>JAWWTY010000246.1:0-15769 GCA_035222235.1 Margarornis squamiger | reverse complement strand
AGAGGGACACTGGGGTGTCAAATTGGGGACAAACACCAGGAGCCCCCACTCTGGGGCTCACTGAGAGGGACACGGGGGTGTCAGAGGGGACAAACACCAGGAGCCCCCACTCTGGGGCTCACTGAGAGGGACACGGGGGTGTCAAAGAGGGGACAAACACCAGGAGCCCCCACTCTGGGGCTCACTGAGAGGGACACTGGGGTGTCAAAGAGGGGACAAACGCCAGGAGCCCCCACCCTGTGCCCTCCCAGCCCTGGCCACACTCACCCACGGGTGCTGTAGGTGCCCGAGGGGTAGTACCCGTTCAGGGGGGGGCTGTAGGATGGGGGGCTGTAGGGGGGTGCCGTGATGGGGCTCGTGGGCTTCTCTGAGTATGCCAGAGTGGCCGTCTCGTCCTGGGCGCTGGCCCCGTCCGTCACGTTCTTCACCTGGAGCAGGGACAGGGGTTCAGCTGGGGGCTGGGGTAGGGGGGACACCCACCTGCCCCCCGGCACTCCGTGGGGACAAAGGGGACACCGGTGTCTGTCCCGTGTGGCCAGAGAAACCCCGGAGCAGCCATGGGAAATCCTGCGGCAGATCCACGATGACAAGGGATTGTTGGCCCCCCCAAATCCTCCAGAGACCCCTAAAACCCCACAAGCTGCTGCAGGAGCTTTTTGAGGGGAATATCCAGGGCAATGAGGAGTGTCATCTCCCCGGGACTCCCCAGATCCCTCAGGGACCCCCAAAATCCCACCAGCCACTGCAGGAGCTTTTTGGGGGGCAGATAAACAATAAGGAGGGATCATTGTCCCTCTGGAACTTCCCAAATCCCCCAGAGACCCCTAAAACCCCACCAGCTGCTGCAGGAGCTTTTTGTGGGGCAGATCCAGTATGACAAAGGACTGTCATTCCCTGAGATCCCCCAAAGTCCCAGGCACCCCCCAAACCCCACCAACTGTTCCAGGAGCTTTTCAGGGGGCAGTCCCAGGACCAGTGAGGGACACAGAGGGGTCAGGGGGACCCTGAAACCCCCCAAAAATCCAGGAACGAGCCCTGGCAGAGCCGCAGTGGGGTGTCCCACATGGCTACGGGGGGGCAAGGAATGGGGGGGTACCCAGGGTGGGCAACACAGCATTTGGGGAGGGGGAGGCCGGAGAAGGACCCACAGACCCCAGAGCCCCCACGGGATGGATGGGGGATCCCATTGGGAGACAAGAACAGATGGACACAGCTCGAGGGGTTCTGACACCCCCCCCCCAGGTGACACCTCCCAGGCTTTGGGGGGGCTTCCTGACCCCCCCATCACCCCCCTGGCATGGCCAGGGCTCCTCCAGGAGGACATGGGGCGTCCGTCTGTCCCCCCTCCCGCTTCCTTCCTGGCCTTTGTGGCTTGTTTGTGCCGGAAGCTGGTCCCTGCCTGGATGGGGGCCCTGGGAACATCCGGCCAGTCACGCCACTTCCCACAGCACCTTCCCCCCCACTAACGAAGCCACGGTTAATTGGGGGCCACCAGGTGACACAGCCAGCAGCGTGGGGACAGCAGTGTCCCCGGGATGGCAGCAGAGTCACTCAGTGGCTCCCGCCCGCTCGAAGGTCACCCCGTTATCTCAGTCCCATAAACTGGGAACGGGATGTCCCAGGAGGGAATCACACCCCGAAACTTCCCCACTGAGGGGGATGTGTCACCGGTGGGGGACCCCACGCAGCTGGGACGGTGTCACCAAGCAAAAGGGGACCCTCCCAAGAGACCCCAGGGAATGGGGCCCTGTGTCCCAGAGGGGCAGGAAATGCTTTGCAAGGGAGGGACATAAAGCAAATAAATAAAAGCCCAACAAAGGGATTTCTGCAAAATGAAAAATAAATATTAGACTTGCAGGCAAGGGCGAGGCGTGGGGACAGGGAGAGGGCAGTGGGGACAGGGAGAGGGGAGTGGGGACGTGGGGGACACAAGGAGCAAGGTAGACTCATGGAGCAAGGAGTAGAGATACAGGGGACACATGGAGCGATGTGTGGGGACATGCACAGAGCCAGGAATAGGGACATAGGGGACACACAGGAGAGGGGACACACAAAGTGAGGAGTGGGGACACACCAAGCAAGGGGGGACACTGCATGGAGCAAGGAATAGGGACACAGGGGACACACAGGGTGAGGGGGGACACACAGAGTGAGAGTGGACATGGAGCAAAGCGTGGGGAAATGAGGGGACATACAGAGAAAGACATGGGGGGACACAGACACGGAGCGAGATGTGGGGGGACACGAGGAATGAGGTGTGGGGACATGGGGGGACACGGGGCACAGAACGGAGGGACACATGGAATGAGGTGTAGGGGGACACAGAGTGAGGTGTAGGGGGACACAGAGTGAGGTGTGAGGGGACACATGGAATGAGGTGTAGGGGGACACAGAGTGAGGTGTAGGGGGACACAGAGTGAGGTGTGGGGGGACACAGAGTGAAATGTGCGGAAATACAGAGTGAGGCATGAAGGGGCACACAGGGCACAGTCCAGATTTCCAGGGCTGGAAAGCAACTTGTGCTCCACTCCAGGTCTGCACTGAAGGATGGGGATGGGGATGGCATGGGGACAGTGACAGGGACAGGGATGCAGCCCTCGGTGGGGGCAACCTGGGCAGCCCCTCCTCACCCAGAGCACAGCAGCACCCCCAAAACCCCGCTCCAAGTGAGGTGCACATTCCCAGTTCTCCTTCCCTATGGGATACTGGAGATGTTCCTGAACCCCCCCCAGGCTCAGGGAGCTGCAGAGCCAGGGCAGGATGTGACATATCCCAAGGCCAGGCTGGCACCAGCACCTGAGGGGTCCCCAACACCCCCACCATGGAGAGACGGGCTCATGGAGGCTGTAAATCCCTCGGTTTCCTGGTGGCACAGCCACACAGAGCTGAGTTAATCATTGCCCAGACCGAAACCACACGGTGTGGCCGGGTAGTGTCCCCTGGCAGTGTCCCCTGGCAGTGTCCCCTGGCAGTGTCCCATGGCAGTGTCCCCTGGCAGTGTCCCCTGGCAGTGTCCCATGGCCGGCGCCCCCGGAGAGCAAAGGGGCCAGGACCTGGCACTCCAGCACAGAGCCCCGGGCACCGAACTCATCAGATCCCACCCTGTTTGTCTCTCAGGGAGTTTGAGACCAGTTTGCCGAGTTTGGCATGCTGGGAAAAGCTTTGTGGGGCCGGGGAATGGCGAGGGCTGGGAAAACACGGGGTGACAGGGAGGGACACAGTGAGTGCCGGGCACGGTGTCGCTCCGGGGGTGATAACAGGGTGTGCAAACACACCAGGACTGGGCACTGGGGTGGCAGGCTGGGCAAGGGGAAGGGTCCCCACACCCTCTCTGTGCTCACCCCAGCACATCCCAACCCACCCCTGCCTTGGGAATGTCCGGCCCCGCTGGCACAGGGCAGGCAGGGAGGAAGCTCACAGGGAGTCCCCCCCACCTCTCAGCACCCCCAGCCCACCTCAGACTCACCCACTCCTCCACGTTGGGCCCCTCCTGGACCACCGGCACCTTGTCCCAGTAGATATTTGGTTTTCCATATTTCCAGATCTTGCTCCGCGTCTTGTGGGCGAAGAAGCAGATGAGGCAGAGGAGGATGACGATGAGGAACCCGCAGACAATGGCCACAGCCTGGAGGGGAGGAAGGAGGGGGTTCTCACGGTGGGGGTCATGGGGGCTGGGTACCCTTCATCTCCCTGGGATGAGCAGGACTTGCTCCCGTCATCCCAAAATCCTCCTGAGGTTGGACTCCCACCATGGCAGGGGGAAAGGGGCAAGGTCCCCCCATCCCAGGTTGGAGCCCATCAGGAGTTCCAGAGATTTAGGGGCCAGGTCAAGCGATGGAGGGTGGTTTATTTTCCCATGGGGACAGGAAAAGTTTGGGAAGTGGGAAGCAGCATGGAGCTGGAACCCTCCAGCACCTCCACACAGCACCCTCACCCCACCAGCGGCTCAGCCACATGCCAGCTCCCACACCAGGGATCCCAAATGGCTTCCATGAGCCAGATCCCTGCAGCCACACAGAAACCGGGATGGATCAGGCTCTGTTTGGCCTTGGCAGGAGCAGGAGCAGCCGGGGCCTGGCTCAGGAATGTGGCACAGCCGGCATGGCCGGATGGGAACCGGCAGCGCCGGTCCCTGCACAAGTGCCACCAGCACCACCAGCAGGAACCCCGGGGCTGGGGATGGGGGTTGAGGGCTCTGGCTGCCTCAAGGACCCCTTAGGGTCCCAAGCCGGGCTGGTGGCACCAGCAGTGCCCAGCTGGCACCCTGACCCACCCCTCCTCCAGCACTGCAGCGTCCTGGCCCTGCTCTGACACTTTTACAGCCAGAGAGACCAAAGTTCCAGAAACTGGGTCTGTGCCCTCCCCGAAACTCCCCGGCGCAGGCAGATGGATCATCCCAGTTCCTCCTGCATCCCTGCATTGCCCCAGCTCTGCTCCCGTATCCCTGGATTGCCCCAGTTCCTCCCACAGCCCTGGATCACCCAAATTCCTCCCACAGCCCTGGATAATCCCAATTCCTCCTACATTCCCGGATCACCAAAATTTCTTCTGCAGCCCCAGCTCATCTTGGTTTCCCCCACAGCCCCAGCTCAGCCAGATTCCTCCCAAAGTCCTGGGCAACCCTGATTCCTCCTGCAGTCCCAGCTCATTCTGGTTCCTTCACAGCCCTGGATCACCCCGATTCCTTCCACCACCCCAGAATACTCCCTTTCCTCCCAAAGCCCTGGATCACTCTGATCTCTCCCACAGGCCTGGATCATCCCCCATTCCTCCCACAGTCCCAGCTCATCCTGGTTCCCTCTGCAGCCTCAGCTCATCCCAACTCCTCCCACAGCCCTGGATCACTTGCCCAAGTTGCTCCTACACCTTCAGATCATCCCAGTTCCTCCTACTGCCCAGGATCACCCCAAACTCACTAAGGACAGAGGGAAAACCCCAAGGGCAGGACAGGGACCGAGGGCAGGATGGAGACCGAGGGCAGGACACGTGGTCACTGCCACTCTCACCCCGTTGGACGCAGCACCACGGGGTTCATGCCCAAAGCACGGGGGTCCAGCCAGAGCTGGGGGTTCCCCCTCACCTCCTGGGGGTCCACGGTGCAGTAGTGGTAGAGGTACTGGTTGAGGTAGGTGCTGCCACTGTAGATCTGGTTACACATGGTCAGCAAGGGGTTGTAGTAGTACGAGCCGGTCATCTGCGCCTGGGGGTTGACGCCCACGACGTAGACGATGGAGGCGATGAGCATGACGAAGGCCAGCACGGCGCACACCACGATCACCACCAGGTAGAAGCGGCGCGAGCGGGAGCCGCTGGACTTGCTGACGCTGGCCACGAAGAGCCCCAGCTGGGCCAGGAAGCAGAGCACGGCCATGGCAATCATGAAGCCATTGGCCGTCCGTGGGTTGGTGACACCACCATAGTAGCCCCCGTACCCATAACCATAGTTCATCCCACTGCCGTAGTAGCCAGAGCCGTAGAAACCCCCCAAGCCGTTGCCGTAAAGCCCCCCAAATCCATAGCCATATTCCCAGGCCAGGGTGGAGGCCACGCAGGCGAAGATGGCGATGCAGAGCAGGATGACCACGGCCTCCAGGATCCTCACCACGCCCGGTGGCGATGACCACTTGTAGAAGTGCTGTGGTGTGTCCTCGATGTAGTAGGAGCCCGGCGGAGGCGAGCGGGCACCGTAGTCGTAGCCATAATCACCCGTGGGGGCACCGTAGCCCGTGGGGGGACCGTAGCTGGTGGGGGGGCCATAACCAGTCGGGGGGCTGTCGTAGGACTTCTTGCTGAACATGGTGGTGGAGCCTGGAGGGGGGAGATGGACAGAGAATGGGAGCTGGTTGAGCACCAGGAGGTGCCGGTGCGAGGCAGAACTGCCGCGTTTCCACCGCCCCGTGGGGACTTTGGTCCCCCCCTTCCCGTGTCACCAGCACCGACAGCACCCGCCCAACGCCGCGGCACCGGAGTCACTGGTGGTTGTGGAGAAACTGAGGCACGGGGAGCAGGAGTGAGTCACAAGCAGCTCCCCAGACTGTCACACCCCAGCCCTGCCGCACGCAGGGGACCCTGACACGCAGGGCTTGGGACCCCCCAGAACGTCCCAGACCCCCCCAGACACGTCCTGAACAAGTCGGGATTGTTTAAACTCTCCTGAAAGCAGCAAAGCGCTTACCCGGGGCCCGCGCTCGCCCCGAGGGTGTCGCCGTAAGCAGATCTGGAGGATTAAAGAGAAAAATAATAATAGTAATAACACGGGGCACGTGAGCACCAGCCCCCAGAAAAGTGATGAATCGGCGCTTAAAAATGTGGGTGTTCTCTCAAAATCATTGTGGGGACCCCCCCGTGCTGGTGCAGAGACCCCAGCCCGGAGCGGGGAGCAGTGCCAGGGAAACCTGAATCCCTGTGGGAAACCCAACCCGGGAACCAGTTCTGGCGGTGCTCAGCGGCAGGATCGGACCCCCAGGGCGGGTGAGGGGGACCCCCTGACCCGCAGCAACTGCTGGGCACTGGCCCCCGGAGGTGCCCCCGTGGCTTTGGGGGTGCCCCTCCCCACTTCAAGGGTCCCAACAACTCCTGTCCATAAATCGCCCAACCTGCCCATCGCAGCCCGATTCACCCCCGGGCCACGATCTGACCCCCCGCGCCCCTCCTGGGGACCCGAGCGACCACCGGGACCCGGCAGCGGCGGGGACGCTCCCCCCGAGGGGGCTGGGAGGGTTTCGGGCTCCCGGAGCGCTCACCAGAGCGCGGTGCCCCCCGGGGCCGGTGGGGAGGACACGGGAGGTGGGGGCCGGGGGTCCCTTCCCCGCTGCGGGGGCACCGGGAGGGCAGCGCGACCCCCGGGAGGAGCCACCGCTTCTCGGCTTCGGGAGCCCCGGTAGCGGTGGGGTCTCCGGTGGGGATCTCGGTGCCACTGGGGACCCCGGTACCTCTTTAGAATTCAGTGCCCGGTACCGGTGGGGGTCTCGGTGCCAGTGGGGACCCCGGTGCCTCTTTAGAATTCAGTGCCCGGTGCCAGTGGGGACCCCGGTGCCTCTTTAGAATTCAGTGCCCGGTACAGGCGGGGACCCTGATACCGTTGGGGACCCCGGTACCGAAGGGAATCCCGATGGGGACCCCCTTTCCCTCCGAGGAAGGACGAAACTCCCCGTGCGCGGAGGGGAGCGGGGACCCCCGGTGCGCCCTCCCGCCCCGGGAGCCCCCTCGCCCCACGGTGCCGGTACCGGTGCCGGTACCGGTGTCGGTGGGTCCCGTCGGTGCGGAGCCACTCACCTGCCGCCACCTCCTCCGCTTTGTTCACCTTAAAATGGCAGCCGGGAGCGGCGGGAGGCGGTGGCGGCAGCGCTGCGGGACCGGCCCCGGGTCCCGCCCCCGGCAGGGGTGGGATGCGGGGGGAGCACCGGAGCCGCCCCCGGGGGAAGGGTGGGATGGGAGGCTGCGAGCACCGCGATCCGCCCGAGGGGACGCGGGGAAATTGGGGGTGGAATAAGAGGGGCGGGGAAATTGTGTCCTGGGCTGAGGGTCCCAAGGGGTGCTGGGGTGGGATTTGGGCGCTCGCTGCCCCTGGACACTGTGGATGCCCCAGGATGCGCATGAAGACCCCCGCAAAAAAACACTGAGGCCCCCCCAAAAACCACCACCGCCTTTATTAAACCCGCTTATTAAATTAAAGACACTTCTGCAGCTGCACCCCCTGGCCGGGGGGTGGTGGGGAGCTCCCCAATTCACAGGGGTGAAGTGGGGGCACAGCCACGCCCTGGGCACAGGCAGGACCCACCCAGCGCTCGGGGGTCCCGGGGCCACGAGATTTCACGAGGACCCCAAAATGAGGAGCCGGTGGGTTCGCTCCCCATTCCCGCGTGGGTGCAATGGGTGGGTGGGCACTGAGTGACCCCTGCGGCGTCGCCACTCCCTCCCCAGCCTTTGGGGTGCCCCGGGGGGGGTCCCCGCTGTCCCGGCCGGGGCGCAGGCTCAGGAGCCACCGGCGCTGGGGCTGGTGACACGGTCGTACTCCTGGATCCGCGCCTTGAGGTGCGTCAGCTTCTTCTTCAGGTACTCACAGCGCTGCTGCTTCTCCAGCCAGGCTGAATCCTGCCGGGAATTGGCCTGCCAAGGCACCGGTGTCCTGTGATGCCCAGGGGACCTCCCCCAGCCTCCCCAAAACAGCTCCTGAACCCTCCAGCTGCTCACCCTCCTCTTCCTCACGTACTCACGGCAGCTGTGGGTCACGTCCCGGAGCCCCGGGAGGGGTTCAGCCTTAATCAGGTGGCTGGAGGTGACAAATCTGGAGGGCTCAGGGGCACCCAGAATTCCTCCAGCACCTCCAGCGCTTCCAGGACCTGCGGCAAAACCCTCCCCGAGGGCGCAGCCGAGAAATTCCAACGCTCATTAATTTTCCAGGAGCTGCCGTGTGCCTTCGAGCGCTGCCGGTGCCACCGGAGCCTGGGGGGTCCACGTCTCTCCTTCTGCCCGCCCAACACCCGCTGCAGCCCCTCCAGGTTCCCCCCTAATCCCTGCAGAGAACGCCCGACTCATCCCACCCAGCCCCGCCGGCAGGATGGTGCCCAGTGCCCACCCAGGGACGCACCGTCCTTCCCGAGGGGGGACGAGTGGCACGGAGCTCCCGGTGCAGATCCAGATATTCGGCCAGCTGGTCCTGGAAGACTCCCTTGTACCCCTCCCGCTGCCGGGGGCTCCGGATCGTCGGGTACCTCCTGCACCCCCCAAAACCACGAGGTTCAGGTGCTGCCTTCACCACCGGGGCCCTCATGGTTGGGTTTCTGGGGGTCCGTGACACCCCCGTGTCCATCCCCGTCCTCAAAGAGTCACTTACACCACGTAGTCGGGGATGGTGCGTGGTCGGGGTGATAATCCTGGGGGGACAGACCTGTCCCCCTGCTTCTCCTGCTCCTTGGCAGGACGGAGCCTCCCCGGGGCTCCCCGCGGTGGCACCACCTCGTCCTCGAAGGTGACACACCTGGCACGGGCTGGCAGAGGCTTCGGGACACAAGGGAGGGGTGTGAGGTGGCAGTGTCGCCATATCGAGGGGAGGGAGACAGCGGGGCCACCAGGGCTGTCCCCTCTCCCGGTGACCGCGGGACCCCCGGGGACCTCCCGGTGTTTCCGGACCACCTCACGCCTCCTGGAGGGACAGAAGGCTGCGGGCCAGGCAGGGCAGCGAGGAAGAGGAGGAGAGCACAGACACCGGCTGGGGGGGCCGTGACACAGCCCCCCGAGGTGACAGTCCCCTGCCACTGCCAGCGACAGAAGGGACAGGAGACCTGACGGAGTGAGGGGACCAGGAGGATGCTGCGGTCACTGAGAGATGATCTTCAGCCTCAGCTGTCCCCAGCCCCCCAACCAGGACTTAAGGGGGCCCCAAAGCCCCCAGCCCAGCCCGGGGGCTCAGCGCCCCCCGCCCCCGCTCCGTACCCGGTGTCCCCAGTGTCCCCGGTGTCCCGGTGGGTGAGGGGGGTTCGGCCAGCGGCTCCCGGCAGTTTTGGGGTAATGGGGGTCCCCCGGGTGCATCCGGTGGCCACTTTGCTTCCGCAGCTCCGGGCTGAGTCCCGCTAGAGGAGAAGCCCCGGGATGAGGGGGACGGGAGCGAAGCCCCACGTCACGGAGTCCCCAGCCCCTCGCCCGTGCCTCAGTTTCCCCCGCGGGACATCTGCACCCTTCCCTCCCCATCGCTCCCACGGGGACCCAGCAGCGTCCGGGGGTGTCAGCTCTGGGGCATGAACCACCGTCCCGGTCCCTCCCAGTCTGCACTGGGATGGAAGGCACCCATGGGTGCTCCCAGCACCCAGGAGTACGGACAGCCCTGGAGCCCCTCAAGGTAGGCGGGCTGGAAGGGTCCCCACCATGACCCCGCGAGTCCGGCAGCTGGGTCACTCCTGGACACTCCGTGTCCCCTCCTGTCCCCGTGCCAGCCCCTGCAGGACAGTGTCCGACCCGTGACCCCTGCCACCAGCGTTACCTGCCCGTCTCATGGGGGGACACGGCCCCGGGACCCACTGCGACGTCCCTTGGCCGCTGCCCACTGCCACTGCTGCCACCGCCAGTGCCACCAGTCACCGCCACCACCGCCCGGCACCGGTGGTTAATCATTAACAGGCTCGTGTCACCCCAAACGGTGACACGGGGCCCCGCGTGGGCAGCCCGGGGTCCCTGCCCACCCTTCCAGTGCCCCCCACCCTCCTTACCCCCACCTTCTGCCAGACCCCAAAACCCACATCCCGGGGGGACAGACGGGGAGCTGGGGTACCCCAAAACGGCGTGGGGTCCCCCAGTCATCACCCACCCCAATCTGCTGCTCTGAGCCCCGCCCAAACCTGCCCTACTGGGGGGCTGCAAGCCCCCAATCCTCCAGTGCCCCCCCCTCCCGAGGGGTTTGGAGCCCCCATAGAAACCCCATCCACTCCAAGGTTCCCAGGGTGGGGGGGAGCGGCAAAGACCCCCGAAAACCACCCCATTTCCCCCCCCCACCAGGCGGGGGTCCCGCTGCCACGAGCAGAGAGTGACGCGTCCAGTTCAGGCTCCTTTAATTTGCGCCTCAGCCCCCCCCCCTCACCCCGGTCCCCCCAACACCGGGGGGTGGGGGAGCAGGGCCGGCCCCGGGAGGGGGTCCAGGGCTGTGGGGGTCCCGGCAGAGGGTCCTCGCCCACCCCGCTGGGAGGGGCTGGGCTCGGTATTGCATCCAGGAATCTCACAGCGCTTTGCGATGGTTGGTGCCGTGTCCCGCCCCCACCCCACTCCCTCCCACCTCCCAACCCCCCCATTTTACAGACGGGGGAAACTGAGGCACAGAGAGGTGACGTGACTTCGCCAAGGTCACTTCGTGGCAGAGCCAGGAACGGAGACGCCCCTCTCCCCAAAATCCTCCAACCCTGGGGCTCAACCCTGCTCTCACCACGGGGGTCTCTCTCTCCCCGCTCCGCACCCTCCAGGCAAGACCCCGGGCGTCCCCCCACCCTGTCCCCAACCTCCACCCCCTGCACACCCTGGGGGGGGGACAGCCCCTAGACCCCCCCCCCGCCCTCACAACACTCAGGGCTCCTGGCTTCTCCCCCCTCTCCCTTTCCCTCTCTTCCCAGGGCTGCTCCAGCCCCTCCCAGTGCAGCGCTTGCTGCATCCCACCCCCCCAAAAAGCCCTCCAGGAGGCTGGGGCTCAGCTCCCACCCGGCCGAGGGAGGGGGCACGGGGGGGCTCGGGGGGGGCTCCAGCCTCACGCCAGCACAGTGAACGCAGGAAATTTATACAGGGCTTTACAGAACAAAGCTACTGAAATCAGCCACACGATGGCCAGACATAAGAGGGGCCCCCCCAAATCCCCCCTCCCCATCACCCGCTGTCCGAGGAGGTGGGGGGGTGACAGAGGGGGAGCTGTGCCCCCCCAACTCCCCCCCACCCCATCATCTGCTGTTCAAGGAGGTGTGGGGGAGTGGTGGAAGGGGACATGTGACACCCCCCCACACACAACCCCCCTCCCTATCAACCACTGTCTGAGGAGGTGGGGGGGTGACAAAGGGGGACCGCTGGGTGCCCCCATATCCCCGCACCCCAACACCCACTGTCCTAGGTGGTGGTGGAAGGGGACCTGGGCATGGCCCCACACCATCACCCCCTGTCTGAGGAGGGAGAGGGTGACAGAAGGGGACCTGGGGGTGCCCTCCACACCCCTTCTCCCCATCCCCCACTGTCCAAGGAGACGGAGGAGGTTGTAAAAGGGCACCTGTGGGTGCCCCCAGCACCCCCCACCCCATCACCCGCTGTCAGAGGCAGGGGGGGCACTGGCAGGGGCACGGGGGGCACGGGTGGGGGTACAGGGGGCTGTGGCCGAGCAGAGCCGGGGGGGCCAAGCCCCCAGGAGCTCCCTCTGCTGCTGCCCCAGGGCCTGGCTGACCAGCCCGGGCAGCGCCAGCAGGCTCAGCCCCAGTGCCTCCAGTTTGCTCTCCAGTGCTCCCAGTCGCTTCTCCAGGTCCTCGTGGCGCTCCTGCAGCTCCGAGACCATGTCGTACATGATGTTCTGGGTCTGGTGGGGAGCACAGCAAGATGGGGGGACTCAGTGCTGGATCCCCCCACAGTGGGGACCCCCCAAATCCACCCCCTGGCTTCGCTCACCTTCGCCAGGTCCACCAGAGTGTTGGCCTGGTCGTTGAGCTTCCGCTGCTCCATCTTCACACTCCTCAACCTGGGGAGACACGGGGTGGGGGTTCAGGGTTGGTGACCCCCCCACGAGCCTCCCCAGACCCCCATGAGCCCCCTTACATCCCCATGCAGGCCCCCTACACCCCAGCATGCAGCCCCCCAACTCCAACCCTGCAAGCACAGCCCCTGCCCCTCCATGCCTGCACCCCAGACAGACCCAGGGGGGGCTCACACTGAGGTGCACTCGCCCCCCCCCTCAAATTTGGCAGCCAGAGCCCATGCAAAGGGGAGCAGCTGGGGAGGGGACAGAAAGGGGGTGACTTACTTCTGAGCTCTGCAGGGACAGGGCAGAACAGAGACAAAACACAACAGCAGGTTTAATACCACCACGAAGAGCGCAGGGACACGAGAGCAGAGCAGCACGACCCCCCCCATGGGCCCCCCACCCAAGCCAGGCACCCCTCAGGCCTAACCCCCCAAAGCAGGAGGCACCCAGGGGGGCTTAGAGACCCCCCAGCCCTGCTCCCCACACGAGAGTCACAGTCACATCAAACCTTATCAATCGGGTACCCCTGGGGTCACCCCAGGAGCATTGGGGTCCCCATGTGCTGGGAGAGCATCCCATAGTGGGGTGGGGACAGGAGACAGGAACAAGGGACAGGAGGCAGGGACAGGGGACACCAGAGATGGGGAACAAGGACAGGAAATGAGAGATGGGGACAAGGATGGAATAGGTGATGGGGAAGAGGGGATGAGGATAGAGAATGGAGGACAAGGGCAAGGGACAAGGGACAAGGACAAGGGATGGCGACAGGGGGGACAGAGGAGATGGGCGACAGAGAACAAGCACAGGGGATGGGGGATGGGGAAAAGGAACAAGGGGTGGGGGACAAGGACGGGGACCTCCTGGCTCCCAACCCAGGGCTCCAGGCAGGTGCAGGAGGGGAGGAGCTCCCCTCCTCCTGGGGAAAAAACCTCTTGGATGGGACACCATTCCTGGTAGGAAGCAGGTAAAGGTTTGGCACTTACTGATGGATGGCTTGGAGGAACTTACGCTGGTGTTTCCGAACTTTGGCATGGTCAATCTTCTTCACCAGCTTGGTGTGTTTGTAGATGAGCCACGTTTCCCTGAGTACGTTGGCAGCAGCATTTTTCACCTGGAAGCCACCAAATCCCTGGGATCAGGGCTGGGCAGGGATGGGGGAGGGCTGGTCCTGCCAGCCAGGGAGGCCAGGAGGTCTCACCCGCTTCGTGAGCTGCGTGTCCATCATGAAGTTGTGGACGTGTTTCTCCGCTTTGGTGAGCTCCAGTTTTCTGGCCACGACGGCGACCACCAGAGCGGTGCAGCCGGCGCCCTGTGGGCAGGGACCCCCGGGGTGAGGGGAGGGGCGTGCCAAGGGGGCACAGGGGCTGTGTTCCCCCTCCTCCTCCCCCCCCCCATCCCGGTGCTCACCATGATGCCGGTGAGCAGGCACACCCCCTTCCCGCAGTAGGTGTGTGGCACCATGTCCCCGTAGCCGATGGAGAGGAAGGTGATGGAGATCAGCCACATCGCCCCCAAAAAGTTGCTGGTCACCTCCTGCTTGTCGTGGTACCTGCCCGGGGCCGAGCGCAGCCACTGTCACCGCGGTCACACCACGTGCCCCTCGCGGTGCCACCGCTTTGCCACGCGGATTTTGGGCACTTTTCCAGCACGTGTTTGCAGCCTTTGCAGCCAGCAGAGTCCCCGAGCTCCCAGCTGTGCTGCTGGGAGCCCCAGAGAAGTTGGGGACACCTTGGGGACACCCTGGGGACACCAGGCACGGCCACTAGAGACACAGGCACCAGGGAGGAGGGATGCCTCAAGTGGGCTGCGTCCCCCGGGACTGGGGTTGGATCAGGGGGTGCTGGTGGACAAGGACAACGAGAGGACAGGCTCAGAGCAGCCCTCCAGAAACCTCTGTGCCCCTGAAGCCCCCTCAGAGATCTCAAAGCACAGGACACGGGTGTCACTGCAGACCCCTGGGGAGGGGACACCCCATCTCTGCAGAAGCCTGGGTGAAGTGGGGCACCCCACGCCCCTCAAGCCTTTGGGGGGGCACCCGAGCTACAAAGGGCCCCGAGGCCACCGTGGGTGACACTGGGTGGGCAGTGGGGGACACTGTGCTTTGAGATTCCGTGGCCAGGGCGGATGCCACGAACACAGCTGGCTGTGCCCCCCACCCCTCCCCAAGGGACCCCCATCATGGGGGGGACGAGCCCAGCCGGGGGGACACAGAGCAGCGGCCAAGCCGGGCAGCACGACAGGGACATGCTGGGAGCAGCGGGGAGCTGGGAAAATGGGATACTGGGAGTGGGGAAAGGGAAGGGGAGAGATGGGAGCAAGCCGGGGAGCTCAAGCGTGCAGTGAGGAATTTAGGATTGCTGCGTCCCTCCCCCCGGCCCCTCCCTCGGCACAGTTTGGGCTTGGAACCTCATGTGGCACATGGCAGGGAGATGGGGGGGCACCGTGGGACAGGGTGAGGCTGGGGGCACCCCTCACCCCAGCGCAGGGAGAGGCTGGGGGCACCCCACACCCTGGGTGGGGTTGGCAGCCAGGATGTCACCCCACTATGATGCTCCCCAGGACCTGCAGAGCTCCCCACTCCCAAGGAGCACCCAGGACTCCTTCCAGGCACCCAAAACATGCAGGTTAAGGAGGGGAAACACCGAGGAACAACATCCAAACCGAAGGAAAACCCTTTGGAGACTCATTCAAAGCCTCTGCTACAAAGCAACAAGGATTCGGTGGCTCCTTCCCAGCTTCTTGCCGGGGTTTCCCCTTCCAGGATCACCCCAGGACTCACAGCAATCCCTGTAGCAACCCCCCCACCACAAGAGCCCCCCCAAGAGCCAGCACAGAAGGAGCTGTGCACTGCCCCCCCCCCACCACAAGACCCCCGTTTTGTGCCCACAGCCAGGCTGGGCACCACGGCCACCCCATCTTGGGGGGCACAGTGAGGACAGAAGGCAGCTGCTGAGGTTCCAAGTGGAAAAGGGCTCCAGCCTCTTTCCGTGTGTCCACGGTCCCTTTCCCCCTCACCCCAAACCCCCTCAGCCTCGCCCCCCTCCCCACCCCACCCCTCCGGCTGCAGCTAATCCTAAATTCTGGGAAGCAGAAGCCTGGGGCGGGACCGCCCCGTGCAGGACGCGCTGGGGGTCCCTGGGGTCACTCACAGTTTGTCCCTGCAAGCAGCAGAGCGTCAGGGAGGGAAAACAAGAGCAGTTAATGCGCGGCCCGAGGTGGGGCCCGGCGGAGAAGGGGCGAGCACGGGCAGGGCACCGGCGCGGGCATCCCGGCCCCGCGGGAGCAGCTGAGGAGCACGGGCACATCCTGCACCAGCCAGGTCCTCTCTGCGGGACCCCCACCTCCCCAATCCCCTCTGTGAGACCCCCAGCTCCTCAGTCCCCTATGCGAGACCCCCAGATCCCACTATGAGACCCCCAGCTCCTCGATCCCCTCTGCAGGACTCATAGCTCCTCGATTCCCTCTGTGAGACCCCCAGCTCCTCAGTCCCCTATGCGAGACCCCCAGATCCCACTATGAGACCCCCAGTTCCTCAGTCCCCTATGTGAGACCCCCAGATCCCACTATGAGACC
>JAWWTY010000245.1:0-15775 GCA_035222235.1 Margarornis squamiger | reverse complement strand
GTCCCTGCCCATGGAGTGGGATGATCCATGAGGTCCCTTCCAACCCAAACCATTCTGGGATTCTGGAATTCCAGTGGGAGGTGTCCCTGCCCATGGAGTGGGATGATCCATGAGGTCCCTTCCAACCCAAACCATTCTGGGATTCTGGAATTCCAGTGGGAGGTGTCCCTGCCCATGGAGTGGGATGATCCATGAGGTCCCTTCCAACCCAAACCATTCTGGGATTCTGGAATTCCAGTGGGAGGTGTCCCTGCCCATGGAGTGGGATGATCCATGAGGTCCCTTCCAACCCAAACCATTCTGGGATTCTGGAATTCCAGTGGAAAGTGTCCCTGCCCATGGAATGGGATGATCCATGAGGTCCCTTCCAACCCAAACCATTCTGGGATTCCAGTGGGAGGTGTCCCTGCCCATGGCAGGGGGTGGAACAAGATGAATTTGAGGTCCTTTCCAACCCAAACCATTCCATGATTCCATACCCCTGCGTTCCCCAAGTTTCATTACCCGGGAAAGGGAGGGAAGCTCAAGATCCTGGAGGCAGAGGATGCAAAGCCCACCCCCCAGCCCGAGTGTGCCGGGGTAGGAAGTGCCATTTTCCTGCTCTCCCAGCTGCCTGTCCAGCTGGAGCCTCTGGATGTGATCCAGGGCATTCCCAGCCAAGGAAGTGGGGCTTTCCTGTGCCACAGTTTGCTGGACACCTCGGGAATGCCGCTCCCTCCGGCTGGGAATTGTGCTGGGAGCAGCTCTTTGCATCCTTCAGGTGTTCCCGTGCCAAGGACAGCTTGGAATTGTCACCAAACAACCCCCCAGGCATCTCCTGCAGCCTGTCACAAAATCGGGAATTAAATCTCCCCATAGTTTGGATGTTCCAAACCCTTTCCTAAGGCATTTCCAGGCTTTTCCTTTAGTTATCCCGCTGGGGCAGTTGGAATTTAGGAATGGGCACCGGGCTAGATGGGAAGGAAAATACAGGAATTGCAGGGGTTGTGTTTTCAGGCTTCTTTTCCACGGGGGATTTTGGGTCGGGGCCGTGTGTTTTCCTCGTGGTTCCCTTGGCAATTCCCTTCCTTTGGATGGATGAACCAACTTTGGGAGGTTGGAGAAGTGGAACATGAGGAATGCTGGGACGTTTTTCCAGTCTCTCCTTCAAATCTGCAGCTTTCCAAGTGCTTTTCCAAGAGCTCCAGACCTCCTGTCCTTAACAGAGGAGGTGACAATTATTCCCAGGATCTCTTAACAAAGGAGGTGACACTTATTCCCAGGGAATTCTTGCCAGTGAATCATCTCAGGCAGCTCTGGATAAATCCCATGGGATTTTTCCATCCAAGGAGTGTCTGTGCCAGGTTTCTCCTCCAGCAGCAGATGGTGCAGGAGGAGCAGCTGCCCTTTTCCTTGGAAAACCCTCTTTTTCCAGCCTCCAAGCCTTTGATTCCCTTGTTTAGGGATTATTCCCTGTTTTGCCTTCAAATGACCCGGGATTATGGTGGGAAAAGTTGAGGATGACTGGAATTAAGGGAGCCGGCAGGGGGAGCGTGTGAGCCCCAAATATCCCCTCCAAAATTCCGGGGGATTTCGGGAGAGGGGAGGAATCCCAAAATCCCCCGAGCAAACTGAGACCCCGAGCGGGTTTTTTTGTGCTGCCAGGCCAGATTTGGGCAGGTTTTGAACCAAATAATCTGTTTTAAGGGTAAGAATGTTGTCCAAAGAGATTGGGAAGGCTCCAGATCCCAAAGGTCTCCATGGCAAGGGCAGGGGCTCTTGGAGCTTGGAGGTTTTGGCTTTTTGGGGGGACATTTCAGGATTGTCTTGGAGCCTTTGCTTTTGGGGGTGGGTTTGATTTATCCCTGTTTTATTGAGCTTTTGGGCCAATTCTGAGGTTGCTCTGGTTGATTATTATTATTATTATTATTACTTATTATTATTGCTTAATACTGTTGTTAATAATAATAATAACAATTTCCCATGGGCACCTCAAAGGAGGGATCATTAAACTGCTGCTCCCCCTTCCACCAAATTCCCTGCTTTGTATTCCAATCAATTATCCCATCAATTATTCTTTCTCCCTCAGTTTTGCAGGAAAACAGATCCAGCAGGATTTCTGTTGCTGTCTGTGCAGTGAATCCTGCTGTGAAATGGTCTATTATTACTTATTTTATTATTGAAAGCTTGGGGAAAAAACCGAGCAGGAATCTGGAGTAGCTGAGTGTTGGCTCCTCATTAGGAAGGAAGGAATTCCTGGTGATGTTATCCCTGTTTTTACAGGAATATCCATGAAAATCCAGCTGCAATGCTGCTGCTCCAGCACAGGGCACTGCAGAATGCAGAGGAATTTGGCTCTGGAGCCTCTACAAACCCTCTTTTAACACAGGGAGTCGGTGCTGGGAGAGAAACACTGGAATTCTCAACCTTGGCCGTGGAATTTCTGGATCCCTTTCTTTCCTGACTGAAGGAAGGACTTACAGGAAAGGGAAGAAAGCAATTCCCTGTGGAAAAGGGTTAAAATAAGAAGGAAAAGGTGCTCCTCAAAGAGCTTGGGATTGCCTGGTTTGCAGGAATGAGGAGACTCCATGTGCTGGTATTCCCAAATCCTGGCCCCCCCGGATGATGCTCCAGCAGCACAGACAGGATATTGCCCATCCCAGAGTTTTCCAGAGCCTTGCTTTGCTTTTTTTTGACTAAAATCTGCTTTTTTCCCCCTGTTGTTGAACTTGCTCAGCATTTGATTTGCCACAGGATCTTCTCCAGCTGGTGCAGGTTTGGGGACTGGAAATATTTAATGGTGAGATCCCAAATCCTGTGTTTTCCAGGGACTTTTCACTCCCTGTGCTGTTGCTCTTATAAAATACTGGGTTTCTCCTGGGAAACTGTGTGGGATTTTCCTCTTCTCTCCCTAAAACCTCCCAGGGTTCTGCAGCACAAACCCCTGAGGAAAGCTGGAATGTGGGGAGAAGAGGAGGCTGCTCAGGATGGGAATCACCACCCTTGGCTGAGATTTGGGGTCCAGGGCACTGGGAATGCTGCCTGGAGGTGGGAAAACCTCCTTGGATCAGGAGGGCATTTGCAGGAGCAGGTTTTGCCTCAACCCAGCCGGGTGATTTTGGCCTGTGTTTTAACATTCCTCGGCTGTTTGTTCCAGGGAATTATTTCGTGGAATAAATAGCAGGTTCTTCAACTAATTCCAGGAGGGAAAAGAGGGAAAACTGAAGTGCTCTGGAAGGAGGGAAAGGATTCTGGAATGTTTTGCCAGCTGGCAGAGAGGCAGCTTTCAGGAGCTCCGTTCCCAGTGCCCTTCCAGCTTTCCCTTACGGGATATTTGGAGCAATTCCTCCTTGCTCCAGCTTTAGGCTGATTCCTGAAATGCTCCTGGAACACTGGAATATTCAGGCATTTCTCCAGGATCTGGAAGTGCAGGATAGGCTGCTCTGGGGGGGTTGTGTTGGTGTTCCATCCCAGGACAGGGCTCTGGGATCCATCCCAGAGTCAATGGGATTGCAGGATGGGACACCAAGTGACATCCAGCAGCAGAGCCGGGAGCAGGGAAAAAGCATCCCCCAAAACTCGGGATTCACCATTCTTATGGAATAACCAGAGCACAGGGGTGGGATTTCCCCCAGGGCTGCTTTGGCTCCTTCTTCCCACCTGCCTGGAATTCCTTCTCCTTTTCCCACCTTGGAGCAGACTTGGCTGGTTGTTCCCAGCCTGTTGTCCCAAACAAAATCCGTGCCAGGCTTATTTGGACAGTGGGAGCCTTTTGGGAGCTGAATTTATCCTGCTCTTGTGTTTTCCTGAAGGAAAACAACCGTGGGGCTGTGACAGCCCCGAGGATGGTTATTCCTTATGCTCTGTTTAGAAAACAAGGATTTAGCAAAGGGGAAGCTTTGGAATATTTATAAGGTCGGTAAGAGAGGACAAAACTCCCTGGGGCTTTTCCGTGCCGGGATCAGGGAGCTGGGATTGCCCTGCTCCTCCTGCTCTTCCCACAGCAGCCTGGAAGGGCCTTTTCCCAGGGTTTTCGTGCCTGTGCTCTGCCTGCTCCAGAGGACTGAAACTGGGATTTCAGGCTGTTCATTCCTGCCCTCTTCCAGTGGGATGGGGGTTATGTCAGGGATCCCACGAGGCTTTAACAACCCTGAGCCGCCCGGTGTCCGATCCGCAGGGTCCCGCTGTTCCTGAGCCAGAGGGAGTCTCCTCCTGCTTGGGATCCTGGCACCTTTTCAGGGTGTGCAGCACCTTCGGGGGGCTCTGTTTGCCCGGGAAAGGAGGTAGGGAATGACTCCCTGCCCTGCCATTCCCACATGGAAAGCACCACCCCCAGGGATGCTTTGCCTTGGGAAAGACCCATCCCGCTGCTTTGTCCCCGTTTTTCAGCACAGCTCCCATTCCCTTTTTTTTTCCCCCTGTCGTTTTCCATTCCTCAATCCTCGGGAATTGCTCTGTGACTTTCCTGGCAGCAGCGTTTGGGCTCCAGCCCTTCCCTGTCACAACATCCATCCAGGAGAGGCACTTCCCACATGGAAAACCTTTGGAGCAGCTGCTGGGATGGGAAAACACAGGATGGGAAAGCTCGGGATGTGGTTTTAGGATCAGGATATTTATCCTGATAAATAAACCACATGTACAGATCAGGTTTATAAACCACATTAAGGGGGTTTAATGGGGTTTATTTATCAGGATTAATATCCTGATAAATAATCTGATAAATAAACCCCATTAAACCCCCTAAATGTGGTTTATAAACCTGATTTATCAGGATTAATGTCCTGATAGATAAATATCCTGATAAATAAACCCCATTAAACCCCCTACATATGGTTTATAAACCTGATCTGTACATGTGGTTTATTTATCAGGATTAACACCCCAATAGATAAATATCGTGATAAATAAGCCACATGTATAGATCAGGTTTATAAACCACATTATGGGGTTTAATGGGGCTTATTTATCAGGATATTTATCAGGATATTCATCGTGATAAATAAACCACAGGTATAGATCAGGTTTATAAAACAATTTATAGGGTTTAACGGGGTTTGTGTGTCAGGATATTTATCAGGACGTTCATCCTGATAAATCAGGTTTAGAAACCACATTTATATGGTTTAAGGTGCTTTATTTATCAGGATGAATGTCCTGATAGAAAAAGACCCTGATAAATAAACCACATGTACAGACCAGGTTTATAAACCACATTGAGGGGCTTTAAGGGGGTTTATTTATCAGGATCTTTCCCAGGATATTCCTTTATTTGGTGCCACTCTCCCAACCAGCGTGGCTGCTCCCTGGGCAATGCGGGGCAGGGATTTGTTTCCAGCCATGGCTCTCTCCGCTCCCAGCCTGGGCCAGCCCCTCGTTAGGGTGGATTAATTGATGGTTTATTTCTGTCATCGGGCCTTGAGCTGCCCCAGGAGCTGGAGATCCAAGCCTGGCATATCCCAGAGCAGTAAATCCCAGGGATTTGCTGTCCTGCCCTGCTGCCAGCACGGAGGGGGTGCAAATAAACCCGGAAAAGGGGGACTGGGAATTTCCCCCTGCAGAAGTTGGGGATTCAGCAGGCTCAGGGCCAAGCTGGTTTCAGGGGTGGAGGGGCTGGGAGTGTCACTGCCATCCCAAATCCCCCCCTGGGATTCCATGGGGATCCCTTTCCCTATCCCAAACCCAGGGGGTTTGCTTTGGGGCTTCTGGTTCCATCTGGGGGTGGGAAGGGATGAAGTGACCTGGGAGAACACGTGTTCCTAAACCATCTCCACCCTGCCCCAAAGGTTCCCAAACCCAGGAATTCCCAAACCACCTTCCCCCTGCCCCAAAGGTTCCCAAACCACCTTCCCCCTGCCCCAAAGGTTCACAAACCACCTTCATCCTCCCCCAAAGGTTCCCAAACCACCTTCATCCTCCCCCAAAGGTTCCCAAACCACCTTCACCCTCCCCCAAAGGTTCCCAAACCACCTTCACCCTCCCCCAAAGGTTCCCAAACCCAGGAGTTCCCAAATCTTCTTTTCCTTGCTCCAAATCTTTGCAAACCCAGGAGTTCCTAAACCACCCTCAACCTTTTCCAAAGCTTTGCACAACCGACATATTCCTAAACCATCTCCATCCTGCTCCAAAGCTTTGGAAAAATCCTGGGGTTCCTAAAGCATCTTTGTCTTTCTCCAAAGGTTTGCTAAACCCAGGAGTTTCTCAACCACCTTCACCCATCTCCAAATCCTTGCAAACTGAGGTGTTCCCAAACCATCTCCAACCTTCTCCTGACCTTTGCAGAGCCCAGGTGTTCCTAAACCAAGATTTGCAAACCCAGGAGTTCCCAAACCATCCCCATCCTGCTCCAGAGGTTTCCAAACCCAGTTTTTCCCAAACCATCTCCAACCTTCTCCAGCTCTTTGCATATCCAGCATATTCCTAAACCATCTCCATCCTGCTCCAAAGCTTTGCTAAATCCAGGAATTCCCAAACCACCTTCACCCATCTCCAAATCTTTGCAAATCCAGCAGTTCCCAAACCATCCCCAACCTTCTCCAGACCTGTGCAAAATCCAGGAGTTCCTCAACCACCTTCACCCATCTCCAACCGAGGTGTTCCCAAACCATCCCCATCCTGCTCCAGAGGTTTCCAAACCCAGTTTATCCCAAACCATCCCCAACCTTCTCCAGACCTTTGCAAACCCAGGAGTTCCTCAACCATCCTTGTCTTGCTCCAAATCCTTGCAAACCGAGGTGTTCCCAAACCACCCCCAACCTTCTCCAGAGCTTTGCAAACCCAGGAGTTCCTCAACCATCCTTGTCTTGCTCCAAATCCTTGCAAACCCAGCGGTTCCCAAACCACCCCCAGCTCCTCCAGAGCTTTGCACACCCTCTCCTCCCCGTGGTGTGGCTGTGGTAGCTCTTGCTGCAGCCCTGTGGTGCTGCACCCCCCTTGCCTGTGACCTCCTGCCGTTGCCAGCCCTTGGTGACCTCCGTGTCCCCCCCCTGCCAGCAGTGACGGGGGATGCCATGGCCAGCTCCTCGGACAGCGACGACGATGCTTTCATGGCCGTGGATGCCGAGGACGCCGCGGCCGAGGGGACCATGGAGCAAGAGGAGGAGCCCCAGGCTGAGCTGGAGCTGGAGGAGACCAGGCACAACAGGTCCATGCTGGAGCTTCCAGAAGAAGTCTTGGAATACATCCTGTCCTTCCTGTCTCCCTACCAGGAGCACAAAACGGCCGCCCTGGTGTGCAAGCAGTGGTACCGACTGATCAAAGGTAGGGGTGGTGTTGGGCCTGGTGCTGGCTGTGGGGCCAGGCATTGGGGTGCTGCCTCTGTCAGAGCCCCAGCTCGTGCTTTCCATCCCAACTGTGCCATCTGCCTCCAGGAGAATGCCAGGAAAACCCCTCCAGGCTTTGCTGAGGGCAGGATTGATCCCTCAGCCACACCAGAGAGGGTTGGGGACCCCCATCCCTGGGAGTGTCCAAGGCCAGCCTGGAGCAACCTGGGAGAGTGGGAAGTTCCACCCGTGGAACTGGCAGAGCTTTGAGGTCCCTTCCAACCCAAACTGTGGAAGCACCAAACCCCCAAAGGAGGGAGCAGCAATTCCCAGGGCAGCACTTGGCATTCCAGCCCCCATTCCCAGTGTCCCACGTGCCTTGAATTGGGCTTTGTTTTCTCCCCCCTCCATAATCAACATTCCCAGAGCTGCTGCTTCCAGCTGGAAACAGCCCTGGTTCCTGCAGGACACGAGTGGGGTATAAAATCCACATTCATTCATCCAGACTGCCTGAAGGAGCAGCCCTGGGACACAGATCCTGCAGCTGCTCATTCCAGAGGCTCCTGGGGAGGTTGGGATGCTGGCTATGGATGACACAGCACATCAGGAGGGAAAGCTGCACGAGGATCCAAACATTTTCTGTGAACACCTGGGGTGATCCCTGTTCTGATCCTGTCAGGAGCACATTTTAATCACAAGCTGCATGGGAAAACCAAGGATTTTAATAAGAGTTGACCACAGCTGAATCCACAGGGCTTGGGAACTTGTTCCTCCTGGCAAAGACAGAGCCAGGATGCCCTTGGCAGTTTTGGGGGGTGCTGGCTCCTCTGGGGGCTCTGCACATGCCTCACATCCCAGGCTTTTCCCACTTTACCCAGAGTTTAACAGGTTGCACAGTAAAGCAACAGCTACTCCAGCAGCATTGCCCCAAATTCCTCTTTCTGGCATCATTTTGGGGCAGCAGCAGCAGCTCCCAGCCCTGTGGAAAGGCCTTTTCCAAGTGCTGCTCTTTTCTTGGCTCTGCTGGCTCCTGGAGCTGCAGAGGGTGCAGCTGGGATGGACAAACAGCTGGAATTCCCCCCAAACTGGGGGAACATCCCTGCAGTGGAGGGGAGGGATGGGCATCCCAGAGACTCCAGGCCCAGGTGGTGCTGGGCCATTCTGGGGCAATTCCAGCGGGGACAGGGGATGGAATTGCCACCTGTGAGCTGTGCCCAGCCAGGTCCCTGGAGGGAAACAATGGCCTTGTTTTCCCCTGCTTGCTGTTTCCTGTTTGCCAGGACACAGCTGCTGGACAGTCCTCCAGCTCCCATTCCCATGGGATTCCTGGGAATCAGCTCCTTGAGGACCCTGGCCTTTAATTCTTTATTAAAAACCCCCTTCCTGCTTTATATCCCAGAGCAGGATTTCTTGCTGGGGGTGTTCCTGGCCTTGCAGGAAGCAAATCCATGGGGAAAAGCTCTTGGCAGGTTGTGGCATCCTCAGGGCAGGACCTGCTGAGCTGCTGCTGCTGCCATGAACCTGCTCCAGAGCTTTTCTCTCCACAGGGAGCAGGCTCTGAGCTCTGTTCCCCAGGAGAATTCCTGCCAGCTCCCTGCTCCATGAGGAGCTGTTCCCAGATAAATCAGCTCCCTCACACAGCTAAGGATTTAGGGTTATTTAGGGTTATATTTTTGTGCTGGTTTTGATCACTGGTGTCTCCTCTCCTGTTTTTTTCAAGAACAGCCTTGTGATGCTGGAATAGGCTTTTTATTCAAAGTGGGAAAGGGAATAATCCCCAAAGTCTCAGTGTCCCCCCTGCTGTCCCGAGGGGGCTGTTGGCATATGGAATGAGCAATTCCCAAGGATGAGGAAGAGTCTGGAGCAGGTTGGAGACAGTTCTGCCCAAATTCCCTGGAGCTCTTGATTGCCAAGTGCAATTCAAGCCCTTTGTCCTTCCAGCCAGCCAGGCCTGGGCCTTTCACACACCTAGAATGTTTTTCCCCAGCTCCTCCAAAGGTGTTTGGAGACAGGACTTCCTGTGGCCTGTGCAAAGGAGCATTCCCTGGGCCTGATGTGCTTTCACACCCTTAAAAATTGATGTTTATTTGTCCCCTGAGGCTCCTTAAGGGAAGGGGAGCTGCTCCCTGGGGTGGGATGGGGCAACAATGGGATTGTGGTGCAGCAGGGAGGGCTGAGAGCTCTGCAGAGCGTCCCGTGTCTTCTTTTCCCAAACCTTCCCTTACCAAACCTTCCCAAGCCTTCCCTTCCCAAACCTTCCCAGGGAAGCCTTCCCTTCCCAAGCTTTCCCTTCCCAAGCCTTCCCTTCCCAAGCTTTCCCTTCCCTTCCCAAGCTTTCCCTTCCCTTCCCAAGCTTTCCCTTCCCTTCCCAAACCTTCCCTTCCCAAGCCTTCCCTTCCCTTCCCAAGCTTTCCCTTCCCTTCCCAAGCTTTCTCTTCCCTTCCCAAACCTTCCCTTCCCAAGCCTTCCCTTCCCTTCCCAAACCTTCTCTTCCCTTCCCAGGATGCCGTGACGTGGCTCAGTGAGCGTTGCTGATCTCCACATTTGCAGAGCCCCTCTCCTTTGTTCCCTCTAATCCCTGGCATTTGCAGCGTGTCCATGCTCCCAGTGCCAGGTTCCTTGGCACAGCGTGTCCCTGGCACATGCCCCATTCTGCTGACAGTGTTGTTTCCCCCCAGGTGTGGCCCATCAGTGTTACCACGGCTTTATCAAAGCAGTGCAAGAAGGGAATATCCAGTGGGAGAGCCGCACTTACCCCTACCCCGGCACCCCCATCACCCAGCGCTTCTCACACAGTGAGTACCTGCTGCCTGAAGCCTTCCCCTGACTTCTCATGGCAAGCTGCATCCAAGGGCTTCCCACTGCATGTGGCTGTTGGAATTCCAGCCAGCTCTGCACAGGAACCGGGGTTTGGGAGCTGCTGGTGGTGGTTACGGGCTCCTTGATCCCAGGGAGTGTTGCTGGAGCTGGGCTGGGTTTGGGGCTTTCTGACTGGGTGTGTTTGATGTGCAGGGATGTTCCTCCAGTTCCTCCTCTGAGGATTAGGGTTGGAAAAGCCCTCCAAGGCCATGGAGTCAAGTGTTAACCTGGTCACCCCAAATGCCACATCCACAGGTTTTTTGAACACCCCCGGGATGGGGATTCCACCACTGCCCTGGGCAGGAATTCCAGTATTTAACAGCCCCTTCCACGGAGAAATTCCTCCTGCTGTCCCACCTGGCCCTGCCCCGGCCCAGCCTGAGGCCGTTTCCTCTCTTCCTGTCCCTGTTCCCTGGGAGCAGAGCCCGACCCTGCCCTGGATCCATCAGGGAGCTGCAGAGCCACAAGGTCCCCCCTGAGCCTCCTTTTCTCCAGGCTGAGCCCCCCCAGCTCCCTCAGCCCCTCCTGCTGCTCCAGCCCCTTCCCAGCTCCGTTCCCTTCCCTCCTTTGGAGTGCAGTGCCATCGAGCTGCCAAAAGCTGGGACACAAATTCCATGCCCTGGCTCCAGTGCTGGGCCTGAGCCCTCCAGGAGGCAGCTCTTCCATGGAGCAAATTCCCCTTTTCTGAGGGAAAACAAACGTGGTGCAAGCCCTGCAATTCCAAGAGCAATCAGATTTTCATCTTCCCAAGGAATAATTCATGGAGCAAGTGATGCTCAGCCTCCCACCAAGAGCAGTCTGGGAGACACTGCACGAGGCTCTTTGTGCTCTTCCAAGAATTCCTTGTCTTCCCAAAGGATAAAAGAGGCCCCACAGTTCACCTCTCCTTTCCAAGCATCTGTGTCAGTGAAGTTCTTATCAATGACTTCGGATTTCCAGTGTTTCCCCTCAGTTTTAGCAGTGTGGGGAGAGCTCAGGCCGGGCAGAAATTCCCTGGAAAAGGCTTGGAATTGCCCCTTGAATTCCTCCTGCTGCCCATCCTGGGTTTCCTCAGAGCGAGCTGCTGTTCCACTGCATCCCAAAGGAGTTGTGTCCCTAAATCCAGTGCCCTGGGAATGTGTAATCCCTTCATTATTATTATTATTATTATTATTATTGATGCAGTTTGTGTGCTCAGAGCTCAGCTGCATTCACTTGTTTGCTGATTTAAAGGGCTGGGCTTGGGAGCAGCTCCCCAGACCTGCCCCCTGTGCCTTCCCTGCAGCAGCATTCCCTGTCTGGAGGCACATTCCAAGCTCCAATCCCAAGTGCAGAGGGTTCATTCCAGGAATTCAGAGCGAATCTTTTAAACTCTCCCCTGGAATGGCTGAAGGGTGGGGAAGGAAAGGGAGGCTGAGGGAGGGATGGCTCACAAAGGCCTTTTTTAGGGATGAGTGATGTGCCAGGGTTTTTTGGGAAGACGTCATGGCCCAGGCATGAGAGCCTTTGGAAGCCAGAGCAGTGTCTGGGGCTCTGTCTCTTCCAAGGATTATTAGAGCTGTCCCGGGAGCACCAAGGGACAAGGGGGGGAATATGAAGCAGCTGGAGGTCACTGTGTCTGCTCCCAGTCCTGAAGGGATCCAGGAAAAGTGTTCGATAAGGAATAAGGAATCAGGAATAAGGAAGGGAAGGGGGGGAGGGAACAGGGATCACACAGCTGATAATTGTGGATGAGCTGCCACTTTTCCAAAGGCTTGGATTGAAACTGCAGCCCAGAAAACCCCAATAATGCTGATTTTTACACTGAAATGCACAGGTTTAGGGACAGAAACACTCTGTAATTGGGGTTTTTTAAACACCGGGTTATGTTTGCAACAATCCCTGAATTCTTTCAGAGCCCCCAGGGCTGAACCTGCCAGGTCATAGCAGGGCAGTGACTCAGGGGCTGGAATCCCTGCCCAGGCTCAGGAATGCAGCCCAGGAATGCTGTGCCAGGAAGATCGATCCTCTGATGGGGGGGAGTGACTAATTTTAAACACTGATTTCTTGGTTTGGTTGCCATGTGAGTCAGCAAAGCAATCTGTGGGTTCCCAGACCGGGAGGGAGTGGGGAGAGCTGGAATGTTTGTTTTACAGGATGGGCTGCTTTGCCAACAGAGCTGCAGCTCCTCCCAGCACCCAGCCCGGCCCCACAGATCCCACAGATCCCACAGATCCCTGCTTTTGGGCTGTGCAGGGAGCAGGGGGATGGAGTTTTAGGGAATAAGGAGATGGATGGATGGATAGAAGTGGAGATATGAGGAGACAGCTCAGGGTGTTCAGCCTGGAGAAGAAAAGACTCCAGGAAAGAAGCCTAAAGGGGCTCCAGGAGAGGGACTTTGGACAAGGGATGGAATGACAGGACAAGGGGGATGCTTTGAAACTAAAAGAGGGGGAATTTACATGGGATATTGGGAAGGAATTGCTGGCTGGGAGGGTGGGCAGGCCCTGGCACAGGTTGGGCAGAGAAGCTGTGGCTGCCCCTGGATCCCTGGAAGTGTCCAAGGGCAGCTTGGAGCCACCTGGGCCAGTGGGAGGTGTCCCTGGGCCAGTGGAAGGTGTCCCTGGGCCAGTGGGAGGTGCCCCTGGGCTAGTAGAAGCTGTCCCTGCCCACACTTTATTGAGCTTTAAGGTCCCTTCCCACCCAAACCATCCCAAGTGGGATGTTCCCCCTGGAAGGTGTGGAGACCCAGCCTTTCCAAGCCCTCTGCATTGCTGTCCCCACCAGGGGTGGGGATGGATTTACAGCCCCTCTCTCCCATGGGAACACAACCTTTGTACTGGCAGGGGTTCATTTCTTTGATGTTCTCCCAGTCTGAAAAGTCAATATCCTTTGGTTATGGAGAAGGGAATGTGCTTTGCATTCCTTTTTTTTTTGTGCTTCCCAGTTGGTTTTCACTTTGGATTTTGGGTACTCCAGGTCTGACACTTCCTTAGGCAGCACAGAGGGGGCTCAGGAATGACCTGGGATCAGGAATGTGTCCAAAATAACTCTGTTTGGGCACCAGTGTCTTCAAACATCAGAAATACCTGTAATTCCCAAAGATCAGCCCCCTCTGCAGCACGGAGGGGGAGACATGGAATTTTAGTGGGACCTGAAAATAACCAAGCAACTAAAAATCCACTCCGTGTTTTCCACCCCAAAAAAACCAACCCCAAAAGCAGCAGGACTTGCACAATCATCCCCTGATTTATTCTACACCTGGTCTAAACTATATGTAAATACATCCTGGAATATCCCAAGCTGGAAGGGACACACAAAGGTTCATCCAAGTCCAGCACAGAACAGCCCCAAGAACCTCACCATGAAATTCCAACTGGCTGGAATAAATTGCAGTTTTCCTGGTGCTTTTTGCCTTTTTTATCCCTCTTTTTTTTCCTCTCCAACTGCTCTGCCTTCCTCATCTTCAGCACCTTTAAACAGCACCATAAAAAGAAGTAGGAAAGCACAATTTAGATGATTTTCCTCCAGGATTAATGCACATTCCACATGGGTGTCGTGGTGCCTGCCTGGCCCGGGCTTTAAATCCAAACAGAGGAGAAGAAATCTGTCACCTGCCCTTCCAAACAGTAAATTTGCCACGTGGGAAAGTTCTGCTTCCAGGGATTTGGTGTGGAGAGGAGGGAAGAGACTCCTGACCTGGCAGGGATTGGATTTTTAGGAAACAAAACCTTTCAGGGAAGGGGAAGTAGAATAAGGTTTTAACAGGAATAAGGTTTTAACTGCAGGGGTTTGGGGTGAGGAGCTGGTGGGGACATTCCTGGGTGGAGGGGACAGGGCAGGGTCTTGCTGTGGAAAATGGTGTAAAGGTGGATTTTAAGGATTAGGTAAAGCCATAAAAATGCTCTTAATCACCATTTCTGCCTCAATCCCATCCCAGGCTGGTCCCCTGTCCCACCTCAAGGGACAATGGCTTTAAAATAAAAAGGGCAGGGATAGGTAGGATATTGGGAAGGAATTCCTGGCTGGGAGGGTGGACAGGTTGGGCAGAGAAGCTCTGGCTGCCCCTGGATCCCTGAGAGTGTCCAAGGCCAGGTTGGAGCAACCTGGGATGGTGGGAGATGTCCCTGCCTGTGGAATGGGATGATCTTTAAGGTCCCTTCTAACCCAAACCATTCCAGGATTCTAGTCTCTGCTCCATGAGGAATAGGTGCTCCATGGAGGGGGAGGTGTTCCACAGGTGGGGAGATGCTCCATGGAGAAGGAGAAGCTCCCTGGAATGGGAGATTCTCCATGGAGAGGGAGATGCTCCATGGAGAGGGAGAAGCTCCGTGGATGGGAGATGCTCCATGGAATGGGAGAAGCTCCATGGAATGGGAAAAGCTCCATGGAGAGGGCAAAGCTCCATGGAATGGGAAAAGCTCCATGGAGAGAGAGAAACTCCATGGAGAGGGAGATGCTCCATGGAAGAGGAGAAGCTCCATGGAAAGGGACACGCTCCATAGAATGGGAGAAGCTCCATGGAGAGAGATTCTCCATGGAATTGGGAGAAGCTCCATGGAGAGGCAGTTGGGGTTTGCAGGGACAAACTTTGGTGCCCAGCAGGATTCAGGCACAGGCCCCCTGGCCACGAGCCTGTCATTCCCAAAGGCAGCCACTTCCATGGGTTTGGGGACCAAAAGCCCTTTATTGCCCTGGGTGCCTTTGAGGGGCTGCCAGGCCTCGTGTCCCTCCCCATTCCCCATCTCACTGCCCAGTCCCCCCCACAGGGAGCAGTGGCAATGCTCATGGAAGATGCCTGGCTCTTTTGGGATGAGATGGAATGCTGCCAGATGTGGGAGAAGGGCAGGAACAGCCAGGGGTGGGGTGGGATTGAGTGACCCCATAAACTGCAGGGCCCAGCTTAGGGAGGGTCACTGAGCTGAGAGCCCTAATCACAACTAATCTAATTAATTCCAAGCTTCTAAGGCAGTTTTCCCTGCACTTCAGGAGCAGCTCTGCTGGAGGGGAGGGATAATCCTCTTGGGAGGTTCTTCTGGAGCTTTCCCTGGGCAGGGATACCCCTGAGCCAGCCCATGGGAGCAGCCAGGCTGCTCTCCTTCTTTTCTGAAGCCATGGGAAAAGCAAAGGATCTGTGGGGGGACACCAGGAACCCCCCAAAGCCTCTGCAACTGGGCACGGGAGAGGAAATCCAACAGAGGGTTCATGGTTGGGATAAGGACCAGGAGAGATCCCTCAGGGATCACCTCGGGGGAAAACGGGCCTGAAATGAGGGTGTGAGTTAAATTTAGTCCTGACAAATTCAGGGCAGGAGAAGGAGAAGGAAAATCAATCCTAAAAACACCTTCCCATCCCTCCATGTGGATCTCTGCTCTATCCCATCCCATCCATCCCTCCATGTGGATCTGCTCCATCCCATCCCATCCCTCCATGTGGATTTGCTCCATCCCATCCCATCCCTCCATGTGGATCTGCTCCATCCCATCCCATCCATCCCTCCATGTGGATCTGCTCCATCCCATCCCATCCTTCCATGTGGATCTGCTCCATCCCATCCATCCCTCCATGTGGATCTGCTCCATCCCATCCCATCCATCCCTCCATGTGGATCTGCTCCATCCCATCCCTCCATGTGGATCTGCTCCATCCCATCCCTCCATGTGGATCTGCTCCATCCCATCCCATCCCTCCATGTGGATCTGCTCCATCCCATCCCATCC
>JAWWTY010000244.1:0-15782 GCA_035222235.1 Margarornis squamiger | reverse complement strand
CCTGGCCTTGGACACTTCCAGGGATCCAGGGGCAGCCACAACTTCTCTGGGCAACCTGTGCCAGGGCCTGCCCACCCTCACAGGGAGGAATTTCCTCTTAATGCATCATGTAAACCTTCCTTCCCTCAGCTTGAAGCCATTCCCCCTTGTCCGGTCACTCCAGGTCCTTGAAAAGTCCCTCTCCAGCCTTCTTGTAAGCCCTTTTTTTAGAAATGGCAACACTTTAGAACAGACAGGACCCAAACAGTGGCAGCTCATTCAATCAAATAAGTGCTCTCTTACAGACTTTTCTGTGACATCATCTTTTAGAAAAGAGACCTTGTTATCATTCCTTCTAAAGGATATCAGAATATTAATTCCATATTTAGTTTTATAATTTTCACACAGAAGGAGGAAGGGGCCAGACAAACTGTCCTGGCATTAAGATAAAGATCAGTTTGAACAATAAGTGCCTCAGAGTTTGAGCTTCTGAGAGAATATTTTATTGAACAGCAATCCAGTCTACTGTACAAACTCCTCCACCTACAAGGGTTGCAAAACAAGTGAGTCTATGCCCAGTAGTTTTTGGGCAGGGGAAGACGTCCTGTTATACACTGGGGCTAAACTTCTGCAGGCAGATCCCTGGTGTTTATTCATTATCTATACAATGCTGTGCATAATTCAACAACAAATCCTGTGATGATCTTGTAAATTGTCCAGCTCCTGTACTTGTAGGTGTTATTTCAGACTAAATACAAACACATTGCATGGAGCTGTTACTGTATGCAAAATCCATATATGAGAAAAGAAAAGCAAAAAAAAATATCTTCACCAAGATCCTCATTTTCCAATATCAAAAACGTGCTTCATTTTGATTCTCACATATTCATGGGAAAAACATCACTAGGCAACAGAGAGAACAATATCTTTCCTGCAGAATTTCAAGTGAGTGTTTTGCACAAACACCCTGGGAAGGACCCTTTGAAGGGCTGGAGATGTGTAGTGCCTCAGACCTCCTTTCCTCCTTTCCTACAGCAATCATGTCTCCCTTTGTAGGCTTGTCTAAGTCCTGCAAGCTTACATTGCTGTGAAATGCTTTTGACAAGGCACAGAACTATGCTGTAGTCCAAAGGAAAAAAAGTGGTCCTTTTCTCCCATCACCAAAAAGATCAGGAGGAATCTCTCTACATCTTTCAGATATGTATCTTTCCAAAATCATTAAGCTATCTGTTGGACACAGGAGCAACATTTGGATCAGCGTTGGAGGTACCATGTGATCCTTGGCCATACGTGATGTCAGTGCTGGGCTGATGATTAATCACGCCTGAGTTAGGCTCAATTTCCCTTAAAAGGCAAGCCAAGGACTATATCAGTTTTAATAATGGTCACAGACACTTTGGACTGGGGGAACAAAGCTGCTGCCTCTCTCCTACGCGACCTGAATGTGAGGGGCTTTCTGTGGAGGAGAATTGAGGCCAAGTGCAAGGCTTGTTACAAGCAATGTTTAGAAAATACGCAAAGATAACGACACTTCTTAAAACTCAAATATATTGGAGATCACTTTAATATTGGAGGTCTCACACAGAGAAACACTACAGGCATGTGTAAGGATGGCACCAAACCAGATCATGATCCTGTGATGAACAGCATTGTTTTCAAGCTCTGAATTTCAGACTGATACAGCAGTGATTTTTTCTTCAGTCATGTACCAAGAGAATTGATTCCATCCCAAGATACTTGTTTTTTCTGTGGAGCACCCATTTTATCCCACAATGATTACTGCATAACCCTTCTCTTTCCAAGTGTCAGTCACAGCACTGCATTGCTAAATTTATGCAATGAAAATAGTGGTAGATTGAAATATTTTAGGTAGTGTGTTAACTGTTACCTTGATAAATGAACATACTAACGTATACGCTAAGTGGGAATCTGAATTAGCCCTTGCACCTCCAGTATTTTTCCACTTGCTTTACTCAGAGTTTGGGGCATTTTACACTGGAAATAAAACAAAAGGGAGACATTTACAAAATACTCAATTGGACCACAGGAAAGCTAAATGGAATCCACCCTGTTTAGGCAACACTGCATAATTTTGCATGTTAAAATTTGTAGTTATCATTATACTTTGATCTTTAGAAGAGTTGTTACTGTTTCATTCTAATTTAATTTTTCCTCGCCTTATCTACTGAAGATATGAGAGATAATTAGTTGATTACACACACAGAAGCACCCATGCAAAACCAGCACAGCTAAAGAGAACGTGTAAGTTAAAAAGCAGCAAAAACTACTGACATGTACTGGGCAGACTTGCTAGCACAAATTAAAAAAAACAACAAAACAAACCAAAGAAAACCCACCCCAAAAATCCCCCCAAAATGTGGAGGAGGGGATTGGAGCAAGGCCAGCCAGTTGTGATTGTTAGCCACAAGCCTGCAACTTTATTTTAGACGAAATTGCATGGAGGCTCAGCATACACAGCTGATATCTTTGTGAACGTTCAGTCTTGTGCTGCAAAGAACTACATTTCTATTAATGCAAAAGTTGTTTTTATTAATAACACTCAGGACACAGCAAGCTGGTATGTTTGTAGTATCAGTGGATTTCCCTGGCAGTTGTGAAAAAGATCTCAGGACTAATCTGATGGGGTTCATCTTCTTCAGCATCTCTTCCCAGAGCCCTTATGGAAACAGCACACCGGGGAACAAGAGCCAAACGTGCTTCTGCCCAAGGTTTCTTTTCTTTGTTCTCTCACTGCCAGGCTCTTCAGTGAATAGTTTATAATCCAGAACCTTAACATTCTGGGATGTCTTAAACAGCACTCAGCTGACCTTTTGCTTCAAACCCATATTTAGAACTATTTCTTCAAACTACAGCAAGCCAAAACACTTAAAGGACACAGGTTTTGACTACAAGTGCTTGCATCTGAGCTTCTGGGATGGTCCTGTGCAGGGCCAGGAGTTGGACTTGATGATTCTTGTGGGTCCCTTCCAGCTCAGGACATTCTGTCATTCTGTGATTCTGGATTTCTCTCCCACTAAGGGTGAACCTTGAAACTCTTTTTTCTTCAAATACACTTAGATCAGTATTTTGTTGCAAAAGTTTACAGTGTTTCTCATGAAAGGTCAAAGTTGTCTTGGTTTTTTTTTTAATTATTATCTATGGCTACTGGTATATAAGTACTTGATGAGAAACAGACTTTGTATAGAAAAGAAACCTATTCACCCGACAACAAAATTCAGCAGGAAGAGGTTGATCAGAATCTGGCTTTCGAGGAGAAGCAACTGACTTGGTGGAGAGCAATGCCATTGCAGTGGCACTGATTCATTTTAAATGTCACTGTTTTAAAATGCCATTAGCTGAGAGCCTCTGGACAGAGCCTCCACCAGCAGAAATCAGCTTAGCTTGGTTGACTTCAGTAGAACTACAGTGATCTAAACCAACTGAAAATCTAGTCCTTTGTGCTGAGCTTTCATTCTCAACGGGAAAGAAGGCAAAGAAAAGAGCCAGCACTGCACAGCCCAGTGAGTTTTTTTCAGATTCTCATGCTACTTATTATCTCCAGGCACAATTCTACTGCTGCTCACAATAATGGGAGTCACAGCACCAGCCAGCCTCGGCTCCTGCGCCACAGCAAAGCCCCACTCAAACATGTTTGATGGCACAGCAGTGAAATCCCTCTGGCTGGCGCAGATGGCAGCAATTGTTAATGCTGATGCATCTCCTCTCTTTGCTAATAACAAGTAAAAACCTTGCTGGAGTAGACAAGACCAAAATGGGCCTTTAATCAGGACCACTGTCAGGGCTGTGTTACTGGAGGCTCCCACAGTCCCAGCCGTGTAAGAGATAACGGAATGAATCTTTGAAGGGAATGGTACTGGGGAAGTGGAAGTGGCATTAACAATCCTCCCTCTAAGTGCTGGATCCTCCCAGCAGCCCCTGGTGTCACCTGTGTTCATTGTCCAGCCAAACTTCCACTGCAACCCAGTGGGCTTTTAACCTGGAGATATTTCCAAGGAAATTTAAACAACCCCAGTGGAAAAACTACATTCATTTACAGCTCAAAATGGTTTAATTGTAACCTGCAAATCAAGAGCAACAAAGGCAGAAAACAAAACTAAGGTTGGATCAGAAACTAACAATTTGGTTTTACCAGTTTCCCTTCTGGCATTTCAGGTTCAAAACTTCACTCATCCTGTGGAATTCTGTTTTGGGCTTTGTTAGCTGTGCACAGAGAAAAGTCAAAAAGACCATGACATTCCTGTCAATTATGGTTCATATTGACTAGTTTTTATGAATCTCCTTTATTCATCTTTGCATAAATAATATTACAATTGAAAGGTACTTTCTACATAAAAAAAAAAAAAAAAAAAAAAAAAAAAAAAAAAAAAAAAAGAGGGATCTACTTCCAGAAAATCCTACCAAAAATGCTACATTTTTACATGCAAAAGGGACTAGGCTGTCACAATATTTTTCTGACAAATTCCATAATGTTTTCCAGATGTTGTTCCTATATTCAGCTATGAACCAGCACATTGAAAATTATATAAAATTGGGCATTTAAACCCTTGATCCTACATTAATTTCCCCAGCTTAGATAACTGAATGCCATCAGTACTGAACCTCATGACAGACAGAGAAATTCCAGTTCTGAACTATACAAACTCACATACCATGTTGTGTTTCAAACAGATCTAATACCTGGCTCACACCATGTCCCACTGACAATAACCACAGGATTTAATTTAGCTTTTTAGCCCTCCCATAACCTCTTTCCTCCAAAAGGGAGGGAGGGGGAATGCATTTCCAGACCTCATCATGTCAACTTTCCTTGCACAGATGCAGTTCCATTCACATTCCCATCTCCTCCACTTGTAGGAACTCTGTGGCCTTTTACCCCTGGACATCACCAACTGTAACCTACAGTGAACTAAGCTGAATGCTGCATTTTTAATTTCTTTGCTAGTTAACCTATTTGCATGCATTTCAGTAATTGTACAGCTTTGCATACCTAACAAGACATATCTTACTGTGCAGCATGGAAAGTTGATACAGCACAGTCACCTGTGTTCACCAGAGACACAGGACATGGTATTTGGGAGGGCACAGGAATGTGGCCATTCCTCTCCCATTTCCCCAGTACCCACCAGCTCTAGTTGAAGGCGTCAGGGGGAACATTCCTGCTCATTTCTGATAGGATCTACCTTGAATCTTACCTGTGAGTTTGCCCAGTCTCTTTCCAAAGCTGATGTTATGTCAATCTCCTTCCTCTGGTTTCATCAAGAGCTGCCAGATCTCTGACTGGGAACTGCTTTTTATTCACTTCAGCTTCTGCATTTGTGACTTTCCAAAGCTGAGCCATACTCTCTCCCTCACTCTTCCCTGGAAACTGAGAAGTCTCATTTTGTGCAGCATAAGCTTTCTATCCTTTACCATTTGATTTGCCCTTCTCTGCTCCCTCTCTGACTCCACTCTCTCCTTCTGGAGGTGTGGAAGATCAGAACTGCACAGAGCACCCACAACAAGAGCACCCCAAAGTCTTACAAGCTAAGAAGTGCTGCTCTGTCTCACTCTTAGAGTGCCTTTTCTCAGGCTGCTTCACATTCCGTTGGCCTTTATTTTGGCTAATGCTGCACAATGAATGGAGGATTTAAGGCAACTGCCAAAGACTATAAGATCACTTTCCTGAACTGTATCTGTCAGTTACAAATTCAGCATCATGGTAGTCTAGTTGGGCTTGTTCTTTCCGAGAGTCTGCACTAACGTTTCTCAGCCACCTTTTTTGGCCTGTGGCGCTGTTACTTTTACACGATTTTCCTGGATCAAGCAGCATAGCATCGAACCACCTGAAAAAGCAATACTTTGTAAGTGGAGATTTCACAGAGGGGCTACACATCCCTTCTCCTGGTCATTGACAAAGATGTTTAAAATTTGCTTTCAGCACTGTACCTTTGGGAATCAATTTTCATTCATGATACTCCCCTAAACTGGCAACAGAGTATACAGCTTTTTCCTTGCAAATAGACAGAGTTTATTCTTGCCCTAAATCCTCCACCACTGCCTCTCACCCATGACCAATTGACCTAAAAATTGACCACTGCAGACATAATGAAAGCATTCAGCCTGGAGAAGAGAAGCTTTGGGCTGACCTCATTGTGGCCTTGCCGTGCCTGAAGGGAACCTGCAAGAAAGATGGAGAGGGACAATTGACAAGGGGCTGGAGGGACAGGACAAAGGGGAATGGCTTCACACTGACAGAGGGCAGGGTTGGATGGGATATTGGGAAGAAATTGTTCCCTGTGAAGGTGGGCAGGCCCTGGCACAGGTTGCCCAGTGAAGCTGTGGCTGCCCCTGGATCCCTGGAAGTGTCCAAGGCCAGGTTGGATGGGGCTTGGTCTAGTGGAAGGTGTCCCTGCCCATGGCAGGGGGTGGAACCAAACAATCTTTAAGGTCCCTTCCAGCCCAATCCCTTTTATGATTCTCTGATGCCTGTGTCAGTGGGGAAACTCCATCAGGACTGTAAGTGTCTGTGCTGTGTTTCATCCTTGGCTCCATCAGCCTCACCAGCAGACACCACGCATTGTCTGATATGATATTCTTCAACAGCCAAGAATGTCCTCTGAGAGCCTCAGGAACTCATCCCAGACACAGCACAGTGTCCCTGTGCCAAAACCACTTCTAAGGCCTGAGGTAGCTCAGGTACAGCACAGTCAATCAGACACATGCACAGCAACCCAGTCCCTTCACTTTTATTATGAAAAAACTACAGTCTGCCTCCCAGCCTGAAGCCTGAAACACCAAACAAGCCTTCTCACCTTTCTACTGACAAATCACATGATTTTTCCTTATTGGAGTGTATCTCTATGCCAACACACACTGTATAGCAGGGACATATCTCAAGAATAGGGAAGACGAACACGGGGAAACCTTTGGCAAAATGCCTGTGGTACAGATAAGGCTTCAGAGGAACTTCCACTCCAGCAGCTCCCTGGAGCTGCAGCATTTGTTTCTCAGCAGCTACGCATGAAGTGCCGCATTCCAAAGGGGTTTCAGCTCCTTTTGCAGAGCCAAAGCCCACAAAGGAAAAAAAAAATAACCAAAAGAGCAACCTGGGAAAAGAGGGTGGGAGGGGAATGAGGAAAGAGAAGTATAACAGCAGTATTCTTTGCTGGTATGGTTTTGCTGCAGTGCAGACTCCCTTTAATGCAGGAACACTTAAAACAGGCGACTCTTCTCTCCAACACTCGGCAGGGCAGAGGCTGAAAGGATGAGTGTTGGCAGGATCACACTTCACTGCTGACACCAGGAGGGCAACCAGGCATATTTTGTGCTGATTGTTGCATCAAACAAACATTTTGCTGTTTCTGAGTCGTAAGAATTAACCTCTAGTTTGACCTAAATTCTGAAACACTTTGTCTGCCACATTGTGCGCATTTCTGGCCACAAATTTTAAAACTGGTCACTGAAAAGCATGATAGACTGGGTTTAGCGGCTCCCATTGATTGTTCTGAACCCTCTAAAAGTGATCTGCATGAAAGTCCTTTTTGTATGTTTTATTCTTTACATACCCAAAATTAAACAAAAAAGGGATGCCCATAAAGGCTTAATCCACTCTTGACAATCACAGTGCAGTCACATTTCTTAATTTGGGAATGCTATATTTCAGTCCACTGAAACTTCAGTAACACTGTGGGAATGGCTTCTATGTGGAAGAAACAGCCAGGCAGAATTTTCTTTCATTATTTCTTAAAGTATCACAGTGATAAAAAGACACTCTGCTAACAAGGTGGTGCTTTGATATGGATATCCTCCCTACAGTCCATTACTGCGTTGCTTTCCCAGCAAGCAAGCCATGCCTTTTAAGACTTTCAAGGCCAGCCTGCCACGGCCAGGTTTAATTCTGTGGGCCAGGGTTATGAATATACTATTGTGAGCTCCTCTCAGGAGGTTACAGGGCATTGATCCCAGGTCAGCTGGCAAAGTATGACCAAAGAAAGCAGCATGAGGCAAGAGTTTCTGCTCACAACTTATTCTACATCAATCCAAATCGTGACCCAAGATCACGAGACCTTAACCCACAGGACAGCAACTCTAACAGTATATTCATAACTCCACTAGTAGGAATCAAAACACAAGGTGGGGGACTCACAGTAGTGAGTGGCTAAGCCTGAATTACCCCATGCAGAATGGATAGCAGAAAATAAAGACCTGAACTCACCAGAGAATAAAGACAGAATGATTAAATATAAAACTTTTTTGGATATGATTAATTTCACATAGTCTAATTAAAACACCAGAGAATAGCATAAGCAAAATAATGGGATTTTTTTGGAGATTTTTTGTAGAGAAGACTCCAGGTTGACCTTACAGGAGTTTTCCACTATCTAAAGGGGGCCCACAGGAAAGCTGGAAAGGGACTTTGTGCAAGTAGTAGTGATAGGGCTTCCCACTGCCAGAGGAAATTTAGATGGGATATTGGGAAGAAATTCCTCCCTGTGAGGGCGGGCAGGCCCTGGCACAGGGTGCCCAGAGAAGCTGTGGCTGCCCCTGGATCCCTGGAAGTGTCCAAGGCCAGGTTGGACGGGGCTTGGAGCAACCTGGGCTGGTGGAAGGTGTCCCTGCCCATGGCAGGGGGTGGGACTGGATGGGCTTTACAGTCTCTTCCCACTGAGACCAGTCTGGGATTCCATGAACATGCTCTTATTTCCCCACCTGAACCTGCTCTCCTTCAACCCAGCCAGCACAGCTTTTGATTTACAGTTTTCAAAGTTTCACACATTTAGTTTTCAATCCATTATGAATGGAGAAGGATTCCCGAATATTTTTGAGTTTAAGATGAAGCTGCCTCTGTATTTACTGTAGCCCTGCCCAGACAGCAGACAGTGAGGTAGTAACTTCCTGCACAAATCACCACAGTTTGTTTTTAAACAATGCTGACATACAGAATTTGAGAAATTACAATTTAATTTTGCACATGGAAATCCTTATTAACAAATCCTTATTTTGACAAAAAGAAAATTTGATTTTAGAGAAGATGATTCTTAAGAACCTTCTTGAGTGTAACTACAGGGCTGGAGTGGAGGTTTGGGTTAGCTCCCTGCCAAACCCAGCTGCTGGACACACAGATTTCTCCCCCTCCAGAGAGAGAAGGAAGAGGTACCAAGAGAAAACTGTAGCAAAAATATACATATATTCACATATATTACAGTTATATACAATTAAACACTATGAATATACAGAACAAGAACTCCAAAAGGAAAAAGGGGGAAAAGGGGAAGGGAAAAAGGGACAAAAATGGGTAAAAATAAAACCAGATATACAAACTTGAAAACTCATGGAACAGCTTAATAAATTAACTAACACAATAAACTCTCACCAACTTCCCTTAATAAATCAGTTCCTTCACCTCCGTTCTGCTGGGCCTCAGCTCACAGAGATAGGAGAGAGGTCAACACACTGAGACCTGCTGTCCTCCAGCACCTGAAAGGAACAGAAGAACCTCCCCTCCTCATCTTATATACACCTGACTACGTAAAGGAATGGTGTGGAATACTTCCTAGTTATAACGCTGTTACCAGGGAAGGCCTAGACCAAACCCAAGAAAACTAAACCCCCACAGCTGGACAAAGCAATCACAGCCACACTGACACCCTCTCAGTGCCCCCAGGCCTAACACATCTTCCCCCAAAAGGCACCAGTGGAAATTAGACATAAATACCAAGTGCGAAATGAAGCTCATGGAGAAAGAAGGCAAGCAGAAATATTTTTATGAGTGTAATATTGCTGGCAAAAATATGCACTAATGGGATTGAGGATGTATTAGCAAACAATCGATGGATCTGGTGGCATATGTCAGTGAGACATCCTGAAAAACAATATTATCCTGAGTAGCACTAAGGCACTCTATAGCATGGCAAATGCAAAATATTTCTTATCATGTGACATCAAGCATATGGTGCATTGCTGACTGGTGAATGACAAACTCTGAAAGGTTATTATTACCCTAATGAGAAAAACCTGACATAAAGGAATTAATTAGCTTTTAATTTATTTAATATTACAAAATAGCACAGGCTCCAGATGGTACTATCTAAGGTATGTAAGGGGGAGAGAGGGGGGAAGTCTCCATTTTTCCTGTATCTTGGTACTTCATTCTAGAATGGCAAAACAGAAGTTACAGAGTTCATTCAAGTCTTAATTGCTATGAGAAAAAAAATGCAATAGAACTATTAAATTAAGGATTTAATCTTTATTAGGTATTAGAATATTTTTAAGGACATGCTGCTCATTCAATAAAAAATACGTGCAGTTGTTTTCCTTTGGCACAGCTTAAAATGCTGCACAAATGTGACTTTCCAAGGCACAAACTCATTTGCTCCTGTTTGCAAAGGACCCACCTGTTAAATGATCAAGGATCTTGCCTGACTTTTCTTGCTGAAGCATAAAGCACTATTATATTAGGAGATGGTATGATTTTTTTAAAAAAATTAAATAATTTAGGCATAAAAATAATTATAACAATGTATTAACAGGAAGTAGTTTGAGTATATCTTTATGACCAGCATTATGATATAGAGCATAGCCCACAGCTGACTCTCATGGCATCTCCAAGTACATTATTCTCAATTTAAAACACGTATGGGCTCACTAGTGCCTCTGGAAAGGAGCACAGTCAGCCAGAGAACACAGGATTAGCTGGCTGAGCAAACCAGCAAAGGATACAGACCACAACACCTTTATTAGAAGAGTGTAGCACTAAAAACCAGTATACAACTAAGTTTATAGCAAAGCAGAGTGTTTCAGCTGGGAAAAGCAACTGCTCACTCTGTAGACTGATGAGGACAAACTAAACTAACAAATAGTGCAAGTACATCCAAGTCAGTATTTTCCGTAGCACCAACTACAAAGACACAATCATACAACCACTCTTCTAATTCTTTTCTATATCAAGTTTGCAGCCTTAAAATCAGTTGGGTTTTTACAGCAAACAGCAAGCAAAGTTCTGGAATTTTTTTATATCTTTGAGAGGTTGAAGGTTAGGCAGAAGGTTTCATAACTACAACTTCCCTAGAAATTCATTTTGCCATCACAAAGAGCTTGGCTTTGACTTGGTTCCATTCCTGACTAAAATACCTCATGACAGGTTTATAGTATTAATTTCCTTTTCTACTGCACTCCTTATAAATGTTTTCTTTATAGCATAAATCACCTTCCCAGCACCAGATAAGTAAAGACTCCCATAGATCACTTTGCTGGATTTTGTATCCCAGGTATTCTGTAACACATTAGTGTTCTGCAGTGGGCAGTCACAGTGACAGGTCCAAATGACCAGGGCCAGAGAAATGAAGTGGTGAAGAATTTAAATTAAATTATACCTTAGGACAACTAGTAATATGGTCCCAGGGATTTCCAAGGGATATTGCTGGTTTTCAAAAGGAAGTTAATCCTGCTGGTAATATTTGTTTTCTTTCGGTTTTAGCCGTGTACTTTCAGAAACACAGATAAGACTAAGGTCTATTTGTTTTCCAGAATGACTTTATCTCCTGGGCTCTTAAATAAGAGGCACTGGTTTTGTGGATTTGGGAAAAAAAATTCTTCAGTCCGAAATAAGTCCACCCCACCTACAGCTTTTCTCAGCTTGTGCTGCAACCCAGACTATTGACTCAAGGACCCTGGAACGGAGCACACCATCACTCGCCCTGCCTTCAGCACCCAGGCTCACATGACACCCAGGCTCATACCCAGGCTCACACAGACCCCCAGGCTCACCAACACCCAGGCTCATAGCCAGGCTCACACAGACCCCCAGGCTCTGCAGGGAGTGTGGGGCAACTGTGCCAGGAGGGGCAGATGCAGAGCCATGACTCCCATCCGCCCCTGACATCCAGCACCCGGCAGGGACCCACGGGGGGAGCCAGGACCACAACTCCAAAGAGCCATCCACCCCAGCAGCCTGTTCTTGCCAGGACATCTGTCCTGGATCCTGCCCAGTGCCCTCCCTGCCCGGCTCTGCTCGTTCTGCATCAGCACAAACCCGAGCCCCAGCCACACCGAAGGCCACACACCGAATTCAAAGCACTTCTTCAGCCAGAAAGACTTTATTTGTAGTTGTTTGTACTGAGGTAAAAGCACATAACTTTTGGATGAAAACCATAACACTTGATAATAAAATACCTGTAACCTGAGACCATGGCTATACTAACAAGGGTAAGTTTTAGTGCCAGGCCTCTCTCACTGACCTTGGAGCCAACCAGGAAATCTCAATTAGGTGGAAAGAATTTATTTAGCCTGTCCTTTCAACCCCCCAAAAATGTTGAGGAAGAGACAGTGCTCTGTAACACATTTAGTGCTTCATCTGCAAATTATTGTTGCTCTTTTCCCTTTATATTTTTTTTCCTCATTTTTTTTCCTTTTTGTCTCCTTTTATCCTTTTTTGCAAATTCTAATGGGTTTCTGAGCTAGGACCAGAGTCTCCACTGGTGAGCTCCTCAGATTGTCAGCAGGTCCCAGCAGAGCGAGCTGCCTGTTCAGTCCCTGCTCTCCTCCCGGCAGGGCCAGCGCTCAGCTCTGCTTTCATCCCTGCTGCTCTTTGAGCAGCTTATTAGGAATTCCATGACCCATAAGCCGACATACACCATCTCCACGACCTTTAGACTTTTTCCTGAGACATAAATCATCAACCTTGAATCTTCATCTAGGCCTAACTTTCCCATGTGGCCAAGCAAGCTCCATTTATTCAGACTTTTGGAGGATAAAACAAGCATATCAGCCTCAGGCTATGGAATGAAAGGAGCATTACAAAAATATGAAAACAAAATGTTCCATTAAAAAAATAATTCCATTACAACTCAAACCTATCCCCATTTCAATTTGGGCCTAAGATGATAATGTTTGCTTTGCATACTGCTCTGCTGAACTGAAAACTTTTATTAATTATGTGCTCCTGTTCCTTAAAATTATCCTAACAGATGGATTTATAAATCTTAAGTAGTCACCAAATTCTAATAATGAAGCCATTTAATATATACCTCAACTTCTGACAACTTAATGCTTGCTTTGAAAGCAGCAGTCCCCAGGCTAATATGTTTGTATCCGATCATAAGGTGCACGTATGTGCTCCCGTTACTGCACGTTCCATTGTCCTCACAGCTCAAGTCATCCAACACGTTTTGTCTTCACTCCATTCTGCAAATGAATGCTTAAATTAGGAAAGAAATTAACCATCATCAAGATTTTAAAGTGCTTTGAGTCTTTGGAAAAACTGTGGGGTTTGTGAGATGCAAGTCTACATTTACATATAAATCGAAATACATGTATACACATCTCCATGCATACACACACCAGCTATTTGTTAGATATCCCACATTTATTCTTCATCAGGCTGAACCTAAAGAAATGAAATGAGCTTTTAAATAACTCTTTGTTCTAACTGGATACTCTTAAACTCTTTATAGTTCTGTCCCAAAACAGCTTTTCCTCGTATATTTGCCAAAGACATCACCACCAAGACTCAGGAATGGCAAGGTAGTGAGAACACAGCAGTTCAGAGCACACTGGCTTTACCAAAGTATTTTTCATCATGGAAATATAAAACTACCATTAAATTAAACTGTTACCATCTTCAGAGCAGAGGAAAAGGACTGAAATCTTCTTTCTGCCTCAAACCTACAATTCTCATTTATGTCAGGGACTACATGACTGCAGCCAAGTACCATTGTGAGCCCAACAGACAGAAGGAATCGGGAGGGCAAACAAACCATTGCTGGACACACCTCCTTCAGAGGGTCTCTCACCTGAGGTGCCTCACAGCTCTAACAGCTATGGGATCACTCACAGAGAGAGAAACAGAGCAGTGATCTGGGACACAGCACTGGAAAAATATTGGGAATGGGGAATTCAGCTAACTCAGAATTCAGCTGAATAGGGAACAGCCAGCTAAAGAGGTTAAGCCTGATTTCATGGCAGCAATCAGGTGGCTCTGAGTGCTGTGTTTTAGCATGCTCTTGTGAAGCAGATCCACAATTTAGCATCATGAAACAAGGGCTGTGCAGTCCAACTCCTTTCTATGCCAACTATGGCAAACCCCCTACCCCCAAAATAAAAAAAACCCAAAAAACCCAAAAAACCAAAAAACCAAACCAAACCAAACAAAAAAAAAAAACAAACAAAAAAAACCAACCAACAAACAAACAAACCAAAACAAAACAAAAAAAACAAACCAAACCCCCACACATAAACAGGAAAACCCCAAAAACCCAACCAACCCACAGTATGGAGTATGCAAGCCCATCCAGACTCTGCCACTGGCCTATGCCCCATCTGTCCCTAACCTTTTCCTTGCCAAGGTCTGAAGATCACCAGCACCCACTGCCACAAGAACATGGGCAATGCCAGTCTCAGTATTGTCCAACACCAACATCCATTTTAATTAACTTTTGCATTTCTTCACCTGAATTACTGACATAGATCCATTTCCATTTTGAGCTGAGGTCACATTCCCCCAAAGCTTTGCATGACACACAGACTGAGGCAAAAAACTTTTCAAGAAAATCTGAAGTGTGCAATTTCTATCAACTAACTTGCCAAATTTGCAGGCTCTTTGTGAGCTCACAGGTAGTTGCACCAAATTTCAAGTCTGGCATGCAAGAGGCAGTGGAATAAAAACATTTTAAAGCAATTCTAAATAACAAAATATTTAAAAACTGGTCTACAGAGATTGCTATCATTTCACCTTACATTTCTGTTCCTCGCTTTTATGAATAGTTTTATTTCTATTCAAAATCATTATAAATGTGTGAAATTAAAAAAGACGTGTGGGTGTGCCACTTACATACATATAGTTACATATTTCACAATCATCACCAAAGTTTTATGTCATAAATGGATTTGTAAGTCAACACACATTTGCAGAACCAAACTTTTGCTCTTCTCACCTGCCAGAAAAACCTTGGCTCTTAAACCTGAAGCATGACAGTGGGGGAACAATCAGAAAGGGAGACTGGCACAAATAAAAGGGCTCAAAAATGTAAAGATGGAACTCTTGAACCTTTTCCCTCTTGTTCCTGTGTTACAAAGCAATCCTGCTCCACTGGAAACCTGAACAAATGTGCAAATATTGGAGACCAGCATCCCTTGAACCAGCCAGATATGGTTTCATTCCAAATATTAACTGTTTTAATTTAGCATCAGTTTAAAATAAAAGACTTTAAGATCTTGTTGAATTTTACAAGGTGACCCACCTGGTTGATCAAGGGAAGCCAGTGGATGTGATCATTTTGCATGTTAGCAAAGCTTTCAGACCTGTCTCTCCCAAGATCCTCCTGGACAAGCCGTCCAGCCCACAGCTGGACAAACACACCGTGTGGTGGGTGAGCAATTGGCTCACGGGTTGGGCACAGAGGGTGACAGTGACTGGGGTGGCATCAGATCAGGGACCTGTCACTAGCGGGTTCCACAGGGATCCATCCTCGGCCCTGTGCTCCTCAACATCTTCACCACTGACCTGGACACAGGACTGGAAGGGATGCCGAGCAAGTTTACAGATGACCCAGAACTGGGAGGAGCTGTTAAATCCCTGGAAGGCAGGGAGGACTTGCAGGGAGACCTGGACAGGTCAGAGGGCTGGGAATCGCCAACCAGGGGAAGTTCAACCAGGGGAAGTGCCGGATTCTGCCCCTGGGATGGGGCAACCCCGGATGGATGGACAGACTGGGAATGAGAGGCTGGAAGGCAGTGCCAGGGAAGGGCCCTGGGGGTCCTGGTCAGGGGCCAGTTGGCCACGAGTCAGCAGTGCCTGGAGCCAGGAG
>JAWWTY010000243.1:0-15833 GCA_035222235.1 Margarornis squamiger | reverse complement strand
GATTTTGGGGGTTTGGGGGGGTTCTGGGATGGTTTGGGGGGTTTTGGGGGGTTTTAGGGTGGTTTTGGTAGTTTTGGGGTGGTTTCGGTTGTCCCGCTGGGTTATGGGGTTGGGGGGGGTCTGTCCCCACAGCATCCCCACCATCCCTCATTCCAGCCGGGAATGCCGAGGACAAGACGTGCCCGGAGCCGCCTGGGGGTCCCTGGGGACCTGCAGGGAATGTTTTACCTCTGGAATTGCCATCCTTGGCAGCCGCAAAGTCACCGAGCCAAGGGCAGCGTGTCCTCCCCCCCCGGGAATGGGACAGGTTTTGTGGGATGTCCCCGCCCTCACCCCGCTGGAGAACAGCTGGGAAAAGGGAGAAGGGCTTGGGAATGCTGAGGGGGGTGTTGGGTTTGTTTCCAGAGCTGCTCAGAAAGGTGGGAAGGGCCTGAGTGGGAGAAAAGGAGGATGGAAGTGGTTCTGTGTGTGCATCCCCTGGAAAAGGGGATGGCAGAAAGTGGCCTGGCTTCCCTCAGTATCCCAGATTGTCAGGAGGAAAAGGGAATGTAAAAAGCAGCAGTGGGAATATTGGGCTCGGAGTGGGAGCCCAGCACTTGGGTACTTTCCCACAGGCTTGCACAGTCACTGGATGAAGCAAGAAGCAGGTCCTTCCTGGAGCTTTGTCTTTCCTCCCAGGGGTTGCTCCAAGCTCTGCTGCCTGGCTCGTGTTGCAGCATCACTGGGAGAGCAGGAATGAGCCCCTTGGAAGTGAGGAGAGCTCTGGATCTGGCTCCTTGCCGCTTGTGTGGCCTCCAGGCAAACCTTAAAACACTGGGCCCTCTTCAAAGGCTGAATTAGGTGCCTAAACCCCAGCAAATTCCAGAAGTCCAGTGGCAGACATCAAGGAAAAGCTGCTTTTCCACACCATGGTCTCTCTCAGGCATCACCTCTCATCCACTTTAGAAATCCCTCTGTTCCTTACAGCTCAGTTCCTGTGCCCTTGACTTGCCCTGTCACCTGAACTGGAGTAACACTGGGTGTTTCTTTGGCTCTTGGTGTATCTGGAAGGAAAAGTTCCTCCTGCAGAGGAATATTCCCATAAACAAGCAAAAAGCCCTGGAAGAGGATCACAGGAAAAGGCAGTGACCAGACTGGGAGTCTAGTGTGGAATAACAAAGGTGTTTGGGAGAAACTGGCTCAGGATTTATGAGGAAAGAGCAAAGGAATGGGAGCTGTTTAGTCTGGAAATGCCTGAGAACAGACTGAAGACATCAGACCTGTGCAAAGTGGCTGCAGAAAAGAGGGGAGAGACTTTTCTGCTGGGCTGTGGGGGCAGAACAGGAAATCAGGGGCTGTAAAACAGGCCAAAAATCAGGTTTTCTCCCTCCCAGAGTAGTGAGGTGGGTTTGGAAGGGAGAGAGAGCAGGGAAAATCCTTGTTGGGAGCACTCCTATCAGTTGGTTGCAGCTGAAGCAGATCTTTGGGTGTTAGATCCAGACCTCTTGGCACATCTTCCAGTCTATCAGCGTGTGAGGCAAAGAATGGGCAGATAAAGCCCTTTTTTATCTGGCTCTTATCAGCCCCCACATAACCCCAAGTGCCTCCCTGATAAAGGGAGGTCATGCCCAGTGACTGAACGCTGTGCCTTGGCAGGAAGCAAAGTCTGGTGCACGGAATTGGCTGTTATTGAACCCCTAAACCCGGCCTGTCCCAAGCTTACCCCTGCTTGGGATCCCCCTGCAGCCTCTCTTTCAGTGTCCCTTCTCTCCCCCTCAAGGAACTTCTGAACTTCTCGCCCTCCTGGAAGTCTCATGGCCAATTAAGCCGTGAGGAATGTGGGAATTGGCAGGAAAATGCAGGGAGAAAAGTGCCTTTTGCCAGGTGCTCTTTGTGCCAGCTCTGCTTTAACCAGGTCGCTGCTGCTTCCCAGAGCTCTGGGGGAGAACTGGGAGGAGACAGCTTGGCTATTCCTGTTCTCCAGTGCATCCCTCAGCTTGCATGCTCCAAAAGCCTGTCCAGCCCCAGGCTGAACCTGTGGCAGCACGTTCCATAAGGAAGCTGTGTCCTTGTGCAGCAGGGTGGGGATCGGTCCTGCAGCTTCTCCGAGGATTCCCTGCCTCAGTTTCCGTCTTGCAGCACAGAAAGGGCAGGGAGTTGCTCAAATCCCTCTTCTCCCACGAGCCCTCTGGTTACCTGGCACGTCACAACCTCCTGTGAGCCCTGCCTGACTTGGTGCTCCCAGGAAATCCCTCCCTGCTTCCAGGAAATCTCTCCCTGCTCCCTGTAGGCTCCTTAGGGAGGAGGCAGAGCCTGCAGCCGCTGCAGGGAGGGGTTGTTTGATGTCAGGCTGCTCCTGCCCTTGCCTGTAATTGCTCTTGCCACGGAATAAACACAGGCACAGGGTGATTGGTGGCATTTCTGCCACACAGGGGGGACCTGAGGACAAAGGTGCTCTGCTAAGGGGGTCTCTCGAGGGCAGACACTGTTCTGTGGCTTTTGGAGCCTTGTGGGGTTTGTGCCACATGAACAGGATCCCTGGTTGTCCTGACTCATTAAATGCCACGAGGTGTTTGGGCTCCTGTGATGAGCTGGCTTAGGTTCCTTCTTGAACCCACACCCAAGTTCTTGGGCACCCAGAGAAGAGAGGAGAAAACTTCCTGAAGCTCTGACACTGACCTGACCTTGGCACTTCCCAAATGCAGTGAGAATAGGGAATATCAGATATCCTGGCTGGATTCCTCCTAGCCTTGTGGGGAGGGGGAGAGTCCTACCAAAGCCACTTCCCCATGGGAAAGAGGGAAATCCACTGCAGTGGGGTTATGCTGGCTCTGGATGTTGCTCATCCATGTCCTGTATCCTGGTGGGATGTCACACAGACCTGTGGCATGGGAGCAGTTCTCTCAGTCACTTCCTGGCTGATCCACCACGTGGCTGCTCCTTCCCTCTTTGGGAATGTCTGAGGAAGGGATCACTGCACATTTATCCACAAATTCAGGGGGATAAACCCCTGCAGGGAGGAGATAACAGAGGCACCCTGAGATCCTGGAGAGGGAAAGCAGGGAAGCCTCTCCAGGCTGATTCTCATGTGGGATAAGGAGCTGTTCATTGCTTTTCTGGGAACACAGTGTTTGTTCTCCAGGGCACTGCTCTGATGCTTGTCCTTCCTCTCCGTGCCTGCAGGGAGTTTCCAGGATGTGGGAACATCGTGACCTTCTCCCAGTTCCTGTTCATTGCAGTGGAAGGTTTCATCTTCGAGGCCAACTTTGGGAGGAAGAGCCCAGCCATCCCAATAAGGTACAGTGGATCCCAGCACTTTTCCAGGCAGGATTGCCTGGCTGTGTGTTATCTCCAGACCATTATCCCCTTATCCTGCCTGAATCCCATCCTTTGTGCACTTTGAGAACCTGTCCAAATAAAACATGAACTCATTTATTGGGAATTCTTATTGGGAAATTGCCGTGAGATCCTGCCCTGTCAAAGGGGCAGGGCAGATTTTGCTGTGTTTAAAGAGCTTTTTGTCCCTCTGGGCCTCGGGGTGTTGGGTGTGGGGAGGGAGAGCTTTCCTGGAAACTCAAAGCTTGGTCCTTGGGACAGACCCAGGAGCTCCTGCTCTGCCCCAGGCCTTTCCATGGGACTCACAATCCTTCCTGAGGCGTGTCCCAGCATCCCAGGGAGGAAGATGCCCAGCTCTCAGGTGGTTTTTTGGTGTCCCAGGTATTATTTCATCATGGTGGCCATGTTCTTCACTGTCAGTGTGGTGAATAACTATGCCCTGAACCTGAACATCTCCATGCCCCTGCACATGATCTTCCGATCGGTGAGTGCTGCCCTCTCCCTCCTTTCCCTGCCCTGGGATTCCTCTTCCCACCATCTCTGCAACCTCTCCATGAGTTCTGCCAGCCCCTCCTTCCCTGGGGGCACCCACACCCTGGGCAAATACTGAATTCCTGCTGACCTGTGGGGAAAAGAAACTTGTTCTGAAGGCTCGGCTCCAGTTCCCTTTCACAGTGTTGATCATTAAATTCCAGCTTAGTGGGTGGATGAGGGAATTCCAGAGGTGATGGGGAAGTGACAGTGACTCTGGCTGGCAGCCCTGGCTGAGCTGAACTGTGGCCAGAGGGATCCAGCTGCCCCTGCCACGCTGATGTGCTGGTGCAGGTTCCTTGGCTGAACATCCCATTTGGGATTTGGCCTAGTTCCCCCTGCCCTGTTCCTGCAGGGGTCTTTGCTTTGGACAGAGCTCTTAAAATGCATCTTCACTAAAGTGTGGATGAGTGGCAGGCTAAAACATCTGCCAGAACCAAAGGAAACAGAGCCCCAGCTGCTGGGAATAACAAAATCTGCTGGGTGGGGGCTGCTCTCCCACAACACAGCCAGGCCTTGGGATCCCTGGAGTCAGGAGAGGTTCAGAAGAGCAGCCAGCACTGCAGGAGGCCTGTCCTGCACTGACCACCAGGGATGGGTCCTGTCCTGCAGCCACTCTGTGGGGCTGCACTCTTGTTCACAGCTAAAACCACACCAGTTTGGCCTGTGCCACACTCTGAGTGTCCCCAGTGGGCCAAAAAAGGGACCCGTTGTCCAGGAGATCCAGCCCCAGTATCCTTGTTCCCAAGGCCCCCAGCTCTCCTTCTCTCCAGCTGAAATGAGACTCCTGGAATGGTTTAGGTTGGAAAAGAACTTTAGGCTCATGGAGTCCAACCAAGGCCACCACTGCCCATGTCCCCGAGTGCCACATCCACAGGGATTCAAAATCCCCTCGGGAATGGGGACTCCAAACCTCCCTGGGCAGCTGTGCCAGGAAGAATTCTTCCCTAATATCCAATCTGAACCTCCCCTGGCATGAGGAGAAGCTGTTCCCTTCATTCCCTGATCCTGTGCTTGGATCTCTCTTGGTGTTTTGGCATCAGTTCTGTGAGTTTGCAGAGTTGCCCCAGGATGGGCACCCCAGGCTGAGGAATTCTGCCCTGCTGACGCTCTGTTGTGTTTTCCCCCTGTCTTTCCTAGGGCTCTCTCATAGCAAGCATGGCTCTAGGTATCATCATTCTGAAGAAAAGGTAAATCCCAAACCTCTCTCTCCTATCCTCAGGGAATGCTCTGCCATTGCCTTCATCCTGAGGGGGCCTTTTGTCCCCTTTCCTGTCAAATATTCTTATTTAGAGATGGGAAAACTGGCACACAGAGGTGGAGTAGCTCTCCCTTCTGCATTTCCACCTCTTGCTCCCCCATTTAAAAGGGAGCCTGAAAAGGGAGATTTTCCAGGCCTGCAGCTTTGTGTGCTCACTGTCCCCTCTCCCCAGGGGTGCAGGGATGGAGTTACCTGCTTGCACAGCAGCCCCTGTGGGGCTGTGTTTGGGGTCTGTGGCTCCAGCAGTGGGGACAACCCTCTGCTGCACTTTGGGCTGTCACTGAGCAGAGCTTGGGTCAAGCTTTTGCCAGGCTGGGGGCGGGTGGGAGCTGAGCTGGGATAAACTGGGGCAAACGCTGCTTTTTTGTGGTGCTTGGAGTCCTCCCAGTGCCTCTTCCCCCAGCCTGACAGGGCTTCATGGAGCAAAAGGCAGCTCCCTGAGGTGTCTCCTCTGTCTCCCCTGGGCAGGTACAGCGTGTCCAAATACACCTCCATAGCCCTGGTGTCCCTGGGGATCTTCACCTGCACGTTCATGTCTGCAAAGCAAGTGGTAAGGACTGCAAAGGGCACCACTGGGAGCTCCCTGTCAGCACCCCCAGCAGAATTCCCTTTGCCTCCCTGTACAAAGTGTCTCCTGCCTCTAAACCTGCTCCCCAAAAGCTCTTGCTCCTGGTTTGATTTCCCTGTGGTTTGGAGGGGAGGGATGCACACACACACACACACACACACACACACACACACACACGTGTGTGGGATTTAACTTCATTCAAAATGCCTTTTAGCCTGTTCACGTTGCTTTTTGCTGAGAATAAACCTCTTTTTTTCAGCTGGAGGCTGTTTTTCCCTTGCTCTTCCACGGGGGCAGGTCAATCCCAACCAAAACTCAGCCATCTTCCCTCCTGTTTCATCCCAGAAGAGACTGTTGCCTTTCAGGCTAGATCTTTCCAGCCCTTTTGTTATCCAGCCTGACCCTTGAAATAAAGTGGAGAGCAGGAGGGAGGGAGGCAAATCCACGTGTACCACCACTCTGAGCCTTCCCTGGGTCAGCACCCACAGCCTGATCCTGTCAGCTGCTGACAGGAAAATGGCACAGAGCGCTGCTCAAGTGAAAATTGGCTGCACTTAATCCGGCTGGGAGAGCCTGGAACTGAAGTGGGGCTGTCCAACCTCCAAATTCCCCCTCATTCCAGAGCTTTTGTGCCCTCAGAGTGTCTGAGGAAGGTGTGTCTGAGCAGCCTTCCTCTGGGCTAATCCAGATTAACTCCCAGCAGGCTGGGGCTGAGGGGTCGAGCTGGCAGTTGTGGCAGAGGTGGGAGATTTGATTTTCCTGGGCTCACAGCACCTACAAGCCTGGTTTCCTCAATGTGCTGGGCACAAACCAGGCTTTAGGTCTGGTTTTAGCACCTGAGGGAGGCTTGGCCAGAGCCCCTGATGCTCCTGCACACCATGCTGGGATGGGGGCAGAGGAATCTGTTAATGGGCTGTTTGGAGAGCTAAGTGACACTGATTGTTTTTGTGCTGGGGGAGTTCTCTCTCTCACCAAGACAGGGCATTTCTTGCAGAAAATCTACCTTTTTATGACATACTGACAGTCTTTGGCTGGAATCTGGGGAAAGCAGGTGGTTGCCAGCACCTCTGGTCAGCCAGGAGGAAGATCCAGGGGAGCTCATGGTGACTCTTGTGTCTCCCTTCAGGCTTCTGACTCCAGCTTAAATGAAGAGAATGGACTCCAGGTTTTCCTGTGGTGGCTGCTGGGTATGTCAGTGCCAGGATATGCTGGAATATCCTTGCTGGAGTGCTGAGTGCTGGCAGGACTCAGCTGCTGCTGCCTGCTGTCTCTGCCTGCTGTACCACAGGGGGACAGGGGCTGGGGCTGGCTCAGGTGTTCATCCAGCACAGAACTCCACGGAGGAGGCTTTCAAGCCTGGCACTTGGGTCTGTTTTTCTGCCTTTGGTGGCTCTCTGGGCAACCTGGGAGTGGTGTTTTGTCAGGAGTGGCAAACAATATCGCTGGTGCCCACCAGCTCTGTGTCTCTTATTTTTAAGAGGTTTCTTGGCGTGTTTGTAATAAAACACTGGTGTCCCCAGGACCTTTGTGGTCTCTGGTTGGGCTTTTCTCACCGAAAGCCAAACTGGAAGGGGGAGTCCTGCAGCTGTGGCAGCTCTGCCATGAGCAGTGCTGCAGGGCTCTCCTCTCCCTCTCCCCAAACCTTCTCTTCCCTTCCCTTGCAGGCATTGGTGCCCTCACCTTCGCCCTCCTGATGTCTGCCAGGATGGGCATTTTCCAGGAGACGCTGTACAAGCGCTTTGGGAAGCACTCCAAGGAGGCCCTGTTTTACAATGTGAGTCAGCCTGCCTTTCCTGGAGCTGCTCCACGACCAGTCCACAGGGTCACAAATCCGGGATGGAGCAGGGAGGGCTGTGCTCTCCTCCAGCATGGGAAGTGGGCTGGATCCATTCCCACCTTGTGCTGACACCGTGGCTCTGTTGTGTCCCCAGCACGCGTTACCCCTGCCTGGCTTTCTGCTCCTTGCCCCAAACATCTACCACCACGCCGTCCTCTTCAACCAGTCCGGTGAGTTGTGCTCAGGGAGCCCTGCTCCTGGACATTCCTGCCCTCTGGAAACATCTTGGGATATCCAAGCCTTCAGGAAGGATGTCCTGGCTGGGAGGGTGGGCAGGGGCTGGGCTGGATTGCCCAGAGAAGCTGTGGCTGCCCCTGGATCCATCCCTGGCAGTGTCCAAGGCCAGGCTGGGGCACCCTGAGACAGTGGGAGGTGTTGGGGTTGGAACTGGATGGGCTTTAAGGTCCTTCCCACCCAAACCATTCCATGATTCCATGATAAATCCCAGGTTTCTCACTAATCCCCACACTTACACCCGTTGGCCTGAGCCACATCACTCATCCATGAGGTGACCCCTGGGAAAAGGGAACGTGGTAGTTCCAAACTGGGAGTATCAGGACCCACTCCTGTTGGGGTTTGTGTTGCTGGTGCAACAGGGCTTTGCCACGTGAGCCAGTGCTGGGAGGGACAGTGCCCTGTCCCTGCAGGGTCCCAGCAGCAGCAGCAGCAGCAGCAGCAGTGACCCTGCTCCATCCTTGCTCCCTCAGAGCTGTTCCAGGTGCCGGGGATCGGCCTCACCCTGCCCATCATGTGGTTCTACCTCTTCATGAACGTCATCACTCAGTATCCTTGCCCAGCCCAGCTGGAGGCAGCAGGAGCTGCCCCTGGGGTGGCACCGGAGGGGTGGGCTGGGTGCTGAGCCCTTGGAGCCTCCCCTGCATTTTGTGGGACTCACAAGATAGGTGAGGAACCATGTCAGGAGTGAGGTGTGAATTGTTGCCCTGGAACCACAGGCTCAGCCAGGTTGGAAGAGACCTCTGAGACCATGGAGTCCAACCTGTGACCCAACACCACCAAATGCCACGTCCAGGCTGTGCTCAAACAGCCCTGGGGCTGGTGACTCCACCACCTCCCTGGCAACCCATCCCAATATCCAGTCCCCCTCTCTGTGAAGAATACAGGGAAAGGGAGGAGTGTGGCTTTAGCTTCCCTTGGCTCTGTGGCAGGCACTGCAGACTCTGTCAACACCCCACCAACAACTCCAGCTGCTCCAGTGGGGGAGCTTTCCCAGTGGGATGGGGTTCAACAGGGCCAAGTACTGGGTCCTGCTCTGTGGCCACAACAACTCCCTGCAGCTCCAGGCTGGGCAGGGCCAGGCAGAAAGGGACCTGGGGGTTGAACATGTGCCCAGGTGGGCAAGAAGGGCAGTGGCATCCTGGCCTGGGGCAGGAATGGTGTGGCCACAGGAGCAGGGCTCTGGTGAGGACACACCTCGAGTGCTGGGCCCTCAGTTTGGGAGGGACACTGAGGGGCTGGAGCACCAGGAGAGGCTGAGGGAGCTGGGGGGGCTCAGCCTGGAGAAAAGGAGGCTCAGGGGGCACCTTGTCACCTTCTCCAACCCCCTGAGAGGAGGGGGCAGCCAGGTGGGGGTCGGGCTCTGCTCCCAGGGAACCAGCAGTGGGAGCAGAGGGCACAGCCTCGAGCTGTGCCAGGGCAGGGGCAGGTTGGGCAGCAGGGAGAAGTTCCTTGCAGAAAGGACGAGTGGCCACTGGGATGGGCAGCCAGGGGGGTGGTGGAGTCACCGTCCCCAGGGGTGTTTGAGACCAGCCTGGAGGTGGCACTCGGTGACAAGGTGGTGCTGGGTCACAGGTTGGTCCCCGTGGCCTCAGGGTCTTCTCCAGCCTGGCTGAGCCTGTGGTTCTGCCCCACCCCCTCTCCTGGCAGGTGGCTCTTGCCCAGTTCAGCGAGGAGCCCAGGACAGCCTTTCACTTCCACCAGCACCGCGACCGGAACAGCGCCCTGAGGGCCATCAAGGGGCTGCTCTACACTGGAGGCAACACCAGGACGGGTGTGTGGGGCTGAGCTTCACCCAGGGGGGACCTTCCTGCCCCCAGAGAGGCTGGAGGCCAAGGACACCTTCCATCTGGGCACCTGGACCCCATTGACTGGGGTGGAAAGTTGTGCTCAAAGTTCTTGTGAATTTGAGGCTGGAGGGTTGGGTTGAGTTTTATTTTCACGGAGGGTTTTTCCACCTGGTCCTTCATCCACGTCCCAGTTGTGCTGATGAGTCTTCTTCACCCTTGAGTCATGCCTTCTTCACCCTTGAGTCATGCCTTCTTCACCCTTGAGTCATGCCTTCTTCACCCTTGAGTCATGCCTTCTTCACCCTTGAGTCATGCCTTCTTCATCCCTTAGTCGTGTCTTCTTCATCCCTTGAGTCGTGTTTTGGTCACCCTTGAGTCATGTTTTCTTCCTTACTTATACAAATTGCTTGTATTTGAGGGGGTTTTTATACAGTTCTTGCCTTGTGACCTCGACAGCAAAACAAAGGGCCCTGTCCTGGTTTCGTGGAGTGTCACCACATCGTGTCCTTTGTCCATCTCCATTGCCCAGCTCCTCAATATTCCAGGTCTCTGGAATTCAGACACTTCTTTTTGCCTATTTAAAGCTCCAGGGGAGACAACCCTTCCCACCTGCTCATTCCCAGGAGGACATCTCATTCCCTGGAGTTGTCCCAACCCATGTTATTAAATTAAAGGTCATTGAGCACAGGAAAATGGGGTTGATCAAAAGCCAGGAATCTTCATCCCATTGGTCAGGGAAAACAGGCATGGAATTCCTAATTGCAAATTCCTGATTGCCTCTGATCCTGCTTTTTTTGGAGGTTGTGTCCATACAGACATTTTACCCCTCACAGAAACCTTTCCCAAATGGTTTTGAGGCTTCTCAACCACCTCAGTTTGTGGGACAATTCTTTGTGACACTTCCCTGGTCTTTCTAAGGAAGTTTGGAGGTGGAAATTCTGTGGAGTTTTTTCCCCTCTAAAAGTGTAAGGAAAATCCTTCAAATCTGAACCGTTTGGTTTCCCCTTTCCAAAAGCACCTGCAGATCCAGCCTGACCCATTTCAGCCCACCTGGTTTAGCACTGTTGTCCCCCACAAGGTGTCATCCCCCACAAGGTGCTGTCCCTCACAAGATGTTGTCCCATGTGTCATCCCCCACAAGGTGTTGTCCCTCACCAAGGTGTTGTCCTGTGTGTCATCCCCACAAGGTGTTGTCCCATTTGTTGTCCCCCACAAGGTGTTGTCCCGTGTGTTGTCCTCACCAAGATGTTGTCCTCACCAGGGTGTTGTCCCGTGTGTCATCCCCCACAAGGTGTTGTCCCATTTATTGTCCCCCACAAGGTGTTGTCCCATGTGTTGTCCCCCACAAGGTGTTGTCCCATGTGTTGTCCCTCACAAGGTGTTGTCCCGTGTGTCGTCCCCCACGAGGTGTCATCCCCTACAAGCTGTCGTCCCCTACAAGGTGTCATCCCCCACGAGGTGTTGTCTCTCCATGCTTGGGAATTCCCTTTGCCCTCCATCGGAGCCCTCCAGCAGAGCTCGGGGGGCACACCAGCTCTCTCCCTGGTTGCCCAGGCTGTGCCATACTGAGCACACCAGCTCTCTCCCTGCTTGCCCAGGCTGTGCCATACCAAGCTCTCTCCCTGGTTGCCCAGGGTGTGCCATATTGAGCACAGCAGCTCTCTCCCTGGTTGCCCAGGCCGTGCCATATCCTACATGCTGAAGGAGCTGTTCCAGCCCTCCCGGGGGATGAGACCAGAGCTCCCCCACATCCTCCTGCTGCTGACCGATGGGCCATCCCAGGACGACGTGCTGCCAGCAGCCAGGGCAGCCCACGCCCTGGGTAAGAGCTGCCCCATTCCCTGAGCTTCTCCATGAATTTCCAGGGGTCTGAGGGTGGTGCACTCTGAGATGAGTCACTCTGAGAACAGAGCTTGGGGGGTTTTTCCCCCTTCTTTGATCCTTTTTTGTCCTTTTCCCCACCCTGGTTTGGTTTAACTCGCGCGTTTCAGGTGAGTTCTCAGTGACCCCACCAGAGGTTCTCGAGGGGAGGGTTGGGATGAGGGGCTTGGAGACCCTGATCCCAAACATTCTGGCCTCTGCTGAGTGAGGGGTGTGTTCCAGGGATCCACATCATCGCTGTGGGGATCTCAGGGGCTGACCCCATGGAGCTCAGCAGGATCCTGCTGCAGCAGAACCTCCAGAACGTCTTCTACGTCAGCACCTTCGACGACCTCCCGCAGGTCCTCGGGGAGCTCATCGAGGTCCTTTGTGCTGACCCTCAGCCCTCAGGGACCCGCATTCCAGCTGGAGAGGTGAGATTCCCCACGGAATTCCCTCGGAATACAAGCCAGCCTGCTCATCTGCAGAGTTTCTCCAGTTACAGGGTCCCAGCATGGTTTGGCTTGGAAGGGACCTTAAAGACCATCTCCAACCCTTCTTCCATGGGCAGGGACACTTCCCTATGGCCAGGGAACTTGCTTCCTGTCTGTTGGAATTGGGAAGGAAGGAAGGTGCTCTTAAAGCCTTGGGAAGGAAGGAAGGTGCTCTTAAAGCCCTGGATCCCATCCTGACCTCATTATCCAAGCCTTGGGGCAAACTCACGGGAATCAGGGAAGCCAGGAGAGACCTTTGGAAGTTTCCAGAGCCCTTGGATGTGCCTTGAATTCACTGCCCTTTGGTAACTCCAGTTGTTGGGTCTTTGGGGCAAATGTTGAGCTCATCTGCAGAGGTTCTCCAGCTACAGGGTCCCAGCATGGTTTGGGTTGGAAAGGACCTTAAAAGTCATCTCCAACCCTTCTTCCATGGGTAGGGACAATTCCTTATGGCCAGGGAACTTGCCTTGCTGTCTGTTGGACTTGGGGAAGGAAGGAAGGAAGGAAGGTGCTGTTGAAGGTTGGTGGTTGGGGTGTGGTCACTGACCCAAGCCAAACCCCTCCTGCACGTTGCCCAAAATGAAGCCAACACACAATTCCCATTTGGTGGCACGGAGATCACGGCACACATCCCTGATCCATCACCAGCCAGACCCCACACCCAAAAAAAGCAGAAGGCTCGTGGTCCCTGGTGTTCCAAGGTGGGAATTGCTCCACAGGGGGTGGCATTTCAAAGACATGGACTTCAAAGAGCACGGAGATCCAAACAGGCCAACTTTGCCTCTTCCTTTGGCTGCCTGAGCCAAGGAGTGTTTCAGTTCCGTGGTCACCCTGCTTTGGGCTCCTTGGCCAGCCTTTGGTGGGTATTGACCTTCCTGATCATTTCCCTTTGCCCTGTTTTCCTTTGAAGGTCTCCACGGGCTCAGCAGCTCACAGAGGTTACGACCCAGATGGTGTCACAGCCAAGGGAGAGAAGGGGGAGCGGGTGAGTCCACCAGGAGGAACCAGCCACTTGGATCATGAATGTCGTGGAGTCGTGGAATGGTTTGGGTGGGAAAGGACCTTGAAGATCAGCCAGTTCCAACCCCGACACCTCCCACTGCCCCAGGTTGCTCCAACCTGGCCTTGGACACTCCCGGGGATGGATCCAGGGGCAGCTTCTCTGGGAATTCCATCCCAGCCCCTGCCCACCCTCCCAGGCAGGAATTCCTTCCCGATGTCCCTCCCAGCCCTGCCCTCTGGCACTGGGAATTACCAGAATGAGGGAAGAGCTCCAGCAAAGAATCACCTTCAGATCTTCCAGGCTGGTGTTTGGTGCCTTGGGACATCAGGGAAAAGGGAACAAATGTGTGTGCTGGGATTTGGGAGTGCTCTTTGGGGTTGGAGAGCTGGAGCCACGATCTCCATGCTGTTGTTTTCCATGTGCTCAGGGGCTCCCTGGCAAGGATGGCATTCCTGGGCTGCCGGGCAGGCCGGGCCGGGCGGGTCCTCCTGGTCCCCCTGGAACGATGGTGGGTATTTGTTGGACAACCTTTGTCCCAGTGTCATTGGAGGGGGGAGTGTGGCTCTCAAATCCCTCTCTCTCTCCCATTTTCCAGGGTCTCCCTGGCATCCAAGGGGATATTGTGAGTATTTGGAGTCACCGAATCCCAGCACGGTTTGGGTTGGAAGGGACCTTAAAGCCCATCCAGCTCCATGGGCAGGGACACCTCCCACTATCCCAGGCTGCTCCAACCTGACCTTGGACACTGCCAGGGATGGATCCAGGGGCATCCATGGTCTTAATGCTACATGATTTATTTGTAATTCCAGGGATCTCCTGGCTATCCAGGACCGGTGGGGCCCAAAGGAGACAAAGTGAGTTCCGTTCCTGGCTTTCATTGGGGGAAAAAAAAGCTATTTTGGTGCTCTGGTCTGTGTTTTCCAACTGATCTTTGGGGAGTGTGAACTTCTAACTCACCCTGCACTGCTGGGGGACTCATCCTTTGGTTTTCCTGGCAGGAATTTGATGCCTTTATGGAAAAACGTGCTCGGTCCTTCTCCCAGCACTTGGCACTTTAATGGGTCAGTTGCAGAAGGAGGTAGAACTTGGATGGGTCTTTCAACCTGCCTGAGTTTCCACCCTGAGCTGACCTGTTCATTTAGGACATCCAAACATTCCAGCATCACCTGGGAGCAGATCCCAAATCACAGCCCTGCTCCTTCCCTGAGCTGTCTGTGGGCCTGGAGACCAGGAATGGATCCTCCTTGAAACCCAATCCCCCTTTTCCCCCTGGGATTCCTTTTCCTCCAAGGAAAAGGGCCGTGGCCTTGGGGCCAGAGTTGCTGCAAGGGGGTGGTTTGGGGTGGACTTTTTGCTTTCCCTGATGATGGAATTGCTCCTCAATCCTTCCCATTCCCTGGATTCCCCACTGTGGCTCCTGCCTTTGTCCCCAGGGCGAGCCAGGATACGTCCTGGGAGGAGTGGAGGTGATTCCTGGCCGGAATGGGCAGCCTGGTCCTGCTGTGAGTGTCATCCCCACGCGTGGTGGGACCTTCAGCCTCTCCAGAGGAGCAAGGGGAGCTGGCAGAGGTCCCACATCCCTCCCTTCTCCTGCTCTTCTCTCCTGCAGGGACCCAAAGGGCAGCCAGGGGTTCCTGGGGTGGCAGGACCACCCGGTGCCCCGGGCTTGCCAGGACCTCAGGGGCCACCAGGGATCTCCATCAAGGTGAGAGAGGTTGCTGTGCCACAGAAAGAGGAGACTTGACAGCAGATAGTGCAGGTTGAGGTGTCTGGACACCCCTCCCAAAGCTCTGGGCGTGGGAATTTTGCTCTCCATGCCTGTCAACCTGCAGGAGCTTTTTGGTGGGATGAAGTTTAGAGAAGATCCTCCTTGGAATGGGCACCCCGTGGTAATTGTGCTTGTCCTTTGTTGTTTCAGGGGGAACCAGGACCTTCAGGCCTCAGGGTAAGTGCTCAGGTGCTGCACGTGATGAAAAGCCTTCTCCATAATCCTTTCCAAGCTGCCCCTGGAGTTCTGGTTTCCAAAGAGAAGTCCCAGAAGGTCCATGCAGGGGTCATGCAGTAAGAGTGTCCTGTGCTTCCCGCAGGGCCCCCGTGGCAGGAGTGGCCTCAAGGGGGACAGAGGGGACCCAGGAGAGCCGGTGAGTGTCCCCTGGTGGCCCCAGGGCTGGGGAAGAGCTGCCAGCCCTGGTGGGGAGGGGGTGCTGCCCTTGGAATGTCCTCTGCCACGTGGGGAGGGCGTGGAGGGACAGCCAGTTGTCCTGCTCTTCCTCCTGGAATGGAGCAAAACTGGGAGAGGGGAATCCACCTCAGGATGATGATGATGATGATGATGACGATGAACCTCTTGTGATGGCCAGTCCTGTTGTCACTGCTCCAAAGTGACCCTTGAGCCCCTCCCTGTCTCCTTCACCCCTGGAGAAGCTGGTTGTAACCCTTCCCCTTCCCAAATCCCGCCTGTCCTGCTGCCAGGAGGTCAGAGAGAACCTGGGGCAGGTCCAGAGGAGGGAGAGGAGGTGGGTGAGGAGCGTGGGACACAAATCAGGCAGCAGATGTCACAGAAAAACCCAGAACATCCTGAGCTGGGAGGTGGTTCTCCATAAAAGAAGTCCCTCGAGGATGTTTGGGGTGTAGGAAGTTTGAGTTGAAGGGCAGACAAGAGGATTTAGAAGGTCCATGGGGGATGAGCAGGAATAAAAGACCCCAAATCCCTGGATTACAAGTGGCTCACACCTGAAGGATCACTGAGGGGTCACACACACGTCCCCTTCCCAAGGTGTCTGCTGTTGTCCCACATGAGCCATGGGTCCTCTGGGGACCTGTATCCCATGGATCAGCCATTTCCACGTGGCAGCCTCCACCATCCCACCCAAGTGGGCACCTCTTTATTTCCCCTTCCCACCCAAGTGGGCACCTCTTTATTTCCCCTTCCCACCCAAG
>JAWWTY010000242.1:0-15837 GCA_035222235.1 Margarornis squamiger | reverse complement strand
CCCCTTCAGGCCCTGCAAGGGGCTCTCAGGTGTCCCTGGAGCCTTCTCTTCTCCAGGTGACCCCCCAGCTCTCCCAGTCTGGCTCCAGCCCTTGGAGCATCTTGTCTCCTCTGAAATGTCCTGAGGTGACCTGGAACAGCAGCCAGGCACCCTGGGGGAGGGTCAGGGGGGTGAGATTTCCCTTCAAACACCAGATCCACGAGTGATGGGATCTCTTTGGAGGTGACACTGGAATAACTGATATGTTTCCTTCTTCCTTTCCTGTTTTCCCCCCTTCCTTCCTGCCCTCTCCCTCTGTGTCCATGTGCAGCTCCTGCCCCTGAGCTGCAGCAGGGAATGTGGCACTTCCATGTGAGCTCTTGGCTTTTCCATGGCCCCATCCCGGGCCAGCTGCTCCCACTGGAGCCACTCTGCTCCCCCCCAACAAAAGGTGGGCACAGGGGAGGTTTGGGCACAGGGGAGGTTTGGGCACAGGGGAGGTTTAGGCACAGCTTTTCCATGGTAGCTGTGGCAAAGGAAATGTGGGATAAGCTGTGTCTTGGGAAGAGGGACAGGCTCGGCTCAGCTAAGCCAGGATTACAATGGCAGGAAGGAAAGAGGGAAGATTAGAGAGGGTGGGATTGATGGAACCTTTTCCCACACGGTTAAAATGAGCATCTCCAAGGAGGCACTTCCATGGGCTGGAGGTCTTGGTGTCCCCCTCTGGCCGTGATTAATCCAGGTCAGGAAAAGGAGGTTGTTCAATTCCTTCTCAGGGCTCCTCTGCCCTTCTGCAGGAGCTACACCGACATTCTCACTGCAGCACATCCCCAAAGAGGACTTGGAAGCCCTCATTCACATTCCCTGTCTGGAAGCCTGTGGATACTGCCAGTAATAGGCTTTATCCAACCCCAGAGCATGGAACACAATACAGAGGAAAGAGAATAAATTAGTCACCCCCAATTAGAACCAATTAGTCACACGAAAAGGGTAAAAGAGGCACTTCTCACCTTTTCTTCTATCCATCTCTTAAACCCCCAACAAAGCCGCAGCCAGGTCACCAGGGAACACAGGCATTGTTTGTCTGGAGGTTTTCCTGGGTCACAAATCCCATTTTCCGAGGGGTGACAACTCCCAGGAAATGTTTTCTGCCTGGCCCAAGTGTCACCCCCATTCCCAGCAGCTCAGGGACCCCTGAAACCGGGATTTTTGGGGGTGCCAAGGCTCCCTTCCCGCTCCTCCTGCTGCCGGCTGATCCTGCTCCATCACTTCCAAAATCCATGGCTGCCAGCTTAGGTTTTGGAGCTGTCTCAGCTCATCTCTCTCCAGCAGTTTGACCTTTTCTTTTCCCAGTGGAAGATTTTGTGTCTTCTTTTCGTGGTCGTTCCAGAACAATTTCTTTTCCTTTTTTTTTTTTCTCTCCACATCCTTGTCCCACTTTTAAATTTCATCACTGGGAACTCTCCCCACTTTCATCTCGATCCTCAGTGAGGGGGTTTAATAGGAACAGAGAACCCTTAATTAGAATCACCCTGAACTGAGTAATGGGTCAAACTGAAAAAGGGGAGATTTAGGTGGGATATTGGGAAGGAATTGGTGGCTGGGAGGGTGGGCAGGCCCTGGCCTGGGTTGGGCAGAGAAGCTGTGGCTGCCCCTGGATCCCTGGGAGTGTCCAAGGCCAGGTTGGATGGGGCTTGGAGCACCCTGGGCTGGTGAAATTGCAATTATCTTTAAGTTCCCTCCCAACCCAAACCATTCCATGCTTTGGCATTCTGTGAAGATGGAAAAAAACAGCCCCTGTGAGGGAGGGAGAGGATCCAGGAAGGCTCTCCTGAAATCCCAGCCTCTCTCTTTCCTTCTGGTGGCGGAGAGAATTCCCAGGGCTTGTAAAGAGCTCACAGTGCCCTGAAAATCCTCCCCGGTGTAAATCCCAAAGACACAGATCCCTTTGCTGCTTCCTCGGGATGTACAAGCAAAATATCCCTGGGGATGCTCTGGCTGGGGTGTGAATTCCATGGAAGAGCATCCAGAAACCAGGGAAGCTGGTAGAGCCCTGGATCGTGGAGTCATGGATTGGAAGAGACCTTAAGGATCATTTATTTCCATGGACAGGGGCAGTTTTCAGACTAAACCTCCCTGGATGTCTCAATTCCTTCTTGCTGAAACAAGGGCATGGAAGGAGCAACCAGGGAAGTTGCAGAGCCCGGGATCATGGAATGCTGGAATGGTTTGGGTTGGAAGGGACCTTACAGATCATTTATTTCCACGGACAGGGACACTTTCCCTAAGGGAACAAACCTCTCTGGATGTCTCTATTCCGTGTTGCTGAAACAAGGGCATGGAAGGAGCAGCCAGAGGAAGCCCTTTGGAGACATTCCCTGCTCCATGATTTGTCCCAGCTCCTTGGCAGCCCTGGGGAAGAGGGAGGCAGCTCTGAGTCCCTCTGGGCTGGCTGGCACTGGGGGGAAATGTGCTCCACACGGCACTGCCACCATTCCCACTCCTCTCCAGGGATCATGGGGATGGGAACTCCCCCGGAGCATCCCGAGGGCACTGCCTGGAGCTTCCCCGGGGCACAGCAGCTGCTCTCAAAGAGCTGCGTGGATAAAACATTAAAAATAGAAACCAACACCCAAAACAAACAGAAGGAAAAAACCAACAAAAACACAAACCCAACAACAACAGCAGCAAAACCAACAAGGAAAAAACCCACAAACAAAAAGAAAAAAAAAACCAAAAAAAAAAAAAAGGGAAGAAGCAACAAAACAAGATAAGATACGTCTCTTAAATCCTGAATAATTCAGAATTCCCTGTGTTCTCCAAGGCTGGAGGGTGGCAGGAGCTCCTGCAGCTCCTGCAATGCCACGGTTGGGTGGCCAAGAGGCCCCGTGTCCTTCTGCCCCAGGGCTCGGCCACCCCGGCTCATCCCAGCTTCCATCCCCTGCTTTCCCTCTGCCTATTCATCCCCTTGGATGTGGTGAATCCACGTCCCTGTGGCAGCAGCTGGGGCATGGAAACGGCTCCCTGGGACAGCTCAAAGCCCAGGGATTTTTGGGAGATGATGGAATTTCCGGCCTCCCTCTCCGGCCCAGGATGTGAGAGATGGTGAGTCTGTTCCCACAATGAGCTCCAAAGCCTGTGGCAGGTCATGGCCTTGAGGTTCTGCTGCCCCTCTTCCCACGGGCACATGTGGAATTGGATGTGGCATGTCCCACGTCTGAGTCATCCCTGCCCTTCCTTTGGCTGCCCTTGGTGTTTCTGTCCCTCCTTGGGCTGCAGCCTCTGCCCTGCCACTCGTGTCTGAGGCTCAGCTCCAGCCCCAACCAGGGCATGCTGTGAGTCAAGGGGGGAGCATTTATCCTGCAGCATTCCCAGTTTCCTGCTGGGAATGCTGCTCTCCCTCAGGTGCCTCCACATCTGTCCCTGGAGGCAGAAAGGCACCACAAGAAGAGACTTTCTGCTGGGGCCATGGTGTTGTCAGAGCTGCTTTGGGCAGTTTCTCACCCATTTCAGGAGGGAATTGAGGGAAAGAGGCAGAAAGGGGGATCTTCCCCGTATCCTGGTGCTTCCCACCACCGATGGAAATCTCCCTCACAGACCCTGTTGCCCCTCAGATCCTTCCCAGCCCTTCCCTGCAAGGGATCCTTTCAATCTCTGCCGTTTCCCAAATGACAACCAGATGGGCCCTGCTGAGCCTGGAGCAGCTCTGACTCAGTCTCCTACATCAGCATCCCCAAAATCAGGCTCCCTGCAGGATGTTTGCCCAAGAACACAGGACCTCGTCCCGTATCCATAAATAGGTGACTCAGTGCTGCATGATCAATAGGTCAAGTGCAAGTTCTGATCTTACACCCAGAAGGGGTGGGAGCAGAGGACATGCAGAAGTCTCTTTCAATGGAAATCATCTTATTCTTCTGTGAAATCCATATTCTTGGAAAACTGGGAGTGATACTTGGTATTGGTCAGATTTGTCATCCCAAGAGCATGGTCTTGTTGACTTGTTTGTTGGAATTATTTTTCCTATTTTCTCTTCTGCTCTTCTTTCATTTTCTTTTCTCATTTTGGACAATTCCTGCAAGTCTCTCCTTGGATGCATTTTCCATGAAATAAAGCTTGGTAGATGTTTCCTGCCCCTCCAAACCAGGGCTGAAGGTGTGTCTGCCCAACCCTGGCAGCTCAGGGGACACTCCACAGGCTGCTGAGCTCTCAGGCCGGGGCCTTTTCCCAGCAAAGCCCTGACTTGGTTCCAGGAATCTGGTGATCCAAGTGAACAGGCTGAATAGAAAACCAGGGAAACATGGAATCACAGGATTGCTCAGGTTGGAAAAGACCCTTAAGGTCATCCAGTCCAACCATCCTCAGCACTGCCCAGGCCAGCACTGACCATGTCCCCAAGTGCCACCTCCACAGGGATTTTAAACCCCTCCAGGGATGGGCACTCCCCCCTGCCCTGGGCAGCTGTGCCAGGGCTGGACAGCCCTTTCCAGGGAGGAATTTTCCCAATATCCAACCTGTCCCTCCCCTAACTTGGCAGAGGCAAAGGGTCATCTCCAGAAGGTGACACCTCTGCAGGTGCTGATGCTGGAGGCAGTTCTGCCCTGTGGAGACTTTTCCAGGGGCCTCTGGAGCATCCAGGCCTGGGCTGGTTTATTCTGTTCAGTCTCTTCTCCCTTTCTTTCTCTGTTTGGAAAAAAATCCCCTCCCTCTGTGTTCCCTGGACAAGGAAGGTACCAGAGCCAGGGCTCCAGGGTCTGGGAGCTCCACAAGCACCACGGGGTTCTGGGAGCTCAGGGATGGAGGGAACCATCACCCAGACGGGCACAAAGGGGCCATCAGAGGGAAACAAATCCCAGAGGGAATAAAGGGCTCAGGATCAGGCAGGAAAAGCTGCTGTGTTGGAGCTGCATCCCTCAGGAGAGCAGCACGTGGTGGCTCCAGGTGGCCCAGGGTGGGTTCCTAGCTGGTCCATGGCTCACTATCCTGGGTGTTGTTCCCGCAGGGAGTGTGGGATTCCCACAGACATTCCATAAAGGCGAGCTCCATTCCAGAGGCTGTTTGGGCAGCAGGGAGGAGCTGGGCTGTGTGACCTCCCTGCCTCTGGAAAATGCCCTGTCCCACCACAAGTGCCTGGGGAACGTGTCCCACGGCTCATTCCAGGGATGTCCCACTAAGAATAACTGGCTTTTCCGCACCATCCCGGGTCACTGTGCCCATCCCACGGGCACTGGGGCTGCTGGGCTGGGCCCTGTGGTGTCCCAGTGGTGTCCCAGTGGTCAGGGAGATGCCAGAAGGTACAGCCCGTGTCCATGTGCCAGGAAATGGTGGTGTGGGAACCCCTGGGTGTTGTTTGTGTTTGGGAAGGCTGGAATACGTCATCCTAAGGGTATAGGGACATTCCTGGGATAGCCTTGGTCAGCACTTCCCAACCAAGGCTCGGGCTTGGAGGGAAATGCACAGCCTGATGCAAGCATTGCCTTGGGCATTAGGGAGGTTTCCCTACGGCTTGGGAAGCCTCGAGGTATTTTCTCCTCCCTGGGAAACTCCAAGGAATTTTTTTGGCACAGGAGTTCAAAGGCTTTCAAAGGAACCCCACTGGAAGGGGGGGATTCTGCATTCCCAGACTTGGAGCTCCTTCTGTTGATGGACCCTTCCCCAATCCCTTGTCCCAAGAACTGCCCACACCCAGCCTGGACTGGCCCCATCCCACCCTCTCCACTTCTTATCCAGCAGAAATTCCCTAAGGAAGGTTTTCTGTGATGGAGCTTCCATGAGAGACAGTCACTCCATGGAGAAGAGCTGCTCGAAATCAGGGAGTCATGGAATGGCTGGGTTGGAAGGGAACTTGAAGTTTATCCAGTGCCACCCCTGCCATGGGCAGGGACACCTTCCACCAGCCGTCCAGCCTGGCCTTGGACACTCCCAGGGATCCAGGGGCAGCCACAGCTTCTCTGCCCAACCTGGGCCAGGGCCTGCCCACCCTCCCAGCCACCAATTCCTTCCCAATAGGCCAGCCAGCCCTGCCCTCTGGCACTGGGAAGCCATTCCCTGTGTCCTGTCCATCCAGTTCTTGATAAAAAGTCTCTCTCCAGCTTTTCTGTAGCCTCTTCAGATCCCTGAAGCTGCTCTGAGGTCTCCACACAACCTTTTCTTCTCCAGGTGAGCACCCCCAGGTCTCCCAGCCTGGCTCCATTAGGAAGGTGTTCCAGTCCCTTTTGCAACTCCATGTTCTCCTCTGGACTTGCTCCAACAGTTCCATGTCCTTCTCATGTTGGGGGCACCACAACTGGACAGGTGTATCCCAGGTGGGGTCTCATGAGAGCAGCTCCAGTGCCCCTTATTGGTGGGGGGAGCAGCATTTTGGAATGTTGGGGACAGTTGGGAAGGGAAGGTTTGGGAAGGGAAGTTTTGGGAAGGGAAGAGTTGGGAAAATTTGGGAAGGTTTGGGAAGGCTTGACAAGGTTAGGGAAGGTTTGGGAAGGGAAGGTTTGGGAAGGGAAGAGTTGGGAAGGGAAGAGTTGGGAAGGGAAGAGTTGGGAAGGGAAGAGTTGGGAAGATTTGGGAAGGTTTGGGAAGGCTTGGGAAGGCTTGGCAAGGTTAGAGAAGGTTTGGGAAGGGAAGGTTTGGGGAATCAGAGGATGAAAACACTGTGCCAGTCACAGGCTCAATGACTGTGCTTGTCCTCCGTTCCTCTGAGAAGAAGGTTCAGGGTCCCATGTCTGAACTTCTCCATTGGTTCCTCAGGAATTCCCCCTGGAATGCCATTTGCACAGGGGGTGTCCCAAGGGAAAGCCTTTTCCTTGCCTGTGTGTCCTCCTTGCACTCTCAGCTCTGTCGGACTCAGTCCAGGCACTGCAGCAGATCCCTCAGATCCCGCGGGGACAATTCCATGCAAACCCCCTGAAATCCCCAATTTTAGTCCAGAAGTGGCCGAATGGGAATGTGGAAGGTGGAACCACTCCCCTCCAGCGCTCAGCGAATTCCTTGGGATCTCTGCAGCACCCCCAGTGTGTCACCTTCCCATGGGAATGTAGGAATTCTGTGGATGAATTACCAGGCAGATTCACAGCTGAGCCCTCACTCCGGGGATGGACATCCCTGTCCTGCTGTGCCAGGAATTTCAGCCGGAGCTGCTGACAGGCTGAGGGGCTGCCCAGTGAGACTCAGAGCTGGGATTTCTCACAACCCTTTGGCACTGGGGGGAAAAAATAAAAATGGGAAAATTAAGTGAGTTTGGGATTGTTTGTAACAAGCCCTTGATGGAACGGGGTCTGACACAGCAGGTGGCAGCAATCCATCACTGGAAGCACCAGAGGGGAAGAGGAGAACATATTCCCATGGATAACCTTCTCCAACCATCAGTGGGGGCACCAAAGGAGAAGAGGAGAATATATTCCCATGGATAACCTTCTCCAACCATCAGTGGAGGCACCAAAGGAGAAGAGGAGAACATATTCCCATGGATAACCTTCTGCAGGCCTTCCACAATGTTGGAAGCAGCTCCAGTGCTGCTCATGGGGCCTGGGGACGTTGCTCAGAGAGAGCAGGAGCCCTTTGAGCTCAGGCAAAGCTTCCATGGTTTCCAATTCCTGCCTTTCTCTTGGACTCTGTGGATCAGCAGCTTTGCCTGGGTCGAGCCTTAAGGTAATGCCAATTCCAGGCCTAGGGATGTTCCTGTGGGATTGCTGGTTCCTCCACCCCATGGCCAACTATTCCCTGTCTGGTTTTCCTGGTGGAGGAGGTCTGAGGGAAATGCAGCCATGGAGAGCAGTCAGGGCTGACCCTCGTCCAAACCCAAACCTCTCAACTTTTGGAGATTTATCAATTGTCTGCAAAGTCCTTAAATTGATCATCCCATTTCTTAAACCCTGGAAAAAGGGCTTTTCTTGTCTTCCAGTTTATGCTGCTTTTTTCTTTTCTGCAGCTGGAGCTCAGCCAAAGTACCAGATTTGACTCCAAATCCAGCCTTTACAGGTTATTTATGTCTCTTTTTTCAAAGACCGGGGTTTTGCAGGGCCATCTGACCATCCAGCAGCCCCTTCTCTCCTTCCTCCAGGATTTAATCCATGGATTCAGACTTGGAGGTCACTGTCTGGCTGAGAAGTTGTGTTTCAGGGAGATGTGTGATCCAACCTGGGCAGAGGCAGCTGGTTTAAAGCCAAGCCTAAGTCATGAGGGTTCGATCCAAACCAAACCCTTCTCCTGGCTTTGGCCTGCTCACATTTATCCATCCCGGGCTTTCCAGAGCTTTGCTTTAGGAAACCTTCCCATGGCTGGCTGGGAAGTGCCAATTCCTGTGTCCACACTCCACATCTCACCCATTCCAACCCCCATAAATGATTCCCTGTCTGGGCTCCTGATGCTCATGGGCATGAGGCTTTCCAGGAACTCTGGGATGGCTCGTGCTTTGTCCTGATTTTTGGAGACTTGTGTCTGCATCCCCTGGAAGCCATCCCAGCTCCTGGACCCTCAGGAGAGCCTCAAGGATCCCTGGCTGCTCCACCTGGCTCTGGTTGAAGGACAGGGAGTCAGTGGGGCTTTGGAGGCACCAGGAAGGTTTGAAGCCCCTCAAAGCCAACAGGTCTTGGTTTTCCTGTGCGTTTTCATTGGAGTGCAGGATTCCAAGAGGATGGAGATCCAAGCTGAAGGGGAGCTCCTGATTCAACAGGAGAAGGTCAACTCGCTCTGGTTTGCAGAGGGTTTGGAGCTGAGGTGTCCAGGGGGAAACAGATCCAACATGAGCTCAGCTTTTGGTTGGTGGCCACGAAGGGAAAGGGAGAGCGGAGAGCTGGAACTGAGGCACTGTGGGCAAGGACAGGCCTTTTCTGTTGGATTCACTGTCCTGAAAAATAATTAGAAATGAAATAAAACCACTTTGTGAGGACTCTGCAAGGACTCAAGGCTAGGTTGGATGGAGCTTGGAGCAGCCTGGGAGAGTGGAAGGTATCCCTGCCCATGGAATGGTCCTTTAAGCAGCTCTCCTGTGAGGAAAGGCTGAGAGGATTGGGATTGCTGACAAGAGAAGGATTCAGGGCCTTCCAGTACCTGAAGGGTCTACAAGGAAAATGGAGTGGAGTGTTGGACAAGGGATGGAGGGACAGGACACAGGGAATGGCTTCCCAGTGCCAGAGGGCAGGGCTGGCTGGGCTATTGGGAAGGAATTGTTGGCTGGGAGGGTGGGCAGGCCCTGGCCCAGGTTGGGCAGAGAAGCTGTGGCTGCCCCTGGATCCCTGGGAGTGTCCAAGGCCAGGTTGGATGGGGCTTGGAGCACCCTGGGCTGGGGGAAGGTGTCCCTGCCCATGGCAGGGGTGGCACTGGATGGGGTTTGAGGTCCCTTCCAACGTAATCCAGTCTGTGATCCCACGACTGTCACACTGGGAAGGTCCTTTGCAGTCCCATCCTTGACATCCAAATTCCATGGTTTGAAGAAACGTGAGGGATTTGCCTTGATGTTCTCCTTCCTCCCTGTTCCTTCCACAGGGACAATGGAAAACAAGCAGAAACCCAACAGTTGTGGAGCCCTTGAGAGTTGATTCTCATGTCCCTGATCTGGTTGAACCAGCAGGTGATGGGATCACAAATCCACAGACCAGGTGGAAACTCTCCACCATCCCTTATCCTGAAATATTCCAGATGATTTTTCAGAGGAATTAAACACTGGAGTGGCTGGAGATGTGCTGGGAGGAGCCTTAACACAACATCTGCATTTTCCTCAGAGCTGTGAGGTGGCTCCAGCTTTCCTGGGGCAAAATCCCAGCTCTTTTCCAGGTGATTCCTGGATAACACCCAGGTGTGTCTCAAAGTGCTTCCAGGCAAAAGGGTTTAAGGGTTTTTATCCAGGCCTTAGAAAAGAAAACTCTCCCCTTTGCAGATTTAGCTGGAATTACAGGAAATCCCCTGGCTGGGCAGAAATCAGGTCTGCTCCCATTGGATAAGGAATTCCATACAAAATCCGCCTCAGCCACCACATCTCCATCAGGGAACATTTCTGGGCTCGGAGAGGCCGAGTGTTTGAAGGGAAAAGAAGAATTTCTCCATTCCCATCGCCTTTTCAGCCCTGGAACGGCTTTGTTTGGGTGTTGGATATTTTATGGATATAATGTTTGAAACCACCAGATCCTGATTTGTCTTTGGATTGGAGGCAGATTGCAACAGAAGCCCCAACATAAATCACGGGGTTTGAAACCCAGACTGACGCTTTGAAGTTCTCTTCAGAAAACACAAAGCCCGATGCCTTCAGCAGAGCTCCCAACCCCGGGTTTGGGTGTCAGCACTTGGGCCTTTCCAGCTTTTTTATGATGGGAATCTTGCTGAGGTTGGAAACCCAAATTCAGAGAGCAGGAAGAGCCTCTCACACCCAACTGGAACAGCCTGTGGACAGTCTGTGCTTGGTTGGAGATGCTCCTGTTGTGAAAACCCCATTTCTTCAGCCCTTTGACATCTGTAGGCAGACAGAGGGGATGGTTCGGGGCATTTGGGGTCAGGGTGTTCTTCTCCACCCCCAGGAATTGTTTCCTTCGTTGGCTTTCCATGAAGTCCTTGTTCTCATCCCTCAATAACCCAAAGGTAATGGGTTTTTGTGGAGCCAGAGCTGAAGGACATGATGTCTCCCAGGTGCCTTTAGAGTTTGTGAGGAGGCCAAAGAGCAGAACAGCAGAATTTACTCTGAGAGGGAATGAAACTCCTCTGAAAATGTCCATGGAAAATGCAACTGGCTCCTGTCCCCAGGTGAAATGGCACCTTTGCTTTGGATCTCCAAAGCACTGAGCAAATCCTTGAAGCAGGAACATTAAAAGTGCTGCTTGTTTGGGTTTTCACTCATGGGAAAGTCTTGGAGAACCACAGAATATCCTGAGGGCCAAGGAACCACGAGGACAATCCAAGTCCAACTCCTGAAAATGAAAAATCCACCTCAAAAGAAGGGGAGAAATCAAAATTTGGCAAGTGAAACCTGGCTGTCGTGGGAAGGGGATTTGTTCCAAAAAGTGGTGTATGCTGGGCTGGAAAATCAGCTGGAATTTCACCCATTGCCATGTCAGGGTGTGGCAGAGGTGGCATTCCTGGGCTGGTCACAGCACCCAGCCTGACAGAGCCCAGGGGCTGTTTGGACAACACTCTCAGCACGGGGTGGGATTCTTGGAGTATTTCTTGGACTCTGATGTCTCCCCCAACTCAGAACATTCCATGATTCCATGATCTCCCTTTAGAGAGCTTTGGAAAGGATGGATAAACATGGAAATCAGTGGAACTTGTTCGTCCAGCTCTCCCTGCACCCCTAAAATCCAGAGTCAGGACTCCTTTCTGCAGCCCAGCCTGAAGCAAACTCCTCCTTAGCAGGAAGAGATCCTTCCTGGAGGATTGGGATCCCAGACCTGCCCTCGGTGTCTCCACAAATGGCCTTTGGAAGCTTCCAAGGGAAACATGGCCCCTCCATCTCCTTGTACTGGAGGTTTGCAGAGCTCCAGATGAGGCCACAGGATTACTGACAAAGCCTGGCAGGAGGACAAAGGACCCAAAATGCAGAATTCCTTGTGTTACAACAAGCTGATTCCCTTGGAAAATCGTGGAATGTTTCCCATGCCAAGAACATCCAACTCAGGTGGACCATTTGCTTTGGTGTGGGGGCGGCTTTGATTGTGTAAGAATTTAATCCTGATGTTTTTGGAGCCATCAGGATGGGGCTGAACTTCCCCCACTGTCCTGGAATGTCTGGGATCCTGTGGGAAAAGGCCTTGAGGCTCAGGGAGGGAGAGGAAGGACAATGGGATTACCTGGAATGAGATCATTTCCCCCACAGCAGCCAAGGAGGGCCTGGGCTGATCCCTTTGGCCTTTCCAAAGGGGAGGCACCAAATGCTTTGCTGCTTTAAGGATCATGGGAGGAAGGGAGAGCAGTGGAGGACTCTGGGGAATGGGTGAGTTAGACCTGGCAGTGGAAATAAGGAGTTTGTGGTGGGAAATGAGCAGGGAAAGTGATAGCACTGACGGCTGGAGCCTGAGATGTTTGGGCTGAAGGTCTTCTTGGGGCAGCAGGGAAAGCAGCGTGTTCACAGCACTGAATCCTCTTGGATGGGAGAGAGAAGCTCTGGAAAATCCAGTGAGGGTCCAGTGGAGTGAGGAGCAGTAGGAGCACGGGGAGAGCAAGGATTGAACAGGAGCTCTTATTCCACCTTAGAGGAAACCAACCCCTCCCACATTGCTGAGTGTTGAGGGAATGTCACAGGGAATATGGTGAAAGGTGCAGAATAGCAGGCAGGAGTTGCCACTTTTTGGGATGTGTGGATATGTGGGACACGGGCAGGTTGGATGGTTGGTATCTCCCCGTGCTAATCCAGGTTATCCCACTGTTCTTCCTGCAGAGAATGGGGTGCCATCACCCTGGGGAGGATGAAGGTGGGCTGGGATTGGGAATTTACAGGATCCTGGGATAGCTCAGCCTGGAAGGAAGCTCAGGACGTGCCTTGTCCACCTTTCTGCTCCAAGCAGGTCAGCTGGAGATTGGGTTGCTCAGGAATTTATCCAGGTTAGTCTGGAAAACTGCAAAGGATGGAGGTGCAACATCTCCAGGTGGTTTCTGGGCTCCAAAATAATTCCCATTTCCATGGGGAGTTCACCTTGCCTGTGTCATGACTTCCCAAACATCTTCTTGATGGCCTTGAGCAACCTACTCCAGTGGGAGGTGTCTCTCCCATGGCAGGGGCTTGGGATGAGATGAGCTTTAAGGCCCATTCCAACCCTCAATATTCCAGGATTCTTTGATTCTGCTGCATGTGGAAGAAAGGAATGGGACGCTCAGGGATGGGATGGACTCCCCAGGTATCTCCTGGGAACCTGTGCAGTGCTGGGAGAGTCCTCCAGCCACCAGGCCTGGAAATCCTGAGCACCTCCTGATTTCTGCCCACGTGGGGGTGATGTGGCTCCTGCATCCTGCCAGACTCCATTGGCATCATTCCTGGTTCTTCCCTCACTTGGCCAACAGCTCCAGAGCCCAGTTTGGCTGCTCCCCCTCTGGCACTTGGATCTGACTGGATTTTGGCCCTGGCACAGCTCTGGGGCTGCTGGGGGACCAGGACTAAGTCATTCCTTCTTGGTAAGATGGGGATGATGCCTTGGGAGCACACAGGGATGGGCTGTGGGATTCTTTGGGATAATGGGGTGTGTCATGGGCATCTCTGTTCCTGGTTGGTGGCATGAAAGAGGATGAGGAAGAAGAAGACAAGTGGATGGATGAGAATTGGGAGGGGAATCCCCCCCTTCTCTGCTGTCCTTGATGCAATCCCAGTATGAGACTGGAGCTGGTGAGAAGGCTCAGAAGTTCTGGACTCAGGACAGGGAGAAGGTTTGGCCAGGGGGCAGAAGATGCCTGCTCCCAAAACCCTTTTCCTGGGAAACCATCCCAGGACATCCAGCAGCTCCAACCCAACCCCTGGGCCAGCCTGTTTGGAGAAGATGCATTGGGCCTTGATTGTTTCTCTGCTAAAGCCTCCTGTTCCTCCAGGTGTGAGAGTTCCCCCTTCCCAGAAATCCTGACTCTGAGTGGGAAGAGTGTCCCGAGCCAGGACGATGCTCTGCAGTATAAATATCCCCTGAGGAGGCACAGCCTGAATGTCAACGAGTGGAAATGACCTTTCCCTGCTGAGGCTCCGTGATCCAGTGCAATGTGTGGATCCGGGAACAAATCCCTGTCCTGCCGAGGCGGGGAAGGCAAAGCCTCAGCGGAGGTGAGTCCAAATCCGTGGCCAAAACATCTGGGTGGCACCAAGTCCTGGCTGCAGCTTCCCGGCCGGATTTGCTTGGGGAGACATTGAGGCACCACGATTCTGTGCTGGGCAAGACAAAAAAAGAGGCCGTGGAGAAAGGGGGCTTTGTTTTATTATTGTTATTTTTGTGAAAAGGGAAAGGGAAAAACAGAGTCTGGTAGGAAATTAGGAAAGTGGTTATTTCTGGAAGGAGCACCTTGCCCAATATTCCCTCTGGATGAGGAAAGGGCAGGTTTCACTGCCTGTAAAGGAGAAAGCCAAGGGGGAAATGAGCCATGCATGATGTGTAGCTCATCCCAGGGGATCTGCTGTGCCTTTGGGCTTGGAATTGCATGGTCCTTAAGGTCCCTTCAACCCAACCATTCCCTGATTCTGTGAAGGAGCAGGAGGAGATTCCACAGTGACACAGGCAGCAGCTGGGGAAGGGAACTAACCCATGTCCTGGAGTAATGCCAGGAGACCAAAGGATGTCCCAGACTGCCCTCACCAGGGCTGTTCAGGGCTGTAGATTGTTCCTGGCATCTCCAAGGCAATTCACCTTCAAGGTGGGACCACTCCTTGAGGGCCCTTGACCCCGGTGTCCCTGGTTGGCCATAATTCCTTGAATCCCAGAATAGTTTGGGCTGGAATGGGACCTTGAAGATCATGTAATCCCATGGGCAGGGACACCTTCCACCAGCCCAGGTTGCTCCAAGCCCTGTCCAACCTGTCCTTGGACACTTCCAGGGGTGGGACAGCCATGTAGTTTCATTCTTGTGCAGGAATTATCCTCCAGCTCAGCCCTTTTCCAGGGAGGACTGGTGGGAGGTCACAATTCCAGCCCCACTGCTGGGAACACCTTCACTTTTCCTGGAATCAGCAGTAGAATATAACTGGAGCAAACTGGGCTAGTGGAAGTGTCCCTGCCCATGGCAGGGGGCGGAATGAGAAGGTCTTAAAGGTCCCTTCTAAGCATGCTGTGATTCCATGACTCCATGACTCAGGATCCTGGTAAAGCCATTTCTCCTCATTTCCTAAGGAAATCCATCTCTCAGTGCATCTTCATCGTGTGTGTCTGTTCCCCTTCCTCCTCCCAACCTTCAGGCCTTCCAAAAATGGGATAAACAGAGCCCAGCACTGCTGTGACCATTGGACAAGGCAGTTGGAATTCATCTGGAAATCAGGGAAGAAGTGGCAAGGCACAAAGGAGGATCTGGGATCTCGGGGACTGATGATTTTCCCCTCTTGTTGCGAAGTCCTTTCCAGCCCATTGCAGGGCCCAGCCCAGGCTCTGTGGGAACATTGCACCTCATCTGAGGACAGAGGAGTGAATGGCAGAGACAAACCAGGGTCTGAAAGAGAAAATGGAAAAAAAAAAAAGGGATGTTTTCCCGGGGAATGGCTCTGGCCTCACGCTCCAGCAGAGCAGAGCTGTGCTTGGCACAGGGCTGGGCACACATGGCACAGATGGCCCTGTGCCGACTCCTGTGGCCAACCCAAGGTGGTGTGGCACTCCAAGGAGCTCCACACTGGTCCCTGGGTGGCTCTCAATCAAGCTCAGGGCTGCTCTGAGCTCCCCCAGGGGTTTTCCAGCAGCCAAGGATCTCCAGAGCACAGAAGGGAGCCCTGGGAGCCCAGAGCTCGGTGTCCTGGCCAAGGCCACGTGCTCCCTCTGCTCCTTTGAGCTCCTTCAGGCACTCTCCGAAGTCACTGATGACAATGGGAGTGTGGAAGTGACAATGGGGTGCCTGGACAGCCTTTGGGAACAGCGTGGGATGGACCAAAGCAGCACAGAAATGGTGCCAGTCACCAAGATGACAAGTGGGAAGGTCCTTTTCGTGGTGTGCCAGGGAGATGAGGAGCTCCCTGAGCAAAGATGCTGCAGGAACCACTAAATTCCATCCTTTCATTGGGAGCAGCCCTGGGGAGAAGGACCTGGGGTGTTGGTGGGTGAGAAGCTCCACATGATCCTGGCCAGATCCCCCTGTGGCCTGGGCTGATCCCACAAGGAGGGGAGATTCTGATTGGACCTCACCTGGGTCTCCTGCCCTGGGAACAACAGCACAAGGACGGGGAGCTGCTGGAGAGAGTGCAGAGGAGGGGCTGGAGATGCTGCAGGGCTG
>JAWWTY010000241.1:0-15861 GCA_035222235.1 Margarornis squamiger | reverse complement strand
GTGCCCCATTTTTCCCTGTGGTTAATTAATAAAAATTCACCCCCCCCCCCCCCCCCCCCCCCCCCCCCAGCCCCGTGTGGCTCCCTGAGTCTCCCTGAGATGAAAGGACTTCACAGATGCTAATTAAGGACATTTGGATGACAGGTCACGATGTTATCATGGGGTTAATGCTCTGCTCCCTGCACTGGAAACACTCACCTGGGTATTAGCACTGCTTGAAGGAGACTTAATCCAGAGCTTCCCCAGGATCTGGACTTATGGAGCTTATAAAAACTTATAAATCTGCTCTCTGATGCCAGTTTGATCCCTAAAATCATAGGTCAGGTGGTGTATCATTAAAAAGGGCATTGTAGTTCAGGGGAGGGACACACAATAAAAGTTAGAGGAATTCAGGTTGGAGTCAGGCTTTGTCTTCGGTGTTCCTCCCTTCAGCTGTTGTTGTAGCTCATGAAATGTTGGGATTAACCTGGAAAACGAGCACTTTGTCCCTGTTATTTGCTGTGATGGACGTTGGAAAACCAGAAATGCAAATAAGCAATGTAAATAACAAACCTGCCTTTGGGTTTCTGGGTAGGCTGGGGGGAAAAAAGAAACAAATGGGAAATTTTAGCTCATGGTTCGTAAAGCAGAGCTCAAGATTTTGCTTCAAATCATGGAATTCTTGAAGTTAAAGACCTTTCAGGTCATGGAGTCCAACAGGAATTGTAGCACTGCCAAGTCCACCAACAAACCACGTTCCTGAAAGATCCTTAGATCCTTTAAAAGCCTTCAGGGAATGCAAATGAGTGGCATGCCAGTGCTCCTTATTGAAGAGAGATTTCCCACTTACTCCACTAAAACTTCACTTATTTCACCTCAGGGGAGGCTCAGGTTGCATCTCAGGAAAAGGCTCTTCCCCCAGAGGGTGTTTGGACAGTGGAACAGGATCCCCAGGGCACTGGGCATGGCCCCAAACCCTCCAGAGCTCCAGGAGTGTTTGGACAACTTTCAGGGACGTGGTGGGATTTTGGGATGTGCAGGAGCCGGAATCAATGAGCCTTGTGGGTCTCTTCCAGCTCAGGATGTGATCCCATGATTATTTCCCCTCTTTTAGTTTCGAGTGTGGGACCTCACCTGAATTCCCAGCACGCTGCAACCCAATTTGTAGGTGTCAGATTCATATTAAAGGGAAAAAAAGAATTCCAGAGCCTTCCCTCCTGCATTTATGACTCTGCCCCAACGCATTCCCTCTCGGCACTCCCGCTCTTGCCACTGCTTATTTTCCCTTGGGTTCCTTTGTGGCATAAACAGGGAACAAAGGGAGGGATGAGTGGTGCAGGAAATGGGATTTTTTTTGTTGTTTGCAGGCCACTGGTTTGGTGGAGCTGCTTTTCCTCGAGCCTCAGAGCTCGTCCCTTCCCTTCTTTGTTGTGCCGGAAAAGCGTCACCACTTTGGGCAGGTTATTCCCTTTGTGACAAGGCATTTTTGGGAGCTGCCTTGCCCTTGGCCCAAGGCTTTCTCAGCCCTAATCATGCCTCTCTTCCCCTGAGTTCCCTGTGGAAGTGAAGGAAATGTCCTGGTAATTACGGGCTGTGAGAGCAGAGTCCTTCCTGGACGGTGTTTTCAAAGGCTCCCGAGGGATTCCTGCCTGCAGCTCCCATGGAAATGAGGAGTTCCTTGAACACCCCCTTTTTTTTGGGGGGGTGGAAAGGGGTGTTTTAGCTGGCCTGGAATTGCAGTGGGCAGGCGGGGATGCTTTGGTACCACACATGAACACCATGAGCAGCCTCTCTACGGGGTATCCTTGGCCTTCCAAGGGTTTTGCTGGCCCAGCCTCTTGGGTCAGGAGCTCAGGGTGATCCAGGTGTCCCAGGTGTCCCATAGAGTCCCAAGCAGGACAAAGCTGCACGTGGCTCATCCAGGACTGGGAGGCAATTAGGGCTTCACCCAACCAAACCGCCCCAGTCCCCTGGGGCACTTGGTCACTGTATAAAAGCTCTGCCATCCCAGGGCTTTCCCAGGCACTTCTCTCCTGTCCTTCTCTCTCATGAAGTGGGTAAGTGTGGCTTGCAGTGGAGCTCCTGAAATGCTGTTTTATTCCTGGGTGGCTGGAGAAGGTGGAGGTCACCCTGCCTGGACTGGTGGAGAAGCATCTCTTGGGGGTGCTGACTGGAGAGTCTCCTTGGTGGATTGAGGAATATTGGGACAGCAATTCCAGCTGGACTGTGAAGTCGGGAGAGGGGTTTGTGGGCTTTTAGTGCTTTTTGTTCTAGCTCAAAGGAGGGTGTTGAGTCCATAAAGGGTTCAATCCTGGCAATGCTCAGATTGCAAGTGAAAAGGCACATCCTCCAAAGGAAGAGGCACGGAGAAAATTCCTGCTGTTTTATGGGATTTGAACCAAGCAATTCTTTTCTGCTAATAGCAAGAAGCTGATCAAATTAAGTGCCGATGTGAAATTCAGCACAGAGGCTCTTTGGTTAAGTCTGGAGGTGTTAAAATTTCTACTTATGATAAAAAAGAAGTCTGAAATGCAAATTATCCCCCCTACTTTATAAGCTTTTTATCTTGATGAGCATCAGCAGACACTGGAGCATCCTGTGTGTGTGTGCGTGTAATTGCTGCCATTGTTTTTCAATGGGTTGTTTTTATTAGACAATGATGATTTTAATTGTAGTGACAACAAGTTTTCCTAACGATCACAACACACAGCATTGTTATGGCTGAGAGTCACCCAGTGATAGGATTTGGGACGATAAAACCCCCTTTTTGTAATTAGCAGAACTAGGGGTGTTCAGAAAATGTAGTTGCTTTGCAGTCATTTAATTGCATCTCTTACTCTCCAGACAATGCTGAGATGATAAAACCCTGTTTTTGATCAGAGCACCTTTCACTGGCAGTGGTTCCTGTGCCTGTTGTGCTCAAAATTATCCACTTTAAGGGTCAGAAAACTCCCTGAAATTATGTTTTCTGGAGTGGGGAAGGAAGTGGGACAGTTTCTCCTCCCACTCCCAGGGCTGAGGAGAGCAGGAGCAAAGTATGGAGCTCCAGCTGGTGTCACCTGGAGGGTGGCATCCTCAGGGATGTGGCCTCAGCTGGATCTAACTCGACCAGGGGGCTTCCAGGAGGAGGTTTCAGTGTCAGAGCTGCCTCTCAGGGCTTTGGACAGCAGGTCTTTGGCTTATCAGAAGAAAACCAGGGCACTTTGGCTTGGGATGATTGTGGTGCAGGGGCTGAGGATGCTTTAAGGAGTGTAAATCTCTCAATTCTTTGGAGCTGGAGACATTCCAAACCCACCTGGATCCTGTGTCACCTGCTATAGGTGGGGTTTGATGATGTCCAGAGGTCTCTCCCAACCCAACCCCCCCTGTGATTCTGTGATATTTGATCAGTTAACACCAGCTGGGATTTTGCCTTGGTGGCATCTCCTTTCCTCCTACAGTGCCACCAAACACTTTGAGACAATCCTGCTTTATTTCCTCTCTCCTTTCCCTTGCACACGACAAAACAAAGCTGGGACTGCAAGACTTGCAGGCTCAGAGCTGTCACTGCCAGGCCACTGATCCCTGGGGAATTGTGGACCAGCAGATGGGCAGGTCAGACATGCTGAGCTCCACGTGGCCACAAACCTCTCCTCACCCTCAGCTCAGTCATGGAAGCTCAGCCTGAGTTTGTCTGCAGGAACTGAGGCCACACCTGGGTATTACACGTGGCCACACCTGTAATTTTGGCTGCCTTTCATCTCAGGGCCTTGGGAGCTGCAGGACCTAAACTTGAAAGGATGTCCCAGTGAGGACAAGGGAGGTTTTCAGGAAGGAAAACACCAGGTCATGTCACATCTCCTGGGTGAAGGGCTGGCATTGAGGTGTAGCTGCTGATTGAAGGGCATGGAGAAACTCCCCAGGTTACCAGGCTGCAATTCCTCATTGTTTCTGGGCAATTCAGAGGAGGGCGTGGGGTCATGAGCTGAGAGCAGAACCTCCTCTCCTGGCTCTTGAGTCACTGAGCCTCTCTGACCTTCAGGGTGTGGGTTTGCCCTGGTGAGACGCCTGCAGTGAATCCCTGACCCTGCACCACCAACTGTTGGGTCTTTCCCCCTCTTTTCCTTGCAGATCTGAGTGCCTCACACCACCATGCACTACTTCGGGGAGAGGTGCCAACACCTCTACCTGCCGGGCTCCAGCTACGTCACCGAAAGCATCCACCAGTGCCCGCCCCAGACCGATGGGTGCAGCAACACCTGCCACCCCCTGAGCATCATCAAGAGCCCCGTGCCCCGATGGCAGAGCTACACCCAAGCCCTCCCTTACGTGTGCCCGCAGCCAGGCGTGAGCCAGCCCTCTCTGCTGCCGTGCCAGCCCTACATCCAGAAGTGCGTGGTGCTGTACCCCGAGCCCTGCGAGACCACCCGGCTCCTGCCCTGCAGGAAGCCCAGCCTCAAGTTCAGCCCCGTGCAGAACTTCCAGCCCTGTGAGAGCGCCCGCCCCGAGAAGAAACGGGTGGCCAAGAGCTTGCCACCGTGCGCTCCCAGGTGCCCAGAGCCGGGCAGGCTGCGCTTCCCCCCGTGTGGCATCAGGTACTCGGCCTCGTGCAAGGACGAGGGCAGGTGCCACAAGATCTCCAGGTGCTCGTCGCGCTGGTACGGCTCCGACCCGCGGCTCCAGGGCATGACCAGTGGCTATTCCCTGCCCCTCAGAGGGGTCACCGAGTGCCCCCCGCAGCCCTGTGCCACCCAGTCCTACCTCCAGGAGTGCACGGGTGGGTTCCCCCAGCACAAGTGCACCAAGGGCTACCCCACGCAGGAGTGTGTGCCCACCTCGGAGCAGCGCCTCGCCAAGTCCCCGCCCGGGAAGGGAGCAAAGGAGGTGCTCCCCACGCAGAAAGCGGCAGCCAAAGGCTCGCTGCCACAGGAGGGAGCCAAGATCAAGAGCTCCTCCACCCAGCAGCTGAGCAAGTCCCGGTGTCTCTACCCAAGGGCCACCCACCGCCCGGGCCACCACCTGAAACGCTCGAGCCACACCAAGAAGAGCCGCTGCGCTTCCAAGTGGATCTGGTGAAGCAGAGGAAGAAGCAGCCGTGAAGTCAACCAGTTGTGAGCCCAGCAAGACATGTAGCTGAGGGCTGAGGTTGTTTGCATCCCTCCCCTGTTTTCCCGTTCCCAATGCCCAGAGGAGTCTTGGCTTTGGTTTACTCCCTGTTATACCCATGTTAAGCTCATACTGTGGATTCCCTTTCTCTTTTTTTTTTGACCCCAATTCGGTTATTCCTGCCCCAGGGAAGGTGCTGGTGAGGAGTTAAGCTCCTCTGAGGGGGTGCTCAGGCTTTGAGCCTCAAACCAGCACAACTCTGGGGCAGAGTTTGCACCCTGAGAGGCTTTTACTGTCGTTGGATCCATCCTGTTTGCTGCTTGTACCATCACATTAAACTCAGGTTGCAGTTGGATTCCTGCTCTCTGCCTGATTTATTTTCCATCTTGTAAAGCTCTTTCTGACACCTATTTCTGGGGTAAAACCCCATTCCATGTTGTTACATCATTCCTTTGTGTAAAATAAGGGCAAGGAACACACTTTTAGGAGTAGATTCACTACCACAGATTTACTACCTGTGGGAACAGATCCTGGGAATAGATCCTGGTGTGGAAAAGTTACCCAGAGACACAGGAAAAGCAGCAGTGCTGGGTGATAATTAGGTGGTTTGGATAAAGTAATGAACTCATTAGCAGCCCTCACACAGGAGTGTTACATCTATCCAGTCACATCCCATCTCCTTGGTTTCCTCTGTAGTGCCCCCAAAAAGCCCAAGTAGGATTTTTTTTCTAATGAAGTAAAAGATTTGCCTCTAAAAACAGAGACTGGTGCTGTCAGAAGTCCTTCAGGATTAGGAAGTCTCGCTTCCCATAGAGAATTTGTTTTAATTTTAGTGATGGGATTCAAAATGAAAGGGGGAAAATTTAATTCAGAAATAGAGAAGAACTTCTTCCCTGTGAGGGTGGGCAGGCCCTGGCACAGGTTGGGCAGAGAAGCTGTGGCTGCCCCAATCCTGGAAATATCCAAGGCCAGGCTGGAGCAACCTGGGCTAGTGGGAGGTGTCCCTGGGCTGAACAAGATGGTTTTTAAGGTCCCTTCCAACCCAAACCATTCTGTGATCCTAAATCACAAACCCTGGGGAATGAAAGAGAAGAAGAGAGGAAAGCCTTGGGTGAGCAGCTCATTTCTCATCACTCCCCATGGGATCAATCCCTCTCTTACAAGAGGTCCATTAAAAACCTGGCTCTGTCTCACCCCAGGACACCCAGGGCAGGGGGTGGGTGAGGCCTCAGGGTCTGCAGCCATCAGAGGGGGGTGGAGGTTCACAATCAGACATGAGGGTGACACAGCCCCAGGCCCAGGACAAGATTTTTCCACCTGCATTTGTGTCACTTGCCTGGTTTGAAAGGTTCTGCTGATCCTGAAAGGATCCAGTTCACAGAATCACAGAATGGTTTGGGTTGGAAGGGACCTTAAAGATCATCCCATTCCACCCCCTGCCATGGGCAGGGACACCTTCCACTAGCCCAGGTTGCTCCAAACTGGCCTTGGGCACTTCCAGGGATGGGGAATCCATGGAATAACCTGTGCCAGGGCCTGCCCACCCTCACAGGGCACAATTCCTTCCCAATATCCCATCTACACCTCCTCTCTGTCAGTTTGAAGCCATTCCCCCTTGTCCTGTCACTCCAAGCCCTTGGAAATTGTCTCTCCCATGTTCCCTGTAGCCCCTTCAGGTCCTGGAAGGCCACAATTAGGTCACCCCAAAGCTTCTCTTCTCCAGATTGAACAATCCCAGTTCTCCCAGCCTTTCCCCACAGCAGAGCTGCTCCATCCTACCGATGTGGAAAAGGGGGTGGATCGGCACAAATGGCTTTAATCTGTAAAACCCCATTTTTGGAGGTTTTGCCCCTGATAACGGGGTTGTGCTGATGGGACCACACAAAACGGTTCTTCCACCCTCCTGTTCCCGGCTCCCTCCCTCATCCCAGGCTTTCCAGGTGGGATTTGCACCTGGGAATGTCACGATACCCGCGATATCGCGGGGCGGTGCTGCCGCCTCGTGGCGACAACGCCGAACTGCAGGTGGCGCAGCGACAGGAGCGCTGATTCCAGTCGGGAATCGCCTACAGTTCCCATTCCCACTTTCCAAAGGTGTTTTCGTGCGGAGGGCACCGTCACCTCTGCAAATTAAAGGGCAACTTTGCCGTCTTTTCGTCCCACAAAGATGACCGGGAAGTGGGAATGTTCGGCACTGGGGTGGCCTCAGCTTGGGTGTTGTGGTAATGCAGGATAAAAAAAGACATTAAACCATTGGAGAGTGTCCAAATGAAGGCGGGGAAGGGCTGGAGGGGAAGGTGTGAGGGCACTGAGGGCACTTGGTGTGTCCAGCTGGAGAAGAGGAGACCGAGGGGAGACCTCATTGCAGGGACAACTTCCTTGTGAAGGGAAAAGGAGGGGCAGGCTCTGATCTCTGCTCTGTGGGGACCAGGGACAGCACCCAGGGAATGGCTGCAGTTGTGCCAGGGCAGGGTTAGAGAAATTCTTCCCCCAGAGGGTGGTGGGCACTGCCCAGGCTCCCCAGGGCAGTGGGCACAGCCCCAAGGCTGCCAGAGCTCCAGGAGGGTTTGGATGATGATCTGGGGCACAGGGGGTGACTCTTGGGGATGGTCCTGGGCAGGGCTGAGGGTTGGACTCTGATCCTTGTGGGTCCCTTCCAGCTCAGCAGATTCTGGGATTCTGTGAAATGAGTTCCCACCTCAGGACATTTGGATGCTCTGCAGGTTAAGTTGCACAGAAACAGGAATTCCCATTTCCCAAGAGACTTTTGCTGTTTTCAAGGAAGAAGGCTGCAATGAGGGATCGGTTTAGAAGCCTCCAAGAGATCCATCAGCCACACAGAACTGTCAAAGAACATGAAATAAAATCATCATCACAGTCCCCATCCATCTGTAGTTCTGTTGTGGACTGGGAATTCAGGGCTGGACTTTTTGGATAACTGTGTGAGAACCTGACACTGCTTTTTGTGACATGATGGGGAAAATAATCCCAATAATGAGGTTCCCACACAACAAGGAGCATCAAAACATGTCAAAAATATTCATGAGCAGTTTATGCAGGCAAAAAAGTTTTATCTTTAGAATATAAATAGTAAATTATCCAAGACAAACAGCTCAGGGCTAAGAGCAACTTTGGAATATGCACTTTTTGATGGAAGTGCCTTGGCTGTTTTCATAAACAGGATGTTGTTTTCCAGCCCAGACAACTCAGGGTGTTTTGCATATTCATTAAACAACACCTTTCTTTTTGCATTCGGAGGAATCACCTCAAAACAGGCTCAAAAGTGAGAGTTAAACATGTTGTGACACTTCCAACCCCGAACCATTTCGTGATCTTGGAACTCTCAGCTCTGGGAATCCACCTGAATCCTTGTGAAACCCATGAAGCTCCACAAAATTCAGCATCAGTAGCCACATGATAAAAAACTTGCCCCCTTTAATGAGCTTTTAAACCTTGATGTCTCTTTTTTCAGCACAAGACCAGGTTGGATGGAACTCTGAGCAACCTGGGCTAGTCGAAGGTGTCCCTGCCCATGGCACTGGGATGGAATTGGATGATCTTTAATGTCTCTTCCAACCCAAACCATTCTGGGACTCACTCAAAGATCAGACAGAAGTGGTAAAATCACACCTGCAATGAATTTCGACCATGAAAACCTTCTACAGAGGGAACCCCAGAGCAGCTAACAGGATTTACCCTTGAAAATTCAATAATGCAGGTAAACAACGTTAAAATAATTATAGTCATTAGAAGCATTGCACATGTGGGAAGATTTGTTTGGAAAGCAATTAAGGCCTCGTGTATAAAGCTTGGCTCATCTTCCTGGAAGTTCAGGAAAGCCAGTAAAACTCCAAGGGTTCAGGGCTCTTCTGGCCATTCCTTTGGATTCCTTCCTGGACAGTTGGTAAGTCCCTCTCACCTCAATCTAATTATATTTATATTGGGAAAACACCTGAACAGGAGCTGGGCTTTAATGGCAATTCTGTGGTTTCAAAAGCTGCTAATTAGTGTGATTATTTAGTTGTGTGTTTGGACCATGTGCAGCCTTAAAAATATATGGAGGTGGACTGGAAGTCTTATTAAAACCCCCCAAAAAACAGTGGAATTCTGTTATTATTATTAAGTAATTGTGAATAGCGACAAAATATCCAGCAAAAAAGGCATTTTAAGCTCTATTTGGGTAGCATTTAGATGATTTTATCACAGCATTTTTTGGGTTGGAAGGGATTTTTAAAGGGCATCCAGTCCAACCCCCCTGCAAGGAGCAGAGAATTCCACCAGATCATGTTGCTCAGTAATATTATATTAGTATTTTTTCATTTAAAAAACTGGAGAAGACTTGAGATTATGTTTTTGGGGGTTTCCCCCCCAAATTTCATCAAGCAGATTTAGTTTTCAAAGGGCTAAAAAGGGACTAAAATCTTGATTCCTTCCTTTCCTGCCAGAAGGTTCTTTTTTTGCATCCCAAAGAGGCCATTTCACTAAGGAATTGTATCTTCCCCAACTTCCATGGGGTGTCCTTGGCCTCAAACCCCTTTATTGCAGCTCTGTTAGGAAGAAGAAACTCTTCAAGGGTGTTGTTTTCAGACTCAACCACTTTGGGGGTTCCTCAACAGGAGCATTTGATGCTGGTCATTGCCAGGAGAAACCACCTGGAATAATTAATGGGATTCCCCTGAACTTTTCCAACCTAATCTCGGGACAGAAAGAGGCATTTTATGTCACTTAATCCAACACCAACCTCTGATCGAGCTCGGCTTCCCTCTGGAAGTGCCTGTTTTTCTCCAGGGACAGCAATTAAGTGGCTACTTTATCATTAATCATCCACATCCTGCAGTGTTTAACCCTGACAGATAAATCCCAGATTTATTTGTGGCATTAATTCCAGCTGAATGACCAAAAAAGCAGATTCAGGCTCAAGGCAAAAAGGTGGGCACCAAAAATCTGATTCTATGAAATTCTTGGCTCAGCCACAAATCTGGAGGTACTAAGAGGCAAGAACTTCCCAGAAAGGCACTGAAATCAGGTCCTTCCACCTCCTGCACAGCCTGGAGAGGTGGGATAATGGGTTTTCCCTCCCAATCCTGCCTGGCACAAGCCCAGGAATCTGCAGGAACCTCTCAGGACGTGGAGCAACCTCGGCAGAGGCAGAGGAATCTCAATCTGCATAATTAGCCTAAAAAGGGCTGGGCATGGTGAGACAAACAAATAATCCCAGGAGAGGGATATGGAATCATAGAATCATGGAATGGTTTGGGTTGGAAGGGACCTTAAAGCCCATCTTCTTCCAACCCCATGCCATGGACACCTTCCACTAGACCAGGTTGCTCCAAAGCCTCTCTCTGAGCTTGGACACTTCCAGGGGTGGAGAATCCACAGCTTCTCTGGGAAGTCCATTCCAGGGCCTCCCCACCCTGCCGGGGAAGGATTTATCCCTAATATCCCATCCAAACCAGCACATGGAATCCTGGAGCGCTGGTGGCAACAACAAAAAGGGATGGGGGTGTTGGTTAAAATCCAGGGGGCTTTTTGGGAGGGCAGAGGACCAAAGAAGGTCTCAGGGTGATGGGGTGGGTGGAGCGATGGAACCAACCTGAACTCTGAGCTTCCTTTCCCAAAATTAGGCTTCTCTCCTGCAGCACCTTCACCACCTGCACGGCCCCTGCAACCTGAGCTGCACTTTTTGGACAAGATTTGCACCTTCTCCACCATGGCAGTGGTGGCACCTCCTCCTCCCTTCGAGGAGGAGTCTCCCTGAGCTGTGAGGAGCCCACGGAGTGACGCGTGGGTTGCAAATCCTTTGGGAAGCAGCCACGTGGTCTCTGTTCTCGCTGCAGGTTCCCCACCGCTCCTCCCAGATGTCCTTTGGCACGGCACAGAGTTTCCACTCCTGCAACGTGCAGTGCCCACCTCCCGTGGGCACCAGCTGCAATGAGCCCTGTGTCGTGTCCTGTGGCACCTCCAGGGTCATCATTTACCCCCCTCCCGTCGTCGTGACCTTCCCAGGGCCCATCATCTCCACGTGCCCGCAGCAGGCAGTGGTGGAGGCAGGAGAACCGTGCCCTGGGACATCCCTGAGAGCAGAAGTCCTGCAACCAGAGCCACGTGCAGGGAGGTTCATGGCGAAATACAGCCCGGGGAGGTCCATCCCCAAGCACAACCCTGGACGTGCCTCCCGGTGCTCCTACGTGTTTGCATCGCGCTGGATCCACCCCTGCAGCAGAGCCAGCCACAGATGCCACGAGGCAGCTGAGGGTGAAGAGCACATTCCAGGGAAGGAAGACCCACAAAGTGGGAAAATGGATGCAGGGAATGAAGTCCAAGAGGCCTCAGAAGCAGCACGGAGTGATGCCACCCTCAAAGCCTTGTTGGGTGACACCACCTCCTGCTGTCCCTCTGCAGCAGATTTACCTCTAGCTCCTTGAAATGATGGTCTAAATTAAGTTCTTAGGTGGTTCCCCCCATCTCAGACACGTTATCAAGAATGTTTAGAGTAATTAAATGCCCTTCAAAATCTGATTTTTGGGATCAATTTGTTCTTTTTGCATTTGTTTTCCAAAAAAAACCCAAAGGCAGCTGCTGTTTCAAGAACCCCACAAGTGTGGCCACCTGAGACGTGACAAACCCTTTCACTGACAGACCTAGTTAGTCTGGTCTTAGTGTTTAAGAGAATTAGTCAGCAGGAAACTCACTTTTCCTTTGTAATTTATTCCTGGCTCTGAGTTTCACTGCAGGAAAGAAGCTGATCCTCTCCTTATATTTAATTTTAGCCAATTTTTGATGGAATGTATCATTTGTATACAGAAGTTTATGTGGTATGAAAGCTTGTCCAGAAAAATTGGAGATGCCCAAGGCCACATTGGATGGGGCTTGGAGCAACCTGACCTAATGGAAGGTGTCCCTGCCCAAATTCCATGATTTTAAGCTAAAAGGGACAGAATCTGCACATGGAATGGTGCCCTTCGTGCTGTTATTTCTTTCAGCAGTTTTGTTCTTTCCCTCCCCATTAAAATTATTCTGCTTTATCAAGGTGGTCTCCTCGTTTTCTTTCTCTTCTGCTCTTGATGTGCAGGTGAAATTCAGGTGTCAAACATCAAACTGTCAGTCCTGCTCAGCCATGAAGTGAAGAAATAACCCCTCTCACTGCTTGGCTCTGCCCAGTTGCCTTTTCACAAACCACTTTCTTTTTCACTTTCCTCCCTCAGCTTTCACTGGTTCCTCCTCCTTTCAAGTGGTTTGGAGAATTCATGGCTTGATGTGTCCGCTGACAAGCAACAAGGAAGGAATTAATAAGAGGAAAAGGAGTCACACCCTGAGAAATCATCCTTATTTAGGAAAATCCTCCCTCTCTCTTCCCCCCACTCTCCAATTCGCAGCTTTTCCTCTACAGATTCCCACCCATTTTAAGTCCGAGCATTGTCTTTTTGTTCCCAAGAATATTCCTGCAGCTGAGCAGGCACCTCTGCTGGTCTTTGCAAGCTCAAAGCCCACTTTAACAGAAATGAAATAAAATTCCCTAAATCTGAAATGGGAAAGCTGGATAAACACTAATTCCCTGGCTTTGGGCTGCTCTTCACCAATTTGCCCTCACTCGTGGGGACAAAAGCCCATAAATATCAGGGTGGGCACCTCGTTCTGGGGGTTGTTTTCCCAGAGTCTTCCGAGGGAAAAAGGGTTTGTGGGAAACTTGACAGTGATGTTAAAACCCCATCAGAAAACCTGCTGAGCAGCCTGGAATCCTGCCAGGCTCCCTGGGAAGATTCCAGCTCCGAGGACATCCTTTGTCCACAGGTCTGGGATTCACCTGCCCTGGGATCTGTCTCTGCTCCTCCAGCTCACCTGGACATCCATCTGGGAGCTGAGCAGCTCTTCCTTTCTCCCTACTCTCTGTAAACCTGCCCTGCCTCAAAATGATCCCCTCAAATATTTGGGGCCTCTATATATTCAAATGTTCCCCTTTACAGTATGGGAACTCCTATAAATGTATTTCTCTTCCCCCTCATTACCATGTGCCCTACTTTCCTGATGCACTGGCACGATGTAATTACTGTATCTTGGGAGATATAAGATACTTGATAAGACAGGAGGCAGCTCGGAGAGATCAGATTTGGGGATTGGTTGGCTCAGGCAGAAAAGGGTGTGAAAAGGTTGGTAATGAGGTCGTGGGTGGGGTGGAGCTCTGAGGAACCCAAAAGTCTCAAGTCTTGCCTCATTCCCTACCCCCCGTCCAGTCCTGCAGATCAAGGAGTTCTCAGTTCTCCCAGTTCCACGAGGGGCTCAGGAAGGGAAGAGGAATTGAAAATTATCACATTTTTAATGAAAAATTGCAGAATTCCAGAATCCCTGAGGTGGAAAAAGACCCCCAAGATCGAGTCCACCCTGTGTCCCATCCCCATCTTGTCACTCAGTGCCACCTCCAGGCGTTCCTGGGACACCTCCAGGGGTGGGGACTCCAAACCTCCCTGGGCAGCCCCTTCCAAAGCCTCCCCACCCTTTCCAGGACCAAATTCCTCCTCCTGACCCACCTGACCCTGCCCTGGTCCTGTCCCTGGTCCCTGGGAGCAGAGCCTGACCCCCACCTGGCTCCAACCTCCTGCCAGGGGATTTTAGAGCCAGAAGGTCTCCCCTGAGCCTCCTTTTCTCCACGATGAGGCTCAGCTGCTCCTCAGAGGACATTTGGGATGTTACAGCCAAGTTTTTGCATGCCTGGATCATGCCTGGAGCACACCTGGAACACGACATGCCTGGAAACAGCCACCTTGGTTCTTCCTGAGCACGAAGAGCTTGCACAAGACAATCTGTCCTCCAAAAACCTCACTGAGGTTTTTTTGGAGAAGAGCCATCAGCCTTTCAGCCAAGAACTTGGAGCTGGATCCCTTTTAGATCAAGCTGATCCCTTTTGGTTCCTCTGCCGGACCCACAGGCACGTTGTTTGGGTCCCCTCAGTGTTTATTGCTCCCTGACACCTTCAAACAAGCCTCAACATTCTCCACCTAAGCCACATTTTGGGATGTTTTGGTTCACAGCTGGGAAAACCAACAGTTTATCAGATAATGCTGCATCCTCCTGCCAATTTGGCCTTTGCCCTTGCTCTGTCCTCCTTCAGCTGCTGTTTAACAGCCTCCCACAAACACATTTCACCTCTTTCTCTCTCAGTGTCTCCCTGTTTCCACCTTTCCTGCCTTGCAGGAGGAGCCCAGTTGTCCCTCTGCCTTCTGCTGCTGTTCCAGTGGTCATCATGGAGTGGTTTGGGTTGGAAAGGACCTCAAAGACCATCCAGGTGCCTCATCTCCCTGCCAATATAACGTCCCACATCTCCTTGCAAACCTGCTTTCTCCTCACACCCGACAGCACAAACAATTATCATTTATTATGGGATAACTCATGCCCAAAAGGGCCCCAACCTGTCTAAGGACACTCCATCCACAAGGGTGGATCTAAGACTTGGACACACCTAATTATTATTAGTCTTTATTGCTTATAACCTGTCATTACAATTCCAATATTGCACACTAAGCTGAATTTATGATGAGGGCAGGGAGACCGAGGCATGGAGCAGGGGCAGGGCTGCTTTAACTCTTTGAATCCCTTTTTAAGGGGTGATGTAAGTTGGAATCATTGAATCCCAGAATGGTTTGCGTTGGAAGAGACCTCAAAGATCATTCAGTGCCACCCCCTGCCGTGGGCAGGGACACCTTCCACTAGCCCAGGTTGCTCCAAGCTGGCCTGGGACACATCCAGGGATGGGGCAGCCACAGCTTCTCTGGGCAACCCATGCCAGGGCCTGCCCACCCTCACAGGGAAGGATTTCCTCCCTTTATCCAACCTAAATTTCCCCTCTTTCAGCTTGAACCTATTCCCCCTTTTTCTATCACTCCAGTTCCTGATGAAGTTCCTGGAAACCAGGAGCACTTTTCACTCAAGCTCAGGTTTCACCCTTGTTGACCTGAGCTGGACCAATCAGTTCTAAAGCAAAAGGAAAGAACCTGACACCATAATTCCAGTATTTCCTCTGGATAACAGGATTCTGCTTTCCCTTCTGTGCAAAGAACCTTCTCTCTCTCTCCTGAAGCTCAGCTATAAATTCATTTAACAGGGTTTTGTGCCACCAGCTCAGCACTAATTTGGTTTAACAGCCTTGAAGGAACTCCAAGTCAGCTGCCAGGTTTTCTCACCCAGATTAGCAAATTTAATGAGGTAATGAAGCCAAATGAAGATTTAATTAATATCTTTGGAATTAATGGATATTAAATGGGATATTAGCACCACACCTCTGTGAGCCATGAGGTGACACAGGAACGGGAATCCACTCTGCAGGATCTGCACATACCACAGGCACCAGCAAAGTACTAAAATGGGTTATTTGCAAGGGTGGAACTTCTGAATAACCCAAAACCTGGACTCGTGAGCACCCACCTTATCAAGAAACACTTTTAGGTATATCTCTGCCATACCTGGATTTTAAGAAGGTCCTGCTCAACCCCACACCTTTCTTACCCCTTTGAGGGGCACAGAAATGCTATTCCAGTATCTGATCAGAGAGTTGTCACTGCCATGAGTGGCCCTTCCCACCTCTACAAACCTCTTGGTTCTAACTGAGGGTCTTCAACTCTTTGGAATCCCAGAATCATTGGGAAGCCCTCCAAGGTCACCGAGTCAACCCTGTGCCCCATCCCCACCTTGTGCCACCTCCAGGCATTCCTTGGACACCTCCAGGGCCGGGGACTCCAAACCTCCCTGGGCAGCCCCTTCCAAAGCCTCCCCACCCTTTCCAGGACCAAATTCCTCCTCCTGGCC
>JAWWTY010000240.1:0-15873 GCA_035222235.1 Margarornis squamiger | reverse complement strand
CTCTTCCGATCTTTCCTCAGTCCTCTTTCTCATTCCCCGTTCTCATTCCCTATTCCCCCTTTCTCATTCCCCATTCCCCATTCCCCATTCCCCATTCCCCACTCCCACGGGCACACCATCACACCGCACCACTCGTGCCACCTCGCTGGGACTCCCTTTGGGGGTGTGGAGCAGCAGGACAGGCAGCTGTCACGTCTGTCACCTGCTGTGGGGAAAAAGGAGGGGAAGCAGGGATCTCAGCAGTGCTGAGTCCTTTGGGAGCATGTGAGGACACCTGGAGCTCGGGGAACACGAGGAGAGGAGACAGCACAGACAGTGGGAGTTCCCCAGACGGGAGAGCTGAATCACGCCTGGAATTAGGGAAAACACTCCCACTTTCCACGCTCCATCTGTGCCACCGCTGCCTGGCAGGGATGGGTGGGCTCCAAGCTCACACCTCCGGGCCTGGCAGTGCCCAAGGACAGGCTGAACGGGGCTTGGAGCAACCTGGGACAGTGGAAGGTGTCCCTGCCCATGGCAGGGGTGGCACTGGATGGGCTTTGAGGTCCCTTCTAACCCAACCCATTCCATGATAACAACCAAAGCAGATTTAATCCCACCTACATTAAGGGCTCCACAGTACAAGGTGGACCCAAACCCCCCCAGCAACAGTGCTGAGAGCAGTGGGCAAAGGCACAGCAGGGAGGGGCCTGTGGATGTGGCATAGAGGGACAGCCAAATATAAAATATGCAAAATAAAGCCTGGTTCAATCCTGAGGGGCAGGATGGGCATGTTCCTTGCCCCACAGCACCTCCTTCCCAGGATGGATCCATCCATTTCCATCACATGGATGAGGCACAGCTCTGCCCAGCCACTGCTTTATGGCAAGGCATAAAAAATCCTGTGCTTGAAAGTTAGAGGCAATTTATTGCCAAAAAAGCAGCAGTAATCACTGGCCCTCCTCACTCAGCTGAGTCTCCACAGGAAGCCAAATCTTGTTGCTCTTTTTTCCCCACTTTTAGCAGGGCTGGGGGCAGTGACAGCCCTATTTTCTGGCCCCAAACACTCCACCAGGGATGTGACTGCAATCTTATACTGTCATCATGATGTGGACACAAGCAAGTGATATTTCTGATTCCAGGGTGAACTGACACCAGCAAGGAGGGAAAAAAAATATTCATGTTCTTATGGGGCTGCCTGGATGTCAAAATCACAGAGGGGCAGTAAAATAGGTGTGGGATGTGGCTGTTTTATGGTCACTTTGGAGCAGAGCAGCACTGGGGCACGGGGATTGAAGGGCTTGTGCAGGGAGGTCTCCAGCCACCACAGCAAGGAGATGCTCCCAGTGAATCCAGTGGGTTGATATAAATCATTCCCCACCCCATCCCCTGTGGGATTGAATGGGATCTGGCTGTGGGGTGTAACTCGTGCTGGAATCCAGGCAGCAGCCCCAGCCAGCTCTGCTGGGTGCAGGGCAGCTTTGGGCAGATGACCTGCTGGAGGAAAAGGACTGGAATATGTTCCAGGAGAAATAAAAAGAAATAATAAGACAGCAAGGAAAGGATTTTGTGCTCTGCATTCCCAATCCTCCCATAAGGGCCCAACTCTGGCCAGCCCAGCATCCCCTGGCTGAAGGATTAACCTCTGCCAGCCTTTTCCTTTCAATTACTGCTGCAGGAGCTGATTCAGGGGGAGATTTTACAGCTGTTATTTATGATTTGTAGAGCCCCAGCTCTGAGCAGCCCTTGCAGTCCCAGAAAGGTGGTGGGACACGAAGCCTGTGGTGCTTTGGGCTCCAAAGCCTCGATGGAAGCCCCAGGAGCAGGCACACCCAGTGAAATCCCAGTGAAATCCCACCAGGAGGATTTGCTGGTGGCACCTTCCCAGCCTGCCCTGAATCCTAAACTCAGCTACTTGGGATGGACTCCTCCAATCACTCTATTTATGGTCTACTATGGTCTAAAGGCTATTTATTTGCCACCAAAGGGCTCCTTCTGTACCTTCCCATGACAATCAAGGAGGGCTGAAGGCTCTTTGTGGGCAAACACACTTTTCCAGACTATTCCAGAAGTTTGGTGTCTTTTCTTCAACAAATACACAGATACAGGAACATTCCAACTCTGCCTCACCCACTTCTCGGGGCAATGAGACCCAGACCTGGCAACCTGAACCACAGATGGACCCCAAGCTGTGGGAGGTCAGAAAATGTGCAATTCAACCTTTGCTTGGCCCAGCCCATCCCTCAGCCCTCTGGAGCATCCTGGAGCCAGAGCTCTGGAACTTGGAGCTGAGCACAGGTGAAAATGAAGCCACCATGGCCCATTTCAGTGCCCTGAGATGCTTCTGCTTAATAATAACCTCAGATGATATTCACAACCAGGCAAGGAAATGTTTTAAAGTAAAAAAAATACCCTTTTAATTAACTTGCCAAGTATATAAATATATGTATCTTGGAATGGGCTTTGTCCTCCAGGCCTGGAGCTGGGAGGAGGGTTGACCTGCTCCCCAAAGACCTTTGGGACACCAAGGGTCAAATCCTCAGTCCAACCATCCATCCTCCACCCAAACTGCACCGTTTGGCATCCAAGCAGCTCTAGAGAGACTTCTCTCTTTAGCAGGAGGATGTTGGCTCTGGCCAAGGTTGTGTTGGAGGGAACAAGACCCCCCACCCTCCTGCTGCTGCAGGGGCAGGAGGGGATTTGAATGCTCAATTTGGAGAACCTGCACTCTAAACCAAGGGGTATTTCTATTTTCAATGCTGCCAGACAGCTCTGCTGTGCCCTCCCTCCCACTTACTGGGGCATAAAGTGCCAGGGCAGCCCCCAAAGTGGCTCTGAGGAAGCCCAGGTGCCACCAGCCATGGGAGCATCCTCTGCCCCAAATGCAAAGGAATGCATTGAGCTCCTAACTAATGAAACCACCAGAAAAAAGTCCCTCAAGGAGCCAATTCCCAGGCCCCAAACCCCAAATCCCTGAGCACGTGCCCTCCAGTCAGGCCCTGGAATTGCAGCTCTCCTGGCTCCCTCCCCAGCCTTCCCCTGGCCTTATTTCATGGTTGGCTTCGCAGGAGTGAGCTCCAGTAATCAGGAACAAACCCCAGCTCCAAAGAGGGGAAAAAGCAGCTGTTCAGAACTCTGAAGGCTTTATTTTGTCATTAATTTGACACTGACTGGGCTCTTCAGCACTCGGTCTGAGCGGCTCACGGAGTAAAGATTTTCCTTCTCTCCATTTCAAGGAATTTATTGGGTGCAATTTCTGTTCCTGATGATATCCTGCCCATCCAGCAGGGAATCACACACAGCCCCACTTGCTTAGTGGCACCAGTGAGAGAACCTATGTCATAAATTCCTTCAAAGGGACTGCAGAGGCATCTGACACCAAACCCTCCCCCCAAAAAAGAGGGATTTTAGGTGCAATTCCTATGCAGGCAAACCAAGTGGGTGTGTGGGAGCATCCTGTGGGCTGGGGGACAGATGGAACAAGTCCAGAGGAGACCATGGAGATGCTCCAATGGCTGGAGCTCCTCTGCTCTGGAGCCAGGCTGGGAGAGCTGGGGGGGCTCATCTGGAGAAGAGAAGGCTCCAGGGAGAGCTTGAGAGCCCCTTCCAGTGCCTAAAGGGGCTCCAGGAGAGCTGGAGAGGGGACAAGGCATGGAGAACAGGACAATGGGAATGGCTTCCCACTGCCAGAGGGCAGGGTTAGATGGGATATTGGGAAGGAATTGCTGGCTGGGAGGGTGGGCAGGCCCTGGCACAGGGTGCCCAGAGAAGCTGGGGCTGCCCCTGGATCCCTGGGAGTGTCCAAGGCCAGGTTGGACGGGGCTTGGAGCACCCTGGGCTGGTGGAAGGTGTCCCTCTTACGTGTTACAGACCTGTTGTTTGTCTGAACTAACTAAGCCTGAGCGGGCACATTTGGGCTCAGCTTTCACAGCTGACCTGTCTGAGACCCCAGTCCATAGCCAAGAGTCAGGGGAGGAGAAAACCCAGCTCATGGGGGGAGCAGGGAGGGTTCCACAGCACAGGGATGGTCCTGCAGGCACGGAAAAGGCTCTCTTTCCCTTCTTGCTTTTGCTGCCAAAAGGCTCACCCTGGAAGACCATTTTGTGCTGTTTTCCCCTGCCCCCCTGCCCTGTTTCTGCCTCCACCCTGACTGAGGGTAAACCCTTTCTCCAGGCTTAGATCCACCCCAGTGAGGAATAAAGGCTCCCTGTTGGGAGCCTCAATTCCTCCCCAATTCCTGGGGCAGGGACTGTCCCTGTGCCCCTCCTGCTCCAGCACTGTGGGCCAAGGCTGGAGCCACCCCATCCTGCCCACCCCAGTGGTGCCCATCATGGCTAAACCCCATCTCCCAGCTTTTTGGGAGTCATCAAGAGGGAGCTGTGAAGGAGCCTGGCAGACAGCTGAGCACCCCAGGGCAGGATGTGCTCCTCACCTCCCTTGGTTTTCCTGGATCTCAACAGCTCAGCCTTGGCCAACGTGTCTCATGCTCCGTGTGAGGAGGTTCTGCTCCTACACCTCCTAGTCAGGTGTTCCCAGGGACAAGCTGCTCCCCAGACAATACAGGTGCACAGATCCACTCCTCCAACACACCACAGTCATGGGAGCCACCTACCCAGAGGGTCTGAAACAACAGTGAGCAAGAAAGGACCAGCTACAGGAGGGTGTTCTTCATCTACAGCAATACAGCAGGACATGAGGAAACAGCCTCAAGGAGAGGTTTAGGTTGGATATCAGGGAAAGATTCTCCATGGAAAGGGTTGTCCAGCCCTGGCACAGCTGCCCAGAGCAGTGGTGGAGTCACCATCCCTGGGGGGATTTAAAAGCCTTACAGATGTGGCACTTGGGGACAGGGTTAGTGGTGGCCTTGGCAGTGCTGGGGGATGGTTGTTGATGATCTTGGAGGTCTTGTCCAACTTAAATAATTCCCTGATTCTCTGACTCACTGATCCTGACTCACAGATCTATGGGGGCTGTCGAGCTGACCCCAGGATGGAGCTGGCTGAGGTGCAGCACCCAGCACTGACCCAGCCCTGTCCAGTCCCCCAGTGCCCCCAGGACAGAGGAATTAGGAGAAGCTCCTTGGCCCCTGACCATGAGAAGCCACAGCCAACCCCTCCCTCCACAATCTCCCTCCACCCTTGGAGATTTGAAGAAAAGCTCCTTCCTTTGGAGACTTTCTGTCCCCAAAGTTTTATTTCAGATTCCATTTTAATACCTGGAGCTCTCCATGCCAGGCAGAGCTCAGTGCCAAAGGTGCCACTGTCACCTCCCTGACTGGGACACCTTCACTGTGCTGCTCTCTTTTATGGCCCTATTACATTGCCCATCATCTCAGGACATTTATGAGCTCTCATGATCCCATTAGCTCATCAACATTAACAGCCACTGGGCTGCCTCATCCTCATCATTCTGAGGGAAGCAGATTGAGGTTTAAGGACCTGCAGGTTTAATAAGTCTTTTAACACTCCTCATATACACAAAGTGGCTCAAACAGTTCATTTTGTTACGACCGAGAACCACAGCGAGCTCAGCTCCCTGAGCCTCCCCAGCCTGGAGGTGCACTGGTGTCCCCTGTGTGTGGTGGCCACATGGAACAACTCTTTTATCCAGAAATAAGGACTAGAAGCAAGAAAAACATGCCAAGTCCCCCCTGGAGAAGGTTTCTGGGGGCTTTAGACACCCCAAAGAGTGACAGGGGTTAGAGAGCAAGAACACAATTCATCCCACTTAGTGTGCCATGTGCCAGGGCCATCAGATGCTGCAAGGACACACAGCACCCCCTCCCTTGTCCCTGAATCCTGGGAAAAGCAGATTTCCACCCTCAGGGGGCTCTGTGGCTCAGGTATTCCCTCCCTGCACCCTGCCATGCCCCAGGAGCATCACTGGGCTCTTCTCAGATCCTGTGCATTTCATTAAAACAAACCCTGGCAGATGTTGAAACCTTCCCAGAGGAAGCAGCAGGAATTTGGGGCTCCTGCTGGGATGATGCCTTTGGTGCACACAATGTCCCACATCCTCTCCCACTGCCCTGTGCTCAAACCCCCTTCCCGTGGGCAGGGACGGTGGAGCCAAAAGTCCTGCCCACCTTTTCCCTGGGCAGGAGTGACCTGCTCTGTAACCTGTTGTGACCCCACCCCATGAACTGAACACACCTCACTTCACTCCACACTGCAGTTAATTCCAACCATCCCCTCCCTGGCTCCCCAACCCTCCCCAGCACATCCAGTGCTACTCACTCTGGAAGGGATTTCTGCAAATCAGGACCATGAAACCACCTCAGCAGCAACACCAAGGCCTGGAAAAACTGCTCAGGATGCTTTTGCTTCAGAGCCCAGGGAATTCATTTATCCTCTGTGTGAGGAAATGCCACGGCTGGGGCGGAAAAGCCTCGCTCATACCCAGCAAACCACATGTTGGAGCTCAGTGAAACATCTCAAAGCTGCTGGAGCTCAGAAAAGAGATGGAACAAGCAACACCTTAAAGACCACCCCCTCTGTGCTGTCCCCACCAGCTCCTGGTGGGACTGCTCCATGTCCTGTCCCACATTCCTGCTCTTCTGGGAGCCACAATTATTGGGAAGGAGTCCTTCCCTGGGAGGGTGGGCAGGCCCTGGCACAGGGTGCCCAGAGAAGCTGGGGCTGCCCCTGGATCCCTGGAAGTGTCCAAGGCCAGGTTGGACAGGGCTGGAGCACCCTGGGCTGGTGGAAGGTGTCCCTGCCCATGGGAGGGGTGACACTGGGTGGGCTTTAAGGTCCCTTCCAACCCAACCCATTCCACGAGTCTATGACTGCCAAAGGGCTCTGGAGCTGATTTCCTCACAGGCTTTGAGAGCAGCTCCAAGTCAAAGCTCCCAAATTCCCCCTGACAAGCTGCTGTCCCAGGGGTGAGCACAGGAGTCCCCTCCCTTGTCCTGCTGCTCAGCCCAGGGCTCAATGGATCCTTCTGGCACTGCTGTGATCGATGCCTGAGACAACCAGTTTGCTCTCTTTTCCCCATGCCTCAAGTGAGATTTTTCTAGCCAGGCTGTCAGGCAGCACCACTGATGTTTAACACACTGTTTGCAGCAAAACACCTCCCCAAGAGAGCCTGAAGCTCAGGGCAGAGCAGCCTTCCCACTGTCCCTGCTGTCACCACAAGCAAGGGCTTTCCAGTCCCAGCCTTGACACAGGTCTGCTCGGGGATATTCTCCTTCCAGATTCCAGGGCACTCATTTCAGTACTCCAAACCCAGGCTCCAATTCTGTGTATTTCTTACCAGGAAACAAAAGTTAAAAACAAGTAGTTTTGCTTCTTTTAAATTTTCCCCCTCCTTCAACAGCCCTTTGTCAGCTTCCACTTGGGGCAGTGGCCAACAAAAGAACTTCAATCTGTGAAAATCATGGCATATCCTGAGCTGGAAGGGACCCCCAAGGACCATCCAGCCCAAGCCCTGGCCCTGCACAGACACCCCAACAATCCCACCCTGTCCCTCAGAGCATCATCCAAACCCTCCTGGAGCTCTGGCAGCCTTGGGGCTGTGCCCACTGCCCTGGGGAGCCTGGTCAGTGCCCACCACCCTCTGGGGGAAGGACCTTTCCCTGAGATCCCCCCTGACCCTGCCCTGGCCCAGCCCCAGCCCTGCCCTGTCCCTGGCACACAGAGCAGAGATCGGAGCTGCCCCTGCTGAGGTCTGACCTGTCTCCTCTGAGGACCTGGATCCCACTGGCACAAAGCCCCTTTTCTGTCACTCTGATATATCTGGGCAGGAGCCCCAAAGCCCCAAAACTGCCATCCACGTCCCCCTCTGCCACACAGTCCCCCCAGGACCTTGGACATGGCACTTGGAGTGTGTGGTCCCACCCTGCTGCTCTCGTGCTGTAGCTCAGCCCACCCTCTTCCCATCTGCTATTGCCTGGACACCACAGAACAAAGCTCTAATCCCAAATCCCTTCTCCATGAAGGCTAAAAATAAACCAGCTCTAAGCACTGACCAAATCTCTTCCCACACATCCAGTACGTTTGTGGAGATGTTATCCATCCCTCTGCATCCCACCCCACTCCAGGTGTCACCCCACAACAGCCAAGCAAGCTTTGTAGGGAATAAATCCAGCCCTTTGCTCCTTGGAGGAAAAGGGGAGCAGGTGAAACACCTTGGATGGGACCAAAGGCAGCCTGTAGGGTCACAGGGCTGGTGGCTGCACCCCAGCAGGGCTGGAAAGGAGACTGGTTCTTGGCTCAGGGCAGGAATTGGTGGGTTCTACATGAACAACAAGGAAAAGCTCCAGCACCCCAAAAGCCAAAACTGAGCTGGGAATAACTGGGAAATCAGAAGAGACAGAGAACATGATGTTCCCTGGGAAAGGGGGAGGGAGGCTTTAAAGACAAGGCAGGATGGACTCAGGTACGGGTGGCTGAGCTTCCCCAGCCAATTCTAATCCTGCCTCAGGATTTTTTGGGGGGAAAACTCACTTTTTATGCCTTGCCCAAACCAACCAAATTGTGCATTAAGCCCCCTGGCCACGGTGCCTTTCCAAAGCAGCTCCTTGCTCTGCCCTGAGCCCCTGCACAGACCTGCACAGACACGGTGAAAGAGCACCAGGAATTGCAAGTGGATGGAGACAGTGCCTTAAGCTCGGACTGAACGGGCCCTTCCAGGCCTGCCGTGGCCACACTTGGCTTGGAATTGTCACTCAACAAGGTCAAAGCCTCTCATTCCAGAGAAGCGTCTCACAAAGAGCTTTAATGTGCTCTAATGAGCTTCTCTGGATCCCCACATCATTTTCCACTTGCAGCACAAACTGAAACACTGAGATCATAATAAAGCCTGAAATTGGCCTGTGCATGGGGAGAGAATATGGTGTGGAAAATGGAGCTTATTATTATTATTAAAACTGGAGCTTATTGGGTTGTCAACAGGCCCTGCAGAACAGCCACAACGAGCTGTGCATGCTCACCCTCCTCCTTTCTCCAGGTCAGTGGTGACATCCCTGTGTTTAATCTCCACTTTAAAGCCAGGGAAAGCAGGGAGAGATGTAGTTAGTGAGCCAAGAGCTGGGAAGCCACGAGGGCAATGAGGAGAAACATCCCCTTCCAGCATCCCCAGCCTGGCTGGAGAGCTGCTCTGCTCTGCCTGGGAGCTGCCCAGGGAGTGCTGGGGCACAGGGATGTTCCAGGAGCTTTTCCAGCAGCAAAACGAGCTGGCCAAGCAGCCAGGGATGATATTTGGCCAAGCACCCAGGGATGATATTTGGCCAAGCACCCAGGAGGGATGATGTTTGGCCAAGCACCCAGGGATGATGTTTGGCCAAGCACCCAGGAGGGATGATGTTTGGCCAAGCACCCAGGGATGATGTTTGGCCAAGCACCCAGGGATGGTGTTTAACCAAGCCCATAGTTCCAGTGTGAGGGTTTCTGCCCTCCCTTCCTCACAGCCCATCCAGAGGGAGCCACCCAAAGTCGCAGCCCAAAGGCAAATCCAGCCAAAGGTGACCCCAATTAAACTCAGCTCAAAAGGAGCCTGATTAATTGTGGGCAGAGGCTTCTCCTTCCCTGGCTGGGGCATTAAGGAGCACCCTGTGTGACACATTCACCCTCAGTCACCCCAAGCCAAGGGCACAGGTGACAAACTGGGGGACAAATTGGCGCCATGGGCTGTTTGCTGTTGGGTTGGCTTCTTGCAGAGCAGGCTGAGTCTGTCGGGGGGGAATATTAATAGTGCCGGAGTCGCGGAGCGTCCCCGGGATGATGGAAAAGACACACGATGAGCAGGCGGGGAAAAAAAAGGTGACAGATTTCTGCATGAGTAAGACAAGAAAAATGGATTTTTGGGGGGGGAGGGGGAATAAAAACACCACCAAAACACAGCAAGGAAAAGCCTCCCCCGCCAGGCAGGAGAGAGGGCTGGGAGCACCTGGGGTAAGGATTGATCCCCTGGCAAGCTGGAGGAGAAAACCTCAGGACACAGGTCTGATAACCTCTGCCTGAGGGACAGGACGAGTTCTCCTCCTGTTTTCTTCTTCTCCAAAAGACCCCACAGCCCTGTGAGGACAGGGAGGTTGCCCAGGCCCCCATTCCAGAGCTGTTTCCAGCAGCAACGCTGGAAACCATCAGGGATTTTCCAAGGGGCTTTGCTCTCCTTTGAGGAGAGGGACAGGGAGGGACCTCCAGAGCACACCCTGCTTCCATCACCACAGCACACCCACCATGACCACAAAACATCCACCATGACCACAGCACACCCACCATGACCACAGCACACCCACCATGACCACAAAACATCCACCATGACCACAGCACACCCACCATGACCACAAAACACCCACCACGACCACAAAACACCCACCATGACCACACTACACTCACCATGACCACAGCACACCCACCATGACCACAACACACCCATCACCACAGCACACCCACCATGACCACAACACACCCACCATCACCACAGCACACCCACCATGACCACAACACACCTACCATGACCACAACACACCCACCATCACAGCACACCCACCATGACCACAAAACACCCACCATGACCACAAAACACCCACCATGACCACAGCACACCCACCATCACAGCACATCCCCCAACCCCAAAGATAAAGTCCAGCTGGAGGTGACCGTTTCCCTCACTCGCCCTGGAGTTGTGTTTATGGGATCCACACCCCATCTCCAACCCTGGGCAATCCTACCTGGAAAGGCACATCAGCCACAGGAAGGCAGAAGGAAAAGCTTCTCTCACCCCCCAAGTCCTGGTCTTCCCCTGCAGAACATCATCTGCAAAGACATCCTTCTGCAACCTGAGGAGCAATCTATGAATCCTTGATTTGAAATGAAAGTCTCCAAAAAGGGTTTTTTCTCCAATTCCACACTTTTTTTCCCAATTGTTTGGACAAAATACAAAGAGGGGGTGACTCAAGAGGAAAGGAGTGGGTGTTTTTTTTGTGGCAACACCCCATGCAAGCAAGAACTCTCAATAAAACTTGTGTAAGAAAGAAATTCCTTCCTGTGACAGGGGTGAGACCCTGGCACAGGTTGGGCAGAGGAGCTGTGGCTGTCCCATCCCTGGAAGTGTCCAAGGCCAGGTTGGGCAGGGCTTGGAGCACCCTGGGCTGGTGGAAGGTGTCCCAAGGAGATAAATTGGATGCTGAGGGCAGGTTTGAGCCTCGAGCAGAATGGCACATCCCAGGCCAGGCCATGTGCGATTCTTGCAGGTGGCAGCACAAACACAAATGTCCCCTGGGCTGATGCTCTCCAGAGGCAGCATCAAGTGACCTGGAGCTGGTTTAGGGCTGCTGGAAGGTCCAAGGCAGCTGGACTACAACATTTGAGGCCAAAAAACGGAGGAAATCTGTCATGTCACACTTGAAATTAAGACTAAACCCACCAGGGCTTTGCCCCCCAGCCCACAGACATCCCCAAGGCTTCCTCAGGGAACCCCCCCACACCAAAGAGCTCAAACAATGAGGTTTAAATACAAAAATCTTTGTCTCAGGAGCTGCTGGGACACACAGCTCCACAAAGCCAGGCTGGCAGGACACGTGTCCCCTTCCAGAGCTCCCTGGCTCTGGAATTTGCCATCTGAACCAGCTTATCCAAGAGTGGCTTTCAGTGACTCCACGCTGGAGGCTGTTCCCACGGCTCTGAAGGGCCTCTCTCCTTCCAGGGCCCGTGTCTGCCTTGGACATCTTGCATCTTCTCCCACAGACAGCTCTCCTGGCAGAGACACTGATGGCTAAACTGCACCTTCCAAAGCAGCAGAGCCCAGGAATGTCCCGGAGACGCCGCTGTCCCCTCCGCCTTCGGAGCCGAGCTGGGGACGCCGGGGCAGCCCAAGGGCAATTACACACTTGGATGGGTTTTGGGGACAAACAACCCGATCCTGTGAGCAGGAAACACTTCTGTTCCTGGGCTCCTCACAGGGAAGCGTTTTGCTCCTCACAGGCTCCGAGAACGTTCCCAGAGCGCTCATTAATCAACTTCTAATTGAAGGCAGCCAAGAGCACCTCGGCCACGATGAGGAGGTGAGGGAGCTGCATGGTGCTGCTCGTCCCCCAGCAATGGGAAGGGTGGGATTCACCTGCAGAAGGACCCTGGATGCCCAATCAGCTCCATATCATGCTGGAATTAGCACAGCAAGGGCTGGATGCCCTCGAGAAAAATTCACCTTCAGAGAGTTAATGCTTTGGGATCTGGAGGAAATTCCTGCCCCCAGGAAGGCACCAGGAGCATCACGGAGTGACCAAAGGCAGCAAGGCAGGGAAATCCTAAAATCACAGAACTACAGAATCCCTAAGGCTGGAAAAGACCTCCAAGAGCAGCAAGTTCAACCTTTGAGCAATGCCCACTAAACAATATGAAGGGTCACTACTTGGGTTTTGGCTTGGGTTGGGGTTTTATCTCAACCCCAAACACCTTCAATGTTCCCAGGCCACCCCAAAAGGCCCCCAGAGAAACAGTTTTCCTGCAGCTCCAAAATGCCCCACATTTACTGCCATGGGCTGGTTTGGTGCCAACACAGAGCCCCTGGTGCTGCCCATGCCCCGAGGAATTCCTTTTCCAGGCTCAGACCCATCCCAAGCAGGCCCAGGATTTTCCCAGTGCTGCCTTTAAGTGCTGGAGATGTTTTGGAAGGAGCCAGAGCTGCCCTGGTGGCACCCAAGGCAGCAGCTCCTTGGTGTGGAGCGTTATGGTAATTTCTGCAGCAAAACCTCCTATAACTCACACAAGCACAAGCAACAGCTCTGCCCAAACAGCTCCAATTCCTGCTTTTCCATCAGAAAAACACCTCTGGTTTTGACCAGTCTCCCATGATTTGAAGGACAGCCCCATTTTTCTGCCCAAACAGCTCCAATTCCTGGTTTTCCATTGCAAAAACACCTCTGGTTTTGACCAGTCTCCCATGATTTGAAGGACAGCCCCATTTTTCTGCCCAAACAGCTCCAATTCCTGCTTTTCCATTGCAAAAACACCTCTGGTTTTGACCAGTCTCCCATGATTTGAAGGACAGCCCCATTTTCTGCCACAAACCCCCTTTTTTTTCTGAAAAATGAGGGGAAAATTCAAAGAGGGAGAAAGAGCAATCGAGCATGGACTCTCTCCTTCCCAAAACCTGCTGTTGTGCCCATTTAAAAACAGTCCAGACACAAAGACACGTTATCAAGGTTAATTAATTAGAAAGAATAATGAAATTTGGTGAGAGCTCAAGCACTTGGGTGCTCTTTGGGGGGCATCAGAGCCTGCACATGCCAGGAAAGTGGGGATTGCTTTTTTTTTAGAAAGAACAAGGGAGAAAAAGAAGATTTGCACCTCATTTGTCTCTAATGGCAGCATCTTTAATGAAAACATCCTCAGAGCTGGCAACACTTCTTGGAGCTCTCCCTGTGATCCAGCACAAAGCCCTCTCACATGCTCGTGGGTTTCAGCAGAGTGCTTAATATTCCCAATTTCCCCTCTGGCCCCTGCAATCCATGGGATGTTGGGTATTTCATCTCCTTGGCCTCCCCACCAAATAATAAAGTGCACTAAGCAAACGTGGCAGTGAAGGGGAGCTCCTTCTCTTCAGCTTGCAGAATAAAAGCCAAATGTTTCAGCACCAGGAGGGGGTTTTTTGGGGGAAGGCTGAGATTTGACTTTCTTCTCTTGCTCCTCACAGAATTTTAAGAGACATAATTCCCATGCTAATTCCCTGAGTCTCTGCTCCCAAAATCATCAGGCTCAAGTGCCAAGAGCTGCAGAGAGGAGGGAGGGGAGGCACAAAACTCAGCACTGGAGGAGGGTTTAGGGTGGGGATTTCAGCAATTGCCCATCTCCAGGCAGGAGACAAATTGCAGCTTCCCAAAGGCTCCACAATCATCCCGAAAGTTTCAGTATTCACCAGGCATAAAACATCAAGATCAGCCACTGCAATCAGCTCAGATTGAAGCTGGGAAGGGAAAGGAGCAGATCCTGTGGCACAGGAACGTGGTGGGAGGTCACCAGAGATGTCCCCCTGCTGCTCAGAACAGGACTTTGGGATAAAACCCTGGAATTGTTCATAAACCCAGCGACTCTTGATAAAAAAAGGAGTGTTTATTTTAACTTCTGGTTGTCCATGCACAGCATCTTCCCTGGCCTGGGGAATTACGTGGGTGTTTCCCATCTTTCAGTGAGAAAATCCCTCTGGATTAATCCCAAACCACTTAACCCACCCCTTGGTTAATCCCAAGTCACTCAGAGACCCCAAAACGCCACACTGGAGTTTGCCATGGAGGTTTTCACGCTGAAAAAAAGGTTCAACAAACCCAAAAAGCAAAATTAAATGCCAAGGATAAACAACCTTGGAGAGATCTTGCAATGCAAACAGCCAATCTCGACGTCTGCAGCTCCAAACACCCATCCCAAAAAAAGCTGAGTTTTAACTCACAACGAGCACCTTCACACTGCTCTGAAAAGCTCAGGAAAACCAGAATATCCTTTTTGAGCCCTGAGCTGGGAAGAAAACCCATCTCTGGTGAGCACTGAGGGTGCCTCCTCCTCACTGGGACCCCGTGGAGATGTGGGGTGAGGGTGCTGATCCCAAACCCCCAGCTCTGGACACCCAGAAGAGCCCCAAGGGCTCAAAACCTGTCTTGGTGTGACTGTGGCCAAGCAAGGCCCAGAGTGGGACCCCCTCGCCTCCCTCCCAAGCCAGGAGCATCCCTGGGTGGGAGGGATACAAGGTCACCTCCTGAGCCAGCAGATGAGGAGCTGCACCAGCTTTGGGCTGGAAATCAGCTCCCTGTGATCACTGAGAACACACCAAGAACCCAAACACTGCAGTGCAAAGGCACCTCCATCCAGCTCTTGCACCACAACACCATCCTGGGAGTGTCCAAGGCCAGGTTGGATGGGGCTTGGAGCACCCTGGGCTGGTGGAAGGTGTCCCTGCCCATGGCTGGGGTGGCACTGGGTGGGCTTTGAGGTCCATTCCCACCCCAACCAGCCTGGGATTCTGTGGCTAAACAGATGCCTGGTATTTCTAAAGCAGGAATGTGCCAAATGACACCTGAGACACAACAAAGGCTGGTGCTGGGAGGGTTAAGGAAGCCTCGATCCCCCAAAACAATTCCTCATTTATTTAGGGGTAGATTCCACCAGTGCAGCTCCACTCTCCCCAGCAGGACTTCCACGCTGCCATTATGCAGACTAACAAATCCTATTAGCACAGTATTCCACAATCACCTGAGTCCCAAAGCCTCCAGCAGCCAATTGCCCCTAAACACACCTCTTAGTTAAGTGGGAAGGGGAAGAAAGCCCTGTTGGTAAACCCCAGCTGGAGAGGCTGCCCAGGAAGGCCCTGCTTCATTGCCTCACTTAGCTGTGTCCATGCTCTCCTTTCTCTCCTAAGTGCTCATGATTACAGGATCCAGGAGAAAATGAAAATGAATAAGCGTATCCCAACCCACACAAACACTCTGGGCAAACGTGTGTGGTGGCACAGCCCGTCTGCTGGCACAAAACTCTGCACTGGAAAAGGTGCAGATGGATTTGGGATGTTGCTCAGCACCACTGGTAGGAAATTACACTCTCAGAGCAAAGGCTGCTCAACACACCAGTGCCCACCGTGGCCAGCCCAGCTCTGAGAGGGCTCCTGCTCCCATCAGCTCCACTTGTGGGCCCAAAACCCAAACTGATCCAGCCCAGAGGCTGTTGCAGCTGCCTGAAATCCCAAAGTGTGGAGAGGCATCCCAGGATTCCCCAAAACACCATTTTGGAGCTGAGCCAAGCCCTGCAGGGAGCTCTGGTGGACCCAAGGTTTCACCAGCAGGGTTCTTCTGGGGGTGAAGTCTGTGAGATCCATGTCTGAAGGACACTGAGGGGCTGGAGGGTGTCCAGGGAAGGGAATGGAGCTCCAGGAGGGGCTGAGGGAGCTGGGGGGGCTCAGCCTGGA
>JAWWTY010000238.1:0-15953 GCA_035222235.1 Margarornis squamiger | reverse complement strand
AGAAGGAGAAGGAGAAGGAGAAGGAGAAGGAGAAGGAGAAGGAGAAGGAGAAGGAGAAGGAGAAGGAGAAGGAGAGAGGGAGATATTGTGATTTGAATATGAAAATTTAGGTGCCAAATACACTTAAAAAGGGGCTGGGAAGGGTCTGGATAACTTGGTGGGTCATTCCACTTCTTTCTAACTATAAAATCCATGTTTTCTACACGTCTGCAGGTCCCAGAAATATCTTTGTGCATTAACATGGACCACTGGGAATATTCAGGATTATCACCCACTTCATACAGGTGACAATGTCAGTAAAGAATCACAACAGAGGGGACTTTCACCAGCAGAAGAGTTTGAAACATGGAAGCAGTGGTAGAAATTCCAGTGGTTGCTCTCCTTAGTAGGTCAGAGCAGTTCTCAGTGGGAGTGTTGGTGTTCATGTTCACAGAAACACAGAATCATGGAATGGGTTGGGTTGGAAGGGACATTAAAGCCATCCAGTGCCACCCTCTGCCATGGGCAGGGACACCTTCCACTGTCCCAGGTGGCTCCAACCTGACCTTGGACACTCCCAGGGATCCAGGGGCAGCCACAGCTCCTCTGCCCAACCTGTGCCAGGGCCTGCCCATACTTTTTTCCTAATACCCAATTTAAACGTGTTCTCCTTCCATTTAAGGCCATTTTCTCCATACCATTGTCCATAGTCCCTCTCCACCTTCTTGAGAAGGGATGGCCCTGATCAGCTGCCTTTGGGCTCCTGAATCATGCCATGATCTCCTTGGAGCTTAAAGCTAAGCCTAGGCTGGACCCAGATGGACAATTCCAGGGCTCTGGTCCCAGTGAAAACCCTAAGCCATGCAGAGCCATCCATGTGACTCCCACAACAAAGGAATTCGGGGAGAACTGTTCCAGCTGGAGCAGCACCTGAAGGCCACATGAAATCCCCCAGGCCATCCACATGCCAATCCCAAAAGGGAGTTTTCTTTACCTGTGAGCTGAACTCCTGGCTTAGATGGAACTAATCCTGCCCCATAGGAAGCATAAAAAATGCAATCCTTAAAACTATTCCTGGTCAAATCTATTCTTAGCCAGGCTTTGGAGCAAACTGGGGTGTTCACAGCCAGGTTTAAAGGACTTTTGTTGGCCATGCTGCTAATTTAGACACCCTGGGAGCGAAATAAATCTGATTCAAAGGCCTTTTCAATTTCCAAAGGTCACCTCTAAGCTAGGCTTGAAAAATACATATTTTAGAGTCGGCACATTCCTACTATTGTAAGTTGAGGGAGGGGAAAATAGGATAAGGAAGAGTAATAGGCCAATACAGCTCCTGAAGGCAGGTGGAGAGAGGCCAAATCCATCTGCTCCATCCACATGGGAATGTCAGGCAAAGAGCCAAGGACAGAAGGGATAGCAAGGCAGGGACAAGGTGATCATGTGGGCAGTTGAAGCTGTGATACGTGGACAACATACCATGGTCTCATCCAGAAAATCCGTGTCCTGACAGCCCAACTTGAGGACAAGAATGGACACAGAAGGCTTTAAAAGCTGCTGATTTGGAACAAGGAAGAGCAGAAAGAAGGGAGCAATCAAACAAGGGTTAAGGGATATTTCTGAGATTAAAAAATTACTTTTAGAGTTCTTTCATTTGTTGGTAAAAAAATTGGACAGGGCTTGGTGAAATCAGAAAGAAATTACTACAAAATTCTAACAGGGACATAAATTCTACCTCTGAGTCATCTCAGCACCATCTTTTTATACACTGCTGATAAATTTATTGCAACACAGTTTACAATGGTCCAACAGTTCAAGACAATGTCTGTTATCTTTCTCTCTCATGCCAAAAATATAAATTCACACCCAGTCGCTTTGAAATAGTTTTCCAAGATTCATTTTTCCATCAAAAGGCACTGAGGGTAAAAACCACTCCTGATATTGGGGAATGTGATTTCAGGGCCACAACCTCAGATCAACCAAAATCACTTCCAGTCATTGAGGAAATTTCAGATTTGACGGAAAAGACCTTTGCCTTTAGTGCTTCATCATCTGTTTATTATCTGAGAAATGGTTTCTGGGTAGGAGGAAAAGTGCAAGTGTTTTCCCTGTGAGATTGATGCCTTCCCTTTCCAGGGACTAGACTTTTTTATTTTATTTTTTTTTTGAAAGTCCAGGGAAAAATAAACAGAAGGGAAACATGAGAGCACTTTGCTAATCTGGAGACAGTAGCCTTTAAAGCAAACAAACCAAGCTCCCTGCCCATTAAGGACAGGATAAGAGACTTGGCCTTAAACTTCACTCGGGGAAAGTCAATTTAGAAACTGGGGGGGGAGTGGGATGGATTTTTTGAATGGAATTTTTTTATAATAAAACAAACTGACAGTCTGTGGGCATTTTTTGCCTCTCAGTGTTAACTTGGCTGTTCCCTTCTCAGGAGACAAAGGAAGTGGCTTCTGGAGATTCCCTTGATCTTTATTTTCTGGGATATTTTTATTTGCATTTTAACCCCCAGGAATCTCAGTGGAATCAACTCTGTCTAAAGCACATCCCTTGCTGGAAGGCACATTTCAAAAAGCAGCTGCCAAAGAGCCATCACCAAACCAAGACCTTTGCAAGTGAAGCTCCTGAGAGACTTTCACAAGCTCCTGAAGGATTTGGGAACGGGTGGAAAAGAAACCTACAACATTTTGAGATATATATATATATATGTGGGATTTCGTATCTCAGGCAAAGCAGCTTCCCTGTCCTGCTGTAACCACAAGGTCCTGTCACCTCAGGACAATTTCAACACAAAGACCAAACACAAGGACCTCTGTGGCATCACAACCTCTAAAACTGGAGAAATCCATGGAATAACAGGAGGTAAAGGGGGAAAAGAGTGTGCACTAATAAGAGGAAAGCAGGAATGGTGATCTTGGAGGGGATGTGAGAACATAATATGAGGCAGCTGGGAATTGCAGAGCTGGACCTGATGTGAGAGAGAAGGTGGAAGCCAGGAAGTGGGAATGGGGACAGGCACACCTGGAGAGGATGAGATGTGGCTGAGGTGGGTCACTGGTGTGACTGGGAAGGGACACAGCATGATCTGAAGGTGGGTCCCATGTCCAGCAGCAATTCCAGCCTTGGAATGCACACGGGATCCTCACCACATTGCTGAGACAGGCTGGGGGCTTTTAACAAACCTCTCCTCCCACCCAGCCAGGGCAGGGAGGGAGCCCCAAACTCCAGTGGTCCAAATCCTCTAAATAATCCCAAAATCACAGAATGGCTTGGGTTGAAGGCACCCCTACAGGTCATCTAATCCAACCCCCTATAATGAGGAGGGACATCTTCAATGGATCAGGTTGCTCAGAGTCCAGTTCTACCTGACCTTGGACGTTTTCAGGGATGGGGCATCTGCCATTGAATGCCAGTGAGGTCACCCCATGGTCCTTGGGCACACAGATCAGAGAGAGGAGCACTTCCAAAGTGGGTTTCCTCCTCTCCGGAGGGATGGCAACATAAGCCAGGTGTCCAGCTGTCAATGCAAGCCTGTTGATGGAGATGAGGTGGAGCAGCCCCTTGGCCTGAGTGTCTTGGTGGGTGAGTGAGATGAATCTGGGCTCGTGTGTTTGTGGCACGAGGAAGATTTTCTACATTTATTTGTGGACACCATATGGTCTGGAATATTTCTTTGAATATTCCAGGATCAGCTGTCCCATCTCTGTCCACCCCCCCAGCTCCTCGTGCCCCCCAGACCTCCTCCCTGGCAGGGAAGAGCGAGAAGCTGAGAAATGCCAGACTTGGTGTGAGCCCAGCTCAGCAACAACCGAACCCCCACCGTGTTATCAGCATTATCCTCATCCCAAATCCAGAGCACGGCACTGGAACAGTTGCTGGGAAGGAAAATAACTCTATCCCAGCCAAAGCCAGGACACAAAGACACCAATCCACACTTGTCCATGCCATCTGCCAAGCTTTGAGGTGCTCCAGCATGGACTACTTGAGCATTGGCAGGCACGTGGCTGCTGCTAATCCGGGCACAGCCCTGAGCTAAACAAAGCTTTGTGGCTCGTCCCAGGCTCTCTGACTGCCAGCCACGGAATTTTGTGTCCTTCTAAAAAAGCTGGGTGGTCCTGCACCTTTTATTTTTCACCCCATTCCCACAGAACCCTCATGGTGGACTCCCAGGGGATTGTGGTAACTCCAGACCTTGCCATGCCTTTTTGAAACTGGAGCTGGCAAAGAGAGAGGGGGAAACTTCTCCAGGTCATCTAGACCTTGTTTGCTCCCCGTGTACCAGAGGGCACAGCAGTGGGAAAGAATTCTGTCCAGCTCTGAATAGTCTCCTCTTCATCCAGTTATAAAAGTTTGGGGGACCTCAGGTGGTTGATTTGCTGCCATTTGAGCTTAAATAATTCTGTGTTACCCTGGAAAGATGTTCCTTCTACAGATCAGCGATGCCACACCCCACAGGAACATCTGCAGGCATCTCATACACAGAGAAAGACTGGGATTCCTGAAGGAGAGAGGGAGCTGCTCAAATGGGAGCATCCAAAAATTGAGTTTTTACATTACACTGGGAATATAAAAAAGGAGTAGAGAAAGAAGAACATCTCAGGTGATTCCAGCACTGAGGAACCTGATTCATCAAGACCATCATCACTGGTCATGTGAAGTGCAGACCATGCTGTGAGGATTTTTCACACCTCATTCGTATTTATGGACTGGTAACAGGAAGAAATGATAGGAAGAAAGGCTGAAAGGGATCTCTGAGGTTCATCTGATCCATCACATGATTCTAAGAGCTGGAATTTAATGAAAAATATCCAATATTCTTTGAATTTTCACAGGTTTATGTGAGTTAATAGAAGATGAAGTTAGGAAAACACAATATACAGAGTGTTCACTTCCAGTGGGAACCAGGAATTGTCATTTAACACTCCATGGGATGGGCATGTCAGAATAATCAGTGGGGTCACCACACCCAGATTGTCACAAATCTTCATTCAGGATCCCAGACATTACGGCATTGACTTCTAACAAACCCAACAAGATTATTGGAATTATTTTCCTTTCCTTCTGATTTGTAGCATTTCACAGAAAGCATTTTCAGGCAGTAAAAGAATCTCGAACACATGTCTAAAAAAATTAAAATCCCATGATTCTAGGAGCTGGAATTTAATGAAAAATATCCAATATCCTTTGCATTTTCACAGGTTTATGTGAGTTAATAGGAGATGAAGGTCAGAAAACACAATCTACACACCTCCTAGATGGGCCCAAAGAAAGAAATAGTGTTTGGAGCAGAGGGAGGTGTGGGGAGATGAAAAATGACAGGAGGGAAAGATGATTAGAATCTATTTCCTGGAAAGCCACAACTCCCAGCTGACCGAGAGTTTCCCGAGGGAAAGGGTGGGGGAATCTCTTCCCTTTGGCCTTTCATGCTGGATAAAGCCCCGAGGGACGAGATCACAGAATCCTTTATCAGCAATGCCAGCTCGGCTTATCACTCTGAGCATGGAAATAATTGGCCCAAAATGATTCTCTGGCTGTTGAGTTTTGTGTTTTAGGCAGTGCCTTTGCCAGCTTTAGAAGAGCATTTGAGCAGCTCCAGCCACCTAATCCCCTAAGGGTTATTTTCCCAAATGTTTGGCTATTAAAATCCAGCCAGTAAAAGTCTTCCTGCAAGAAATAAAGGCTCTAGTCAAAGAAATCATTTGCTGGGAAAATGTTTTGACACTTTAAAATGCTTTAATGGCAATGCTAATGAGAAATGATCATTTTACATGTCACTTTTCCGTTTTGTTTTCCCTTTTTAAGGGACCAAACCTGTGATAAAAGTTTAGCTGCATTTTGCATTATGTATTTTATTCATATTATCAGTTTCCAAACCTCTGCTCCCCTTTCCCTGGGAAATTCCTGGCTTTTCAAAAGGGCAGCTGGAGAGAATAAATGGCTTTTTATTTAATGCAAACTGTATGGATTTTCACTTCTGCCACATCGTAGTTTGCCTGTCATCAGGAAATGGAATTAAATGTTTTACAAGGGAGAAGAAGTTAATATTTTGGGGATGATGAACAACAAATGTGTCCTGCACCAAATACAGAGGCAGAGAGTGCTCTTAAAATCTCTGATTTGAACTGAAAATCCTGGTATTCAGTTCCTTTTTATGAGTTGTGTTTTTTCATTGCTATGTGAAGCCCATCAAGCTGTAACTGCACTGCCTTTTGGGGTTACAAATATGCCAAATTAGAAATATTCCCTGTCTCTAGCACTTCACAGAGCGAGACATCCCTCTTTTGAGATGTTTACAGATTCAAAGTCTTGCTTTATATATATTTTTACAATTCCTTCAGTAATTCATGACAAAATTGGCAGCTTTGGAGGGAGTTTCACTCATGTTTAAGCCCAGGATTCTCTACATGATTTTGGGGCTGTTTGGCCCAAACCTACCAAAGATCCTTCACTAAAGAGGTGCAAGAAGCCCATGGAATGAGACCTGGATTTAGGATGTCCCTCTTTTAACTCTGTGCTGGTGAGTTGTTCTCTCCATTCATCTCCTCCTCCATCCTGACCCATCTTTAAAGGTCAGCTTGACCTGACCTCCCGGACCAAAACCAGAAGCTCTGACATGGCTTTTCAGCCTGTGTTTGGTGGTCAGGACACTCCAGCTGAGGGAACTGAGAGTGTCCATTGTATCCATGCTGTAATTCCCACCAGGCAGTTCAATCCATCACTCCAGAGAGAAAAAGATTTCAGCTGCATAAACACAGATCATTTTGGGGCCTCTTAGCCTGTGGTATTTAGGAAAGAACCTGGTCTGCTTTGCCTATTTCCAGCCAGGTGGATGATGGTCCTGCTGAGGCAAAGAAAGGTGGGACCCATGTGGCTCCTGAAGGGCAAGATCTCAGTTTGAACATTTTTCTCCACTTTGAACATTTTTCTCCACTTTGAACACTTTTTCTCCAGACGAGCCATTAACAAGGTGGTGCCTGGCTGCCAGTGAGAGCACACAAAGAGGGAGTCATGGAATTATAAATGGTTTGTGTTGGAAGGGAATTAATGACCATCTAGATGGTGTTAGACCTTGTAAAAGTGCATCAGAACTGGCAAATAAGTGACTGATGATCCACTCTGATCTTCCTCGGGAGAACTTCCATCTTATCTCTCATTCAGCATCTCTCTCTAGGCAGTTAATTAGCCCTGCCTTGTAATTATCCCTCTGATCTGAGCCATCAGAAGGTTCCAGTTCCAATTTATCAGCTAGATAACAGAAAAAGGATCAGAATCTTCAGTTTCCTGCCATCCAAAACCAAGTGGAGGTGCCCAGCCCATGTCCAGAGGGACCTTGCTGGTGGCCAACCTGACACTTCATTTTCAGGTTCCTGAGGTTGGGGTGCAACAGAAATGTCCTGACTGGTGTAGAGTTGCATCCCAGATTTGTTGCTAGTGCTGAATTGCACCCAAGATTTCCCTCAGAGCCCCTCCAGTTTTTAGAAATCCTTTGATCTTGTCCTACAACACACTCACAACTGCTGGCAACATCTGGCTGATTCCAGATGTTTTCTGTGCTGGATTTCATTCTCCAGTGCCACCAGAACATCCAGCCTGCTGGAGGGAGGTCTTACTTCCCAAACTGCCAGATTCTGTGGATGTCCAGCAGGCAAAGGTCTCCTACAAGTGCTGTTCCCATGAGGTTTTCCTTTAGTTCAGGCTCTGTAAAGATTCTGTGACTCAATTTTACACTTCTCCACCTGGTTGAGAAATGCTGGCCCTGACTTGGTCTCTCCTGGATATTTTTTTCATGGTTCTTCTTTCTAGAGGATTCCCAAAACTCTGCTGGAGGGTGTTTATCCCACCAGGAATGGAAGGATTTTGCCATCCTGCAGTTCTAGCTCCCAGCCCACTTTCTCTGCATTCTCACCTGCAGCTCTGGCCAAGCTGGGGACTTTCAGGAGGCCCCTTTGGTAGCACCAGTTCTAGCCAGGCCTTGGTTTATCTTCAGCCCTCCTAAAGCTGAAGGTGTGGCAGGTTTATAAACTTTAGAAGGAAAATTTGAGGAAATTTCACTATGGCAGGGTATCAAAACAGTTCAAGGAGAAAAATAGGATCCAGAGAAGAGAAGGAGAACATAACCCACTCCAAAGGTTTGAGGGCAGAGAAACCCAGAGGTGGTAACTCTTTATTCCTGCAAAGTCAGGAATTAAGTTGGATAACCCAAACTCTGCCCACTGTAGTTCATTTTCACAGGTATGGATCTCCTCACTGTGGTTTAAAATCGGAGCCTTTCCTCCTACAAGTCAGAAACAAGAGGAATTTCTCCTCCTCCAAAGCCAGTTTATTCCCTGGTAGATTTGTGGTTTGGGGCTTTTTTTAGCACCTCAGGACAAGGGTGAAATATTGCCCTTAAGCACCACTGAGGTTCATTTTCACACTCACAACTACCCGGTGGGGTTGCTGTCCTTTGAATTATCTCCTCTGCAAGCAAAGGCATCCAAATCCACCCTTACACCAGTCACAGAACACCGAGGCTGAAAATTAATAGTACTGGGAGCCACTGTGTTCCCTCCCCCTCTTACCTAAATATCATTATCTTTAATTTATGGCCCCTCTGAACCTGTAAGGCCTGAGGGATATTTTGGCCCTGTTTATCCTACATGCTCCGGGTGTTGTTTTTTGAATTCTGTCATGTCCCATAGAATTGTAAGCTGTCTCCTGAGAATCTGGGCTCTGTTTTCCTACAATTTCCCAGTAGTTTTGCTCAGTGTATGCATTCATACCTTTTTATTTCCCCCCTCCCCTTTCAAAACTAACAGCACAAACAGAATAAACTCTGCCCCGTGAAACACTTACTTGGCATCTTCTCCAAAAGTCACTCTGGGTATACATTTATTTTTCAGGCCAGAATGAAGCAACTGAAACATTGCTTGTAAAGAAAAGAGCCAGCACTTTGTATTTTATACTTCATGCTGGTGTTTCTGCTGAGTTTAGGATAGTCCTGACCAGAGAATTCCTGCTTTTAGAAGTTGTGATTTGCTTTCTCTATTCAAGTGTCTGCTGAACTTCTGCTGAAGAGTGTCAGAGCAGCCTGTGCTGTCATTAGATTGGTCTCCTCTCACATTCAGGTGGGATATCAGGAAACTTTTCAGTTAAAGAGTGGTTAAACACTGGGACAGGCTCCCAGGGAAGTGGTGGAGTCCCCATCCCTGGAAGTGTTCAAAAAACAAGAGGATTTGTGCCGTATTTTCCTGGGCATGGCAGTGTTCAGTCAAAGGTTGGACTTGATGAACTTGGAGGTGTTCTCCGAACTTAATCATCCTGATTCCCCTTGTTATGTCACACTTGCCATCCTCCAAATGACATCAGATATCTCGTGCCTCCAATTATATTAAATGCTGAATAAATTGCCTCTCACTCCTCCCAAACTACAGAGCTCCTTTTGCCCTGCTGTGGGACCCACACTTGCTCAGCTGGGTGGGTTTTCAGCTCCACAGCTCAGAGCTCCTTGAGGACACTGATTGTCACAAGAGCTTGGAGTTAGTTGTCACTCCTTCCTGCTCACCTGGAAGGGCTGATGTGCATGGATATAAACCCTGGCATCCTCTGCACATCAAACCTCTGCCTTGTGGCTGCTCAGAATTTGCAAGCAGAAGGAGCGTGAGAGAAATTTCACACCAATCAAACGGGTGCAGTCAGATTTAATAAGTAACCTGTTAATTATGTGTCTGATTTGGGGACCTCTGTGGCTATTTTGGCTTCCAGGGGTTCCTTACACACATCTGGGCCAGCTCCTCCTCTGGTGTAAAAGTTGTGTTGTTGTCATTAGAGTGTGAATACTGAAGTTCAGGCTTATTTTTGCCCTAAAGGAAAGCATTTCTGCTTCACCTGAGGTGGCAGAATGAGGACATTCCTTGCTTGCTTCTCTTTCTAAAATGTTCTGCAGCAGAAGTTTTAATTCCTTTTGTTTTATACAGTAAGCAGCCCAGTGGGAGAGTCCCGACACGGGCATTAATCAAACACACTATCATAAAACATTATCAGACAGACTTAAAGATGGCAAATGGATTGGGAAAATCTCCCCTTGTCCTCATGTGAAATCTCCTTTCCAAAACTCTCCTCATTCCTGGGTTATAAACTCAGTGTGACTTTTAAAGCTTGAAAATTGGTATGATATGGAAAGGGAAAAAATGGCAAAAAACCCCTTAATGTGTAAGAAGCAGCACAGTAAAAAACTCTTCAAAATTACATTAAAATGGGAACACAATTCCATGTGTCTCCCTGACTCTCCTCGTGCCCATCATGACTGCACATCCCAGAATTTCAGAGAAGACTGGAATTATTCTTTTGCTCACAGAGCCAGGTTGGATGCCTCGCTCCAGGCTGCCCAGGAAACCTGTGGAATAGCTGGAATTGGAACCAGCCCAGTCCCTCCCAGTCCAGCCCCTCAACCACAGGGCTCTCCACAGCATCAGCCACAGCAGCTGCTGGTCTTGGCTCTGGAGCTGTGGGAATTGGCCTGGGCAAGAAGGGAGGGAGAAGGGAGCACTCAGGGCGATGGAAACAGAAGGAAAACACAGGTCCATGATGCTGTTTTGGTTTTCAGCTGAAGGAGAGACCCGTGGCCTGCAGAACGATTGGTGCTGGGTCATGAAAAGGCAGCCAGGGCTGGCTCTGTGGTCATTTTGGGAGGCAGAGCACGAAGCTGGCACAGGCTTTGTTGTTTCCTCTGCTGGCTGGGGTTGCTCTCCTGAACGTGCCACTCGAGTCACTGTGTCCCTAGGGGACTGTGAGCACAGCCAGCATCCCAGCCTCGGGAAAAACTTGGGATTTCCAGGGGTTCAGACACTTGGGATGGTTTGACAGCTCGCTGTCCTGCTCCCCCTCCTCATCATCGTGCTGCTGGGGACAATCTGCTCAGGATTGCAGGGAGATACCTGTTTCCTGAAGTGATAGTTCCCTGGCATCATTGGGATGGGAGCCAGTGGTCCCTGACTGGGGAGGGAGAGAGCAGCTGCCTTGGGAGAGGAAAAAAGCCCCATTCCCTGGCTGAAAAGACAAAATTGGAGCTGCCTTGGAAGAGGAAAAGAGCCCATCCCTTCCACCACCCTGTGTCGAACAGGAACAGACGTGCTGCTCATCAGGGTACAGGAAAAACACAGCACTTTGAGACAGGAGGGTGATTTTTCAGAAGCTGGAGCAAAATAACTATCAATGACTGCCAATAATCCCTTGGGGATCCCAGGTGAGGAGTTAGTGATTGATGTGGGAATTGTGGGGACTGGATGGCTCTTACAGTACAAAGGCAATTAGATTTTGAAGGTAAAGTAGATCTCACCTAAATTTAAGGTTAGACCTAAAACCTGGAGAGCACCTTGGATTCTCCTCTCTAATCACTTCAAAACTCAGGATAATAATTCATTTCATTCCAAGGCAGACATGCAAAAAATCCTGGATTATTTTGCTTTTCCGGGTGTGGTTTTCCTCACTGGCTGTAAATGATGAGCTTTATGGTGTTCAGCTAAAGGCAGGTGGGTTTCATCCCACCTGATCTTGCCATTGAATCCAGCACAACTTGGACCCCAACACGCCTTTGTGGGTCTGCCAAACTGGGTGTTAAAGTGTCCAAGGGGGACAAACTGCCTCCTTCACTGGGGCAGGAGGGGCAGAGAAGGCACATTGTGGCTGAGACACCCCCTCCCAGCTCTTCCCAGCATTCCAGCAGGATCCCTCTGCTGCCAGAGGGGTTGCATCCTGGTCCACTCTGACCCTTAACCCCACCCAGGACTAAAACCTGGGTTTGCTGAGGCAGTGGAGGGACACGAGGGGACTCTGACTCCATGAATATTGTGGCCTCTGAGAGAACAGGGCATTAAGAGCAGCCTGGGAGCAGGCCAGTCAGCCTTAAAATGCGGTGACTTTTCGCATGGGGACATCGTAGGTGTGTTCCAAAGGCCACTGATGTCAGCAGGAAAAGACCTTTTGATTTCCATGTGCCTTGGACGGGCCCCAGAAAGAGCAATGAGTTAAGTCAGGGACACTCTTTCTCACAGAGCTGGAGCTGCAAGCCTGAAATCCCCGGGATTTGCTGAGCAGAAGTGAGTGTGGGTCAGGAAGGCAGCTGAGCTTTCCTTTCCTCTGGAACTGTTTGTCTTGTTTTGGAGCCTAAAGCAATAGAGGAATTCCATGACAAAACTCAGGGCCACAGAAGCTGACGGAGCAAATCTTGTGACCAATAGAAAACTGCCAATAGAAACCTCCAAGCTGAAGAATTTCATTTAGATTGTCTGGTTCAATTCACAGCCCCTGCCATTCATTGATTTGTGCTCAGGTTTGGTTGGGGGGGTTGGTGTTTATTATGTTATTGTTCTTATCAGCACCCTGAGCCCTGTATTTGTCCTGAGGAAAACCAGCAATGCCCACAGAGCTCAGAAACCTCAGAGCAGGGTCTGGGCTTCATTATTGTGGATTCCTGAGAGTGAGATAACCAGGAATGGTGGTTCCAGGGGTCTGCCTGGGGTAATGGTGCTGTGGTTAGCTCTGGGTGTGCTTTCTTCTGCCTTTGCCCTTGTTAATTAATGTTAATTAGTGTCCTGGGGTCTCCTGCTCCCAACAAATCTTTGGTGCACTAAAATGGGGTGTGGCCTCCCAAATCCCACCTCAGCCCAAAGATGAGCTTCTCAGCAGACTCACTCAAGCCCTGCCCGGTGTGAGATGTGTTGGTTTGTGACAGACATCCCTCTTTCTCCACCAGCCACCCGAGTGTTGAGACATGATGTGAAGGACCACACTGGTTGAACTGAGCTCACAGACTCCTGTCTCCTGCCAGGAGCCACCAGTGCTGCCCAAAGTAGGTTTCCTTTCTTCTGAGACTGGCTGAAGTGATGCCTGAAGGGTGTTTGTGGTCTGACCCCTTCTGACCTCTGTGTGGACCCCTCCAAGGCATTGACAGAAGCAGCCACTGACCCAGAATGGTCAGAGAGGAGGAGACAACTGGAACAGCACGGAACTGGTGAGGGAGCACCATCACCCAACTCCAGAAGGGTGCTGGGGTTCCCAAGGTGTTCAGTCTGGGAATACAAGTCCCTGGGCTGTGACTTTGGATCCCTGCACAGTGTCTGCTTGAAACCAGGGTCCTGTTTGGAATGCAAGGAAGAAGGTCCAGGAAATCTTTAGCACAACAGGAAAGATCAGCCACTCATAAATGAAAAGGAATTTATCTGCCCAGCTGGATCCAGAGGAGGGTCAAGACAGGGGGCTGAACATTGGATGGGTCTCTGCCCTCCATGTGTGTCTTCAGGGTCTGTAGGACACATTAAACTTCAAACACATCACTCAGACAACTAATTGAACTGACCCCTTTCCCTCCTCACACATAAACTCAAAGGGACCTTCCCCAATTTTCTATCATGTAAGAATAAAAGCCTTTACAAACCAGGAGTAGTGACAGGTCTGCCCGATGTGGCAAAGACTTTGTCCTTATGGTATTTATGTGCCATGCACAGGGAGTGCAAGAAGCTGAGGAACCCTGATCTTCTGAGGTTCCCTCCACACCAGAGGGGTCTGGAGACCTTCTGGGATGGGGAATTGAGCATGTGGAAGTGTTTTCAGGCCACCCCAAAACCTCCTGAGCACCAGAACTCGGCCAGACCTGCTGCTGCTGCTGCTGCTACAAAGCCATTACAACTGTCTGCTTGTTTTTCCTGCAGCTTGACATGTTTTCTAAAAATACAATCCTTCTGGGCAAGGTTTGCTTGGCAAGGAATAGGAGATTAATCTGCTAATTTTTTTTGGAGCTGGATGTTCGAGCTTGTAACCAGGAAACTGAGAAATCAGTGTATTTATATATATTCATACACATATATTTTTTATACCTATGCCTGTGGGTGGATTTTATGTATGCCCTTAAAAAAGAGAGACATTTTTCTGCCTATCCCTGGTACCAGGAATATTGTGTGTTTTGTTGTGACAGGTGAACTGCTTTGCAAATAAAACTTGCCTCATGCCTTGCCTGCCTGGCTCTGGCATAATTGACAGCTTGCTTTCACAAGCAAACTTGTTCAGTGGCTGAGGTTTTCCAAAACACAGAAACTGCTGGAAACGTGAGCTGAGGGAATAAATATCTTCATTAGTCTCCTGAAGAAGGTAGGAACAAACCTGGTTGGTGTGTTCAAGGGCAGGTTGGATGGGGCTTGGACAGCCTGGAATAGTGGAAGGTGTTCCTGCCCATGGCAGGGGGTGGCACTGGGTGACCTTTAAGGTCCCTTCCAACCCAAACCATTTTAGGACTGAGAAACAACTGATCAAAGAGAGATCCCAGGGCTTTAAAGCTACATTTTTGTTGCAATTACCCCCTTTTTTTATCCTAATTACAGGCCCAAGTACCTTTACTGATATGGATTTCATATCAGCTTGATGCTGATTTACACGAGTGGGAAGTTTGGTCTGGAGTCATGTGTGGTTTATTTATTTATTCTTTGTTTATTAGAATTTGATGTTGTTTTCCAGTGATACAGGGAGAAAATTCACCTTCAAGCCAGCAACAGTATCTTGCCAGTGTGAGCATGGAAAGGAGGAGATTAGAACAGCTGAGTGGAGGGGGGAGCTCAGACCATTTAAAACTTGTAAATTAAAGGGGGAAAAAAACCAAACAACAAAAACCCAGAAACAAACCAACCCAGTTGGACCACAGTGAGGGGAGAGAAAAGAAAAGAAAAGGAGGAGGGGAAAAGAACACAAGCTCAGCAAAGTTCCAGCGTGCTCCGAGATTGCTGATGCTTAAAGATTGAGAGAGCCCAGGTTTCAGTCCTTGGCAGCTCAGGCAAGAAGGATGGTCTCCAAGGAGCTGCTGTCTCAGGCTGTGGAGGTGAGTAGCCAGAGGTTTCTCCTGGAGGCTACTGGGCCTCTTGGAAGCTGGAATTCTTTCCGCAGGAAAGATGGTAAAATATTAGCACTTGAAAAAGCCCGTGGCTCCCCCTGCCATAAATCCCACCCCTATCAGATGCCAGCGTGGCTATCACTAATAAAGACAGATGTGTGTGTGTGCACACAGGCACAGCCAGCCCAGGGGTGATGGGAAACAGGGAAGGGGCCAAAAAGGAAGGAATCTTTCCAGGCTCAGACATTCGAAGCCTACGGCTCCCATAAATCTTCCAAGCAGAGGCCTCGAGGCCAGATCTTCACTGCTGAGCTCTGGGTTCTTCCCTTCCTTTAAAGCAATTAACATCTGGCTGAAGGAAATTTAAGAAAATGAGGGGGGAAAAAAGGGGAAAATACTGTGTGATGTTTAAATGCAGGTGGCAGCACGAACAAGAACCCAAACGGGAGATGGATCTCCCCTTCCTTTCCTTCCTCCTCTGGATTTTACAGAAAACACGTCAGAGAAAACTTTCCCGGTCTGTTTTCCTCAGGAAAAGAAACCCCTGAAATCGAGCCCTGAGCCTACCCTGAGGTTTATTTGACCCAAATTTGAGACCTGTGGATGTGGAGAACTGAGGTGCTGCAGCTTGGGTGAGAAGAACTGTTGGGAGAACAGGTTGCTCTGAGCAGAAGAAGTTGCAACTCTTTACAGGTAGAGAAGAAGTTGCAGCTCTTTACAGGTAGAGAAGAAGTTGCAGCTCTTTACAGGTACAGAAATAAAGCCTTTCTTTAGAGAAAAGCTGCCAAAAAAATGATGTGCCCTCTGGAGCACCAAAGCTCTGGAGAAAACCAGGCTTTCCCCACCATGGGGACTTTGGCAGTGGGTCAGGGGGAAAGACTGACCCTTGGATCAGGACTTTACCTAAGTCGTGGGTGAAGTTGGGGTGGTTTTCTTGAGTCAAGCTCGGCTTAATTGGAGGAACATAATTTGAATTTCACTATTCAGTGGAGAAACCTTCCAACCCTCTTCCCACCCACAGTTTGCAGCTTCCTCACAAGGGGCAGAGGAGGGGCAGGCACTGATCTCTGCTCTGTGTGACAGGGACAGCACCCAGGGAATGGCTGGAGCTGTGTCA
>JAWWTY010000236.1:0-16006 GCA_035222235.1 Margarornis squamiger | reverse complement strand
TCCCCCTGACCCGGGGACCCCTTCCCTGCCCCATCCCTCCTCCGTGTCCCCCGGGGCCGCCCCGGGCTCTGCCCGTCCCGTGTGTGCGGGGACAGCGGGGCACGTACCTGTACCTGGTGCCAAAGTACTGAAAGAACACCAGGTACCGTGCCGGGACACACACCATCCGTGCCGGGACACACACCGGGTACCGTGCCGGGGCACACACCGGGTACCGTGCCGGGGCACACACCGGGTACCGTGCCGGGACAGACACCGGGTACCGTGCCGGGACACGCACCGGGTACCGTGCCGGGACACGCACCGGGTACCGTGCCGGGACAGACACCGGGTACCGTGCCGGGACACACACCGGGTACCGTGCCGGGACACACACCGGGTACCGTGCCGGGGCACACACCGGGTACCGTGCCGGCACACACACCAGCCCTGCCCGGCCGGCAGCGCCGCCTCTTCCCCCGCCCGGCACCGCCGCTTCCGCCGCTGTAGGGACCGGGATGGGGTATAGGAACTGGGGTGGGGTATAGGGACCGGGATGGGGGTATAAGGACCGGGATGGGGGTATAGGGACCGGGATGTGCTGTAGGGACCGGGATGTGCTGTAGGGACCGGGATGGGCTGTAGGGACCGGGATGGGCTGTAGGGATCGGCATGGGGTATAGGGAGCGGGGGAACGGGATGAGGTATAGGGACCGGGATGGGCTGTAGGGAGCGGGATGCGGTGTGGGGAGCGGGATGGGCTATAGGGACCGGTTAACGGGATGGGGGTATAGGGAGCGGGGATGGGGGTATAGGGACCGGGATGGGGTATAGGGAGTGGGATGGGGTATAGCGACCGGGATGGGCTGTAGGGATCGGGATGGGGTATAGGGACCGGGATTGGGGTATAGGGACCGGGATGTGCTGTAGGGACTGGGGTGGGGATGTAGGGAGTGGGATGGGATATAGGGACTGGGATGGGCTATAGGGACTGGGATGGGGTATAGGGACTGGGGGAACGGGATGGGGTATGGGGACTGGGATGGGGTATGGGGACCGGGATGGGCTGTAGGGACTGGGATGGGCTGTAGGGAGTGGAATGGGCTATAAGGAGCGGGATGGGGGTATAGGGGCCGGGATGGGGCTGTAGGGAGCGGGGATGGGGGTATAGGGAGCGAGATGGGGGTATAGGGAGCAAGATGGGGGTATAGGGACCGGGATGGAGGTGTAGAGACTGGGATGGGGGTATGGGGACCGGGATGGACTGGGAATGGGCTGATGGGGAGCGGGGATGAGCTCACAGGAACCGGGGATGGGATGATGGGGAGCAGTGATGGACTGATAGGGGTCAAGGATGGGCTGGTGGGACCTGGAGATGTGCTCATGGGGACCGGGGATGGGCTGGTGGAGTCCGGGATGTGTTGATGGGTGCCAGGATGGGCTCTGCTCCTTAGTGCCCCGAAGGGCAGCTGTGCTGCTGCCCATGGACCAGCCCGGCACAGGGAGAGCAGTCCTGGGCTCCCTGTGCTGTTCTCCAGTCCCTGGGACCCCTCACCCTCACAGGGTTTTCTTTCTACCTGGAGAAACCCAAGTGGCTGAAGGTGACCTGGAGCAAACCCCTCTGGAACCCTGGGATTCACCTCAGCTGCTCCTCAGCTCTCCAGTTGTGCTGCCTGCAACTTAGTTGGACCAAAGAAAATAATAATTGTATTGATTTGACCTGTGAAACCACATAAAACAGGGCCACAGGAGGTCACCTTGCCCCTTCTCCTGGCCTGAGGTATTCAGCAGGGCTCAGTGCTTCCCCTGCCTTCCTCAGACCTGCTAACTGTGGTTATTGTACATAACTGATCAGCTGATAACCACGTTAAACTCTGTGACCCGGGCTTTGGTTGCCTCAGCCTTTGCCATTGGAAACCACCCGAGCTTGACTCACTGTTTCTTGTCAATTCCTAACGGGAATTGATCCCTCGGCAGTTCCCGGCACAGTCAGGGCATCAGTTGCCCTCTGAGGCACAGGAGGATGTAAAAAAATTGAAATGTTAAGGCAGGAATGTAACTCCCACAGTAAAAAAATGCTTTATGGGGATGTATATCTGTGTCCAGCCCTGGGCCCTCTGGCAGGAGGAGGATGTGGAGCTGCTGCAGCGAGTCCAGAGGAATCCATGGGGATGCTCCAAGGGCTGGAGCCTGGCTGGGAAAGCTGGGGGGGTTCACCTGGAGAAAAGGATTCAGGGAGACCCTTCCAGACCATAAAGGGGCTCCAGGAGAGGTGGAGAGGGACTTGGGACAAGGGATGGAGGGACAGGACAAGGGGGAATGGCTTCACACACTGCCAGAGGGCAGGGAGAGATGGAAAATTCCTCCCTGTGAGGGTGGCACAGGTTGCCCAGAGAAGCTGTGGCTGCCCCATCCCTGGAAGTGTCCAAGGCCAGGTTGGATGGGGCTTGGTCTAGTGGAAGGTGTCCCTGCCCACAGCAGGGGACTGGGTGATTTTAAGGTCCCTTCCATCCCAAATCCTGCCAGCACAGGCGTTTCAGGCAATCCCACATCCATGTATTTCAGCTGGCCGCTGGAAAGATGTGTTCAGGCAACCACTGCCTGAGGGTAAATAACAGCTACAGGGACAAAAATAGGCAAAGATGATGGTAATACACAAAGGCTGCAGATGTTCTTAATGACTCTGATCTGTATTTAAAAATCTTGGTCTTTCTAAAACACTGAACTGCAATATGTGTGTGTGCAGAAGCCTCAAAGCAGCATAAACAAGTGCCCAACTCATTAGAAAAGCAGGGAGAGCAATAGAAAAATCCCTGGCCCCTCATACAAATCTGAGATCTGCTTTGAATGGAAAAATCCAACCAGCTTTCAACCCACACAATGGCATCGAGACTCTATTATAATGAAAGTGATGAATCTCAGCTTTAAAGAGGACGGTAATTTCTAATCCCTGAGCCTGTGCACACACACGCAGGCAGGAACAGCCGCACGCTTTCATCTCTGCTGGAAGCACCAAAGAAAATCATAATTGAATCGGTTTGACCTGTATGAAACCACACAAAACAGAGGCCACAAGAGGTCACCTTGCCCCTTCTGGACCGAGGTGTTTGGCAGGGCTCATTCCTTTCCCTGAATTCCTCAGAACCCTCCAGCATCTGATAACTGTGTTAAAGAAGTCACTTTTGCTCACACAAAGATAATCTTGGCTGTGGCTGACAAATCAAGCAGGTCTGGGGACTCGGATGGAAATGGAGCTAGAGGTGAATCTTGGTTGTAGTTTGTGTATAGAAATGACACTAAACATTTAATTTCATCTGATTCCATCACAGTTCTGTCCATGTCTCCTTGTGACAGTTTGTCATGGATTCAGACCCCCCTGGCCCCAATGTTCGACTCATGAGTTTAGGTCCATATTCCACAGGATTTTCTTAAGACACAGAGATTTACACTTTGGGCCTTTCTCTCAGTTCATATGAAAGTTCACCTCTAAGTTCCTATAAAACTTGCAGTGAGTGACGTGGGTGATGCTGTTGCATCCCTGGAGCTCTGTGGGTGGAGGCTCAGGACTAAGCCCAGGGTAATTAGCCTCGTTTATCCACCCCACCTTACACTGCTTGTCCTGTGGCAAATGTGGTCTGTTCAGCTGGACCCCCAAGCCCAGATGTCTCCTCTCCTCGGGTGATTACTTTGGCTTCAGAGGAGACACTGCAGATTTATCACATGGCTGGTGGCAGCAGCAAATCCACTGTGTATAGAAAATTAAAAACTAGATTAAGCAGTAACAGGATTGATGTCAATCCTTTTGCTGCTGCTGGTATAGAATTGCACAGTTTGGTTTGGGTTTTTTTTCCTGCAGTGCACACGACCTGGTGGCAATCCTACCTGGGAATCATGGAATGGGTTGGGTTGGAAGGGAGCTGTAAAGGTCATTAGGCCAGGGAGGTGGTGGGATCACCATCCCTGGAGGTGTTTAAGGAAAGACTGGATGTGGCACTCAGTACTCTGCTCTAGCTGACAAGGTGGTGTTGGGTCATAGATTGAACCCGATGATCTCCCTTCAAAAAGGACATTGAGATGCTGAAGTATGTCCAGTGAAGGGCAACAAAGCTGTCAAAGATCTTATGAGGAACAGTTGAGGGAGCTGGGTTTGTTTGGACTGGAGAAGAGGAGGCTCTGGTGGGACCTCATTGCTCTCTACAACCACCTGAAAGGACACTGTATGGAAGTGGGGTCTGTTTTCCTACCGTGCCTGCAGTGAGAGGGAGGACTGGAGGAAAAGACCTTAAGATGAGACAGGGGAGATTCAGATCAGATATTATAAAAATCTTTAACTGTTGGGGTGGTCAGGCATTGCAATAGGTCTCTCTGGGAGGTGGTGGAGTCCCAGTCCCTGGAGATACTCAAGAGGCACCCGGATCTGGTGCTGGGCAATGTGGTTCAGTGGTTACACTGGCAGTGCTGGGGTCATGGTTGGACCTGATCCCAAAGACCTCTCCCAACCTTGACCGCTTAATGATCCCATGACCTCAGAGGTCGTCTCCAACCTCATTAACTCTGCGATTCTGAGCAAAGTGGACAGGAAAGGTGCCTCCCACCCACCAACCAACCTCAGCTGGGGAAGCAGAGGGGGGGGGTAGGTACCCAGGAGGGGTGACCCATGGGCCGTCCCGGGGGGCATCCCAGGGCATCCACCATGGGGCATCCCGGGGGGCATCCACCTGGGGGCATCCACTGCAGGCCATCCCGGGGGGCACCCACCGTGGGATATCTCGGGGCATCCCGGGGGCATCCATCCCGGGGTATCTCGGGGCATCCATCCCGGGGGACATCCACCTCGGGATATCTCGGGGCATCCATCCCGAGGGGCATCCATCCCGAGGGGACATCCATCCCGGGTGGCATCCATCCCGAGGGGCATCCATGCCGGGGGACATCCATCCCGAGGGACATCCACCGTGGGATATCTCGAGGGGCATCCATCCTGGGGGACATCCACCGTGGGATATCTCGGGGGGCATCCATCCCGAGGGACATCCACCTCGGGATATCTCGGGGCATCCATCCCGGGGGACATCCATCCCGGGGGGTCTGCACCTCGGGCCGTGCCCCGGGGCCCCCAGCGCTGCCCGCGGTGCGGTGGCGCGGCGGTGCGGGAGGGAGGCGGGCGCCGGGAGCGCTCCATCCCCGCAGCGGGCGGGCGTGCGGGGGGCGGGCGCTGCCCGCGCGTCCTCGGCTGCGGCGGGCGATGCGCTTCCTCCGCTGAGCGCTCCCAGGGCCGACCGGCAGCATGACGGTGGAGTTCGAGGAGTGCATTAAGGACTCGCCCCGGTTCCGGTAAGCGCTGCGGCGCCGGGGCAGCCCCGCCGGGAATGGTTTCGGGAGGTCCCCGCGCTAGGGGGATGGAGAGACGGGCAGGGGCCCCTTCGCCGGCTCCGCGGAGCCGCGCCCGGGTTGCTGCGGGGAGCGGGGACATGGCCCGGCACCCCCGGCCCCGCCGAGGGGATGGAGAAGGGGCCCAGCGAGCTCCAGAGGCAGCCGAGGCTCCAGGCGTTGCCCCTCTGTGTCCCTTATCCCCGCTTTCTGTGTCCCGCATCCCCCCTTTCTGTGTCCCGCATCCCCCCTTCCCGTGCCCCGCATGCCCCCTTCCCATGTCCCTTATCCCCCCCTTCCCGTGTCCCGCATCCCCTCCGTGTCCTGCATCCCCTCCGTGTCCTGCATCCCCCCTTCCCGTGCCCCGCATCCCCTCCGTGTCCCGCATCCCATCCTTCAGCCCCCTCCCCATTCCGTGCCCCGCATTCTACCCCGCATCGCCCTCCCGTTCCCCCGCATCCCGCCCTGCCCCGCTCCCTTCGGGCGCTCGGCACATGGAAAAATGAGGAATTCCAGGATCCGGCAGCCAGCGGCGGATCCCGTTGGGAACGGGGCGGACGGGGCATCACCCCGCGGGGATCAGCCGGACAGGGCTGATCGGAACCGCCCGCAGAGCCGGCGCTCAGGAATACAGTCATTTTTCCATGCAGTCACATTCCCATCTCTCGGAGGGTGGATTTTTTTTTATTTTTTTTTTAGCGGTCTTGGAGGAATCTGGGCTATGACAACAAAGACTCCGGCTTGGCTGTGCTGCATTCAAATGAGGGCGCCTGAGAAATGCCCAGGGCTGGCGGAGCCGCCACGCTCCGGGGGCAGATGCTCCATTGTGCCAGGAGCATCCTGGCTGCGTGTCCGGATGGGCTCCCGTGTGCTGGTGCTATAAAGGGAACAGCAGAGCTTCCAGTGGGAGCAATCTCCTGCTGCTTTCGGTGCTGTGGCTGCACGGGGACCGAGGGAAATACAGACAATAGCCTGCAGGAGCAAGTTGGCTGCGTGTGCAGGGGAAAGAGTTGTCAGGGGGGTCTCTCTCCTTCCTGCCGACATTTCGTGTGGCTTCTTCTCGAAACGTTTTTCCTTTAAGAAGGAAAACAGTTTGCATTTTGCTTTAAGTACGTTTAAAAAAAAAAAAGCTTCCTTGGAATGCAGGCTTCATCCCAAAGGCTGCAGCGGTGTGTGGCTGTGGTTCTCCGACAAATTGTCCTTTTGTGGGTGGTTGTGGTACAGCTGCAGGTAACACAAACACCTGGGCGAGTGCACCTTCCTTATTCCTGCGGGTGGGAATATGTGGGGCTGTGGGAAGGGTCCTCCTCCACGTGTTTCAGCTTTAATTGTGTGGGGAGATCCCTGCTCTGTCTTGTTGCAAAGCTTGTCCTAAAGCGTAATGGACAGTGTCATCTGAGATGACAGGCTGGTCTCATCCCGGCTGGTGTTGGAATCATGGGAGTTTTTCAGCAGGAAAAAGTTCAATGCATGGACAGGTTGGCAGAAGGTACGAAGCTCCTGCTTTAATCCCCCTGCTCACTTAGCATCAGTTAGAATTTATCCACCCCTTTTTTTTTTCCCTCTTTTGACTGTCATTTTATCCCATTGTGCTGCAGAGCATGTGAACTGCTCGGTGGCATCCTTCCAGAGCTGTGACTTCACTGTCCAGATGTCTCGTTCCACATGGCAGTGACCCTTTTCCTGGTGACGTCAAGATTGATTGATATGTTTATTTATTTATTTTGCCTTTGGTGTGTGTGTGGGCTCCGGGCCAAGTTTCTTAGTATGCAGGCAACATCATTCTGCTCTGTCTGCTCCATCCCTAACAACAAAACAGCTCTCAGAGCACTGTGCTGGACCTTTATCAAAAGCCAGTTATTTAAGCTTGGAATTATGAACTATTTCCCAAATGCCCAGACACAGTCTGCCTGTTATGGGGAGAACAAGAGATTAGGCTGGAGAAATAAGGCTGGATATTTCAAGAGGGCTGAAATATACGTAGCAGGGGAATATTTTAACTAGGAACACCTCAAACAGTGAGAAATCCTGACTTTAGCAGGCCTAGGGAAAAAAAAAGAACCGGACAGAATTTCTCAAAGGTGCAGGTTTTAGCCTCCTCCTGTCCTTTTCTTCCTTCCAAGTCTTTAATTACTTCTTCTGTTAGACTTATTTGTTGGTAATACAAGAGAATCCTTGAATGTGTACAAGGGACAGGACTTCTTCCACAGTGCATGGCAGAGATGCATGTTAACATGTCCCTAAAATCTTACAACTATGAAAAAGTGAATTATGCATACATATTTATAAATATAGATAAAAAAGAGGTGATAGAAGGGAGCACATAATCCACTTTCTCAACAGAGGCTGAGACAGCAGTAAGTGAAGTGCCATGTCACAGGAAACATTGTGGAAGAGGGAAAATTTAATCCAGGTTTCCTATACCAGTGCTTTAGGTAGGAATTGCCCTCCCTTTCCTGCTGGCACCCACAGAACCCCTTCTGCACTTCCCAGCAAAAGGTTGTGCCGTGTTTTACAACAGGTTTATTCTCCTCAACCATGAGCCTTCGAGATAATCAAATTGTCTTCTTCAGAGGGAGGAAGAAAAACTCCAAAAGAAATGACCCAGGCATAAACAAACACTGGATTGAACATCCCATAACAAGGCTACCAAACTGCTCTACTTTAGCAATCACATCCAATTACATCAAAACGCTCCAAATCAATACTCAGAGCACGCTCAATCCCTCGGTGCTCCCTGCTTTATAGAGACCAGGTGCTGCACTGAAAACTTGTATTTTCTTTTAGATTTCAGTACTAAAATGTGTCTGATCTTCAGATTGGCAGATAAGGCTGATTTCTGCAAGGCATCTTGTAGAGACGTGTATTCAATTCCAGTAAACAAGTCTAATTACCTGGCAAGACCTGTTCTTGCACATTTGAATGCAACCCCAAGAGATATTGTGGCTTTCATCTCCCTGCCCTGCAGAGCCTTCGGTTTACCCAGGAGGAGTTTGGGAAATCTAGGAACACCTTTCTGGCTTGTTCCACTCACTCATGGAAGCTGGGGGTCTGGAGTGATGCAGAGGAGGACCCATTGCTGTCCTAACCCTTGCAGATCTTGAAGGTGCCACGTGAGTCAGTTTGGTTCATTCAGGGATGGAATGAGATGATCTTTAAGGTCTCTTCCAACCCATCCCATTCTGTGGCATCGTTACTCATTCTGGGTGTAAATGCACTCCAGGAACACTCAGGAGGATGAGGGAAGAAAGAGTAGGAACCGACTGCAGGGGCTGGGCCTGGCTCTGACCCTCTGTGGGCCCCAGAAAACCCCAAATGCCTCTGTGGTGACTCCCCCAAGGGCGGGAAATGGGCGGTTATTCCCATAACTAACATTGCTATTGTAGCTGTTGTTGCTATTAACGAACTGATTAATGAGCTTGGTGTGAGGTTGGGGTTCCCCGTGGCTGTGGGGTGAGCCAGAGCTGCCGTGCCCTCACTGTGGCACAGTGACTCACATTCTGGAATCTTCTCATGAGGAGCCCTTAGAGCCACCACGACGTGCAGGAACAGACAGTTTAACAGCATCCCTCCTGGCCATCCAAGCTCCAGGTCACTGAGGGACCCCCGTGATGCTTAGATGGAACAGGAGAGCTGGAATTGAGGTTTCCCAAGCCCATACCCATGCCCAGATCTGATGGGTGCCAGGTCCACCTGCCCCATGCCTTGCAGCCTCTTGTCTGGCTGGACTTGGTGGTTCAGACACTCGCAGGAGTTCCTGGAGCAGCGCTGTCATCAGGCAGTGACCCAGGGACATGGCACAGACATTTGTCCTGGCACCTTGCAGCACCGTCTGCACCTTGTTGTGCCTCTCATTAGGCAGGGAAAGGGGCAGGGATGTAATTCCAGCTCCATGAAAGATGCAAGAAAACAAAAAGTCACTCGCCAGAGGAAAGGGAAGTGGGAAAACAAGTACATTTAGAAAACACCTTCGAACTCTGACTAGGGTGTTTCAGGGGAAGAATTAAACCCCTTAGTCAAACCGATCTTGCTAAGTCTGATAGCACATTGAAGGAGACAACTTTAAAGCCAGCATAACCAGTTTCAAAGCACCCAGGCTGGGGGAATGTGTGTTAGCAAAGCCCTGCAGAGGCAGAGCTGGGGTGGCTTCTGTGGGATCTGTGCCGCTTGACCCTGCACGCCATCGACGTGCAGTTTGAGAGGAGCCAAACTTATCAGCTTGCTAGTTCCAAAGCAAATTGAACTTACACCCAGGATGGCCAAAGGAACTCAGTGAGTTTAACAAAAAAAAGAGCACAGGCATCGATTGGCAATTGGTTTTTGTTACACAAGGCTTATGTAAGCAGGATCCCCAGTGCCGGTGGCAGGCGCATGACGCCCACACGGAGCTGCTTCTTCAATCACACACTAATGAGCACAGTTGCCAGCACTTGCTGCTGCTTTAGTTGCACGAGAGAGAGGATATTATCATAAAAGCAGGTTGATGTAATCTCTATCAATCACAAGACATTTATTTCTTATCTCTTTATCATTGAGCTTCTGAAGGCAAAGAGTCGGAGGTGTGTAAAGGGAGAAGTCAAAGCAAGAATGTCACCATGGAGTTGCTTCCTCTCACAGTACCTTAAGATGCTCTCCCAGTTAGAGTTGTCCATCCTGTCCATCCAGGCCCTGAACAGCTCCACAGGGAGGGAGGCTTTGTTCCCTTTCCTGGTTTCCAGCCTCCCTTTTTCAGCATCTCTTTAAACTGACCCCAAGTCAGTAATACAGACCCAAATCTGCCCTTTACTGGGGTTGTGCTGGGACAGGGTTTGTGGTGGGGTCCATCCCTAATTTCTTTGGTTGTCTCCTCTCCCCACACGTGTATTTGTGGCAGTTTGTACCTGATGTGCCATTCCCAGCCTGGGGTTGTGACAGCATCCCCCAGACAGTGTGTGTGACAGTCCAGCTGCTCCTGTGTCAGGTGAATCCTGGTCACAGGGATCACAGCAGGACCCTCGTGTGGCACAGGGGTTTTCCCTCCAGGGGTGGCACCACAGGAGTATATGGAAGCAGAAATCCCTTAATCTGAGGTTCCCTGTCAGTGAAACTCCCATGGGAATCCTGAAGTACTTAGGAAAAGCTGCAGTGCTGTGGACAGAGCTGAAGGTCTTTATTCAGTGTGTAGTCAGGGAAAATCCCTTGATATGAGAGAACTGACTTGACAGTTCTGGCTTGAAATCCCTGGCTTGGCAAAATGGTATTTTATGCCAATTTTTTAATCAAGCAGTTTCCTTAATAACTTTGAATTGTGAACTGTGTAAACAGGGTGTCCCAAAGGGCCAAGATTCGGAAGGTAAAACCCCTCGGGTCCATTTCAACTCACCAGATCAGAAAAAGATTTTATAATTAGGGTTTTTTTTCCCTCCCCAGACAAAACTGCCCAGACTTAGAAGCTGTGAGTTTGCAGTGGGTGATGTTAAACTCTGAAAAACAATCTCTAGGCTGTTCATGGGAGTTACAGCTCAGGAGTGTCCTCCTGTACCACACAAGCAAGGGCAATTTTGATATTTTGTAATAGGATGATTGACTTTGTTACCAAAATAACACACTCTTGCTTTGTAGTAGCGTGAGAATATCTGCAGACTTTGGAATGCTTCGAGTTGTCTGAACAGAGCAGTTTCTGAGTAGTCTTTATTTTCAGTTGCTTTTTATTTTAAGCCTTGCTTTCTTTTTCAGGAGCTGTTCCTCTCTGCTGGCACGCAGGGATGAAAATCATCCCTTTTGTCAGGGGTAGTCTTTTGACATCCTTCTCTCCCACTGGCTCTTCTGGTTCCCGTAAGGGTGAGGAGAAAGTTGCCCAACCTGAATGGTTTTACACCTGAAGTTGTCACCTGCTGAGGGTGTGAGTCTGTTCCTCATTCCCTTCCAGAGGGCAAGAGCACAGGGAACACAAGCCTTGTCCTTTAGGATGTCCTAAAGCCACTGAGACAGCCAAGGTCAGGAGCTGTAGTGACAGGACAAGGAGGAATGGGTTCAAGCTAAAAGAGGGGAAATTTAATTCAATACATAGAAGAAATTCTATATTCTATAGAAGATATTCTATAGAGGGTGGGGAGGCCCTGGCACAGGGTGCCCAGAGAATCTGTCACTGCCCCATCCATGGAATTGTCCGAGGCCAGGTTGGATGGGGCTTGGAGCACCCTGGAGTAGTGGAAGGTGTCCCTGCCCATGGCAGGGGGTGGCACTGGATGATCCTTAAGGTCCCTTCCAACCCATCCCTTCTGTAATTCTAGGTTTTGCTAGTTGCAATAAAGGCTGTAGAAGGGTTGGAAGGCAGATGACAAAGCATGCTGAAAGCAAAAAAAAAAACACCCCAAAATAGCAATATCCCTGTGGTGGAAGAGGCCAGTGAGACCCAGAGGTGATGTGGCTCAGAGCTGCTGGTTTCAGCTTGCCTGTGCTATTGAATTATCAGTGGGGGAGTTGTCCAGTCCTTCTCAGAGAGGGCCATGTGATAATTGTGCTTTGCTGGTTGTCTTGGCACCGGGCAGTGCCTCTGGATTCCAACCCTGCTCCTCCAAGGACCTCAGCATGGCCAAGTCAGCACGCAGGGTGAGGGCTCAGGGGAGCAGCCTTTGGTGGAGCCTCATTTGTGTGGACTCTGTGAGGCTCCTGTGGAAATGTGTGTTCCTGCAAAGCCAGTGAGCTCTCCGTGCTGGGGATAAGTCAGAGCCCCTTGTCACTCACTGCTGAAGCTCCAGAAGCTGGAAAGGTGCCCCAAAGCCAGTTTAGTGGGCATGGCAAACCATGGTGTGGATCTGAAGGGAACCAGGCTCCATGGAAGCTGGAGTGGAGCCTGGGGAGTGCAGGGGCTTTGGCACTCCGTGCTTGTGTGACTGACGAAAGTCCCTTTTATTCACTCCAACAGCTCCTTTGTTTCATTTTCCTTAGCTTAGGTGGAGATGGGTCACACCGTGTATCTGAGTCAAGAGCCCGTGAAATAATTAATGTTTGTGATGACAAAGCACCTTCAGAACGTGGTGCCACCAGCCCTGATTGATCAATCATTCCTTCCTGGTGATCCCCTTCGGTAGGAGGCTCTGGCATTCCAGCAGTGGGGAGGAGGGCTGGGAAGGAGGGCAGCATGATGCTGTGCACACACCAGGGACCTTCCCAGCCAGAGTGAGAGGAGCCATCTGGTTACCTTCATCCTGCTGTGCCTCCCAGAGACAGGAAAGGCAGCACAGACTCCTGGAGTCACGCTGGGCTTTTTGGCCTCAGCAGCATCATGCAGGCTGCTCTCCAGCCTGGCCAGGGAGAAGAAGGACAGGAGGAGAACCCTTTGCCTGGAGGAGCTTGGGCTGTGTCTGGCAGCTCTCCCCATCTGGCCTCTGCTGTGGCAGGCAAGCTGAGAAGGGAGCTTGTGGCACGTCCCCAGTGTTTTTGGTGACGCAGCCTCTGCTAATCTGGGTGCTTTTGCAAAGTTTTGCACTGTCAGTAGGGCAGTTCAGCTGTGACCTATAATCACTGGATAAGGAATAAAGCACTGTCTCATCTGCTAATGCACGGATCAGGGCACTGTAAATTCCATTACGGCTCCAGAGTTAGTTAAATACACGCTGGGGATCCTGCAAGTGCCTTTCTGCAGCTGGACAGTGTTCTCTGGCTCTTGGGGCACATCTCTTGGGGCCACTCCAGGGGCACAGTGAGCTGGCAGTCCCTGCCTGAGTGACACAGGGGATGGCAGGAGGCTGAAGGCTCCCACTGCTCTTCTAAGGGGCAGTGGAAGAGCAGGGATGGGAGGGAGGGGTGAGAATCAAGCCCAAGAGCTTTGGAATCCCAAGCTGTTCTGAAGCAAGGATGGCCCCTTTAAAACCTGGTTTCATAACACTATGAAATTTCAGCCACAGTCTGAATTCTTTTTTGCAGCAGGAAGGCCAGTGGAACCATGACTTTTTCTGGCTTCCTAAGCACTGGCTTTGCTTAAAAAAAAAAAGAAAAAAAAAAAAGAAAGCAACAAAAACCAGGCTACTGCCTGTGTACGTTCAGTTATCTGGAATAAAGCAAAGAGCCCTTAAACCAGACCTGCAATCCAAGTCTGGCCGAATTTTGAGGACAGGACAGAATGTTTCCCTGGAGCCAAGTGCTTCCTTGCTTGTTTGCTTGCAGTTCTCCTCTCTATCAGGGCTGTGTTCTGATTTCAGACATTTACAGGCACTCCCCACTGCTCTTTCCCAAGTGTTTGTTCCACACATGGATTGTTGGCTCTCCCTGTAGTTAACGTGGTCCTATCTAATGTAAAGCTTCCAAAATGAGGGTGGGGGAAAGGAAGTGAACAGCAGAAAAAAAAAGAAAGTAGATTTGGCTCTGTGCTAACGTGATGCCATGCTAAGTGTTCCTGTGGGGGAAGGAAGGGGAACCAGGAGCAGGATTTGTTCCCCCTTTGACCAGCAATTCCAGACTTGGAGGGAGAGGGGAGGCAGCAACACAGCCAGTGTGGAAAGCTGAGACTTTTACCTGCCAGTAGCCTTGTGATTGCTGTTTTACCTTCTTTGAGGCACTGCAGAGTTTGCTCTAAGATCTTGGAGTGGGCAAGACAAGGAATTGGAGCTGCAGAATTCCCTGCTTGGAGCAGGGGGGAGCTGGTTGTCCCAGGCCACAGGGATGGCTTGGCTGCAGCCCCAGGGAGAGGGGTGCTTCTTCCAGGCTGCATGGAGGGGAACTGGAGGGGAACTGGAGGGGAACTGGAGGTGAATCCTGTCCCTGCTCCCCAGTACACAGCACTAGAACTGCCAGCCTCCCTCTCTGTAGGACCCCATAGGATAGGCAGCACCACTGGCATAAGGAACAATTATTGCTGCGGGCTGGGAGGAGGGTGGAGGCTGATTTCCTGCAGCTCCACTGCATCCATGCCCAGCTGCAGCCAGACTGGCCCTCAGCCCAGACAGGGCTGCCCTCAGCAGCAGTCCCAGCACCCAGGGGCTGGCTGGGCACCAGCAAGGCAGGACATCGTGGGCAATGCCCTGCCTGCTGCTGTGGGAGCTGCTGGGAGGAAGGGACAAGGGTTTCTGCTTTGATTGCAAGGGTTAGGAAAGAGAACAGGGTGTCCTGGAGACTCTGGTCCTCTGAGGAGCCTCCTGTGTCTCCTCCTGCACATGCTGGTGCTGAGGAACCAGCTTTGCCCCCAGTCCTGGGCGTGCAGGGGACACAGAACCTCCAGTCAGGGGAGCACTGAGCAAACCACACGTGCTGCTGCTGCAGCTGGTCACTCCTCCGAGCCACTGCTCCCAAAAGGAGCAAATGAGGCAGGATAATTGCCCCTCCACAAGCTCCTGGCAAAGGGTTCCATGCTCTTCCCTTGCTGGGTGTGTGGTTTGGCTTTCTGGGGGGGGTTTGGGTTAAAGCAGCACCTCCACAGATTGTTTTGTTTTTGCACATTGCTGTCTCCTGTGGCCTAAAGAAGGGAACTCAGTGCAGAGACTTTGGCTTATAGGGAGGAAGGACCAGAAAAAAAGGATGGAAAGGTTGTAGGTGTGTTCTCACCAGCTCATACCAACCCACTGAATGTGAAGTTAACCAAACAAACACAGTGTGGCACATTCACAGAGCCACACACACGTCAGGTTCTTGCCTTCCTTCACCTTATCAGCAGAAGTTTACTCTGCCCACGTGCCAGGTCTCTTCTTGAGGGAGGTGGAGAACATTCTGTTGTTCTCATGGAGAGAAAAGGAGGCTCAGGGGGGACCTTCTCGCTCAGGCACAGGGTGGGCTCCATGGGCTGGGAGGTTTGGCCACCTCAGTGATGCTGTGATTTCAGTGTGGAATGGCTCTCACACACGTGCACACTCACCCACGCTGTGAGTGTAATCATCCCAGCACAGAAGTTGCAGTGGCTGCACGAGGGAATGGCTGGAAAGCAAATCAGTGGAGTCATTACAGTGGATTAGAGGGATGATGTCAGAACTCATGGGTGGCACATCCCAGAGTGAAGTGCTCATTCATTCCTTAAATAAGCATAAAGTGGTACCGTCTAAACAGATTATATAATATCAGAGAGTGAGATAATCCATTCTCTGCCTGCTTCATCACACTCCAGCAGGGCTTAATGATTTGCATTCTCTCTATGAAATGCTACTACTGACAGGGACAGCCTGTGTGTACATGTGTGTCAAGACATGTGTGATTCCAAGGCTTGGGTACGTCTTTCTGTGAGGAGCTGAAAGGATATTTTAGGGGAATAAAATGGAGCTGTATGTCCTGCCCGTACAGAGATGGAGACAGAGAGCTTGTGGTCCTTTCTCAGCATCCAGGCAGTTGTGCCAGGCTGTATTTACACACCACCAGGGTCCTGCCACACTGGCAGAGTTGGGGAATGCAGAACTCTCTGGGACCATTCTGAAGAGCAGCTATTTAAGCCTGTCCGTTGTTCCTGCTCCGTCCTAGCCCAGGGAAACAATGCTGGTTCCCACAGCTCAGCCTCCTTGCAGAATATCACCCCTTTGTTCTCTGATAAACCCAGTTTTTGGCAGGAAATGTGGATTTGTCCCCGCACTGTGACCTCGCCCCAGGATGTAGGAAACAGACACTGTGAGAGCACTGTTACAGCAGGAGGCCCCTTCCCTTCCCTTCCCTTCCCTTCCCTTCCCTTCCCTTCCCTTCCCTTCCCTTCCCTTCCCTT
>JAWWTY010000235.1:0-16047 GCA_035222235.1 Margarornis squamiger | reverse complement strand
GGATGTGACACCTTGCCCCATGGTGTGACTGTGGATGTGACACCTCGTTCCATGGCATGGCCATGGATGTGACACCTTGCCCCATGGTGTGACTGTGGATGTGACACCTCGTTCCATGGCATGGCCATGGATGTGACACCTCTGCCACGTGAGACAGGAGCACGTGCCCAGGGCTGTTTGGGTTGACAATCCCAGCCTCTGGGGGGCCATAGAAGAAAAGACCTGTGACATACTCACCTGATGTGCCTTCAAGCAAGGGACAGCACAAAGGCAGGTGACAAAAGCATCACTTGTGTCCCCTTGAGCTCAGCCATGGTCTCCTGGCAGCGACTCACTTGGGACTGCAAATACCTGTCCTGCTTGGCCAGGTTTTTTCGCTCGTGTCCTTAGCATTTCTGCTTCCAAGATGAATTTTGACTTCAGGTGTCTCTGGGAGGACCAGCATGGGTTTGAAGCGACCAGGGGAGTGCAGAAAAGCTCCTGAGGAAGGTCTGGTTTCCCAGAAGACACCGGTGGTGCCTTTCTCCAAAACACGTGCACAAGGACGCTGTGATCACCGATCACACCAGGCCTGTGCTGTTGCCATTTCATCACATTCAGATGGGGAAAAAACATAGAAAAAAAAGCATCTTTGAAACAAATTCCAATAAATCCTCCTGTTCAGATTGTAATCACATTACCTACCTCACAGGTTCACCACCTTGGGCTCCGTGAGCACCTTTCCCCTGATGTGCCATGACATGTGGGGCACATCACCCATTCCCCAAAGCCTACCAGGGGTTAAATTTGGGCAGAACAAGAGCCAGGCCATGCCAGTTTTGACAGCAGCGGTGCAGGTCATAAATAAATCAAGAACAAATAATGGGCCCAGAGTGTCCAACCGAATATTGATTTCCCCCACACCTTCCTCCTCTTGTCTTTTGCCTCGAACAAATTCAGGTGACGCACGGACTGGTGTGTGTCTGCCCTGTGGAATGAGAGGCCACGCTGAGCTGTGGCACCTTTGGGTGGTGGAAATTTGGAGGCCACTCCTGTCTGCTGTTGTCAGACAGCACGGGAGCCACAACCCACCGCTGGGTTCCTGGTCATCCTTTTCCTTGGACAAATGAAGGGGATTCCACTGGTGGCACATGTGGCTGGTCCAGTGTGGCAGGAGAGGAGGGCAGGAAGGATTTGGGGGGTCCCTGGTGTGGTGTAGGCTTTGGGATGGATGATGTGCCCATGGCTGCAGTGAGCCTTTCGTGTGGCTCTTTGGCAAGGAACCTCCTGTGCCACCAGGGAGAGTGGGAATGTCAGGCCATGGAATTGCTGGAGGTGGCACAGGTGGCTTTGCCAGTGGAGCATGGGAAGGGCTTTCCAACCCCCAGGACCAAAGCCCATGCCTGGCTGGAGGGTCTGACATCAGCAGTGCTCAAGAGAAGGTTGGAGAGCCTGGTTCACACTCTGTTGGGCTCTGTTGGACCTCCACGTCCTTTTCCCAACTCTTCCATTGCTTGTTGTCGCAGCTCGATGGGGCTTGGCCAGTGCTGGGGCAAAGGGGCTCCTTTGGCATGTCCCTTGTTGGCTGTGGGGTCTGGGTCCTCTCCAGGGCACAGGGCAGTACCTTGCCAGTGCCACCACTGTGACCTGGGCTCCTTCTTGTCACCTCAGCTCACCTGGGAGGTTGGGCTACGTGCAGGGCCATCCCTTCCCAACCAGGGGAAAACCACAAGGGACACTTTTACCTCTTGCTGGTGCCTGCAGAGCCCCAGGGAAGGTCTGTGATGATGGAAAAGCCCCTCGGGAAGCAGTGGTGGGGCAGGCAGCAGGATGAGCTCATCCCAGAGGAATCTCAGCGCAGTGTGGAGACGCCTCAGCCAGTCCCCACCCGTGTCTCCAGGGAGCTCAGGCTGGCTCGGTGGGGCTGGTGGGGACCCATCCTGGCCATGCTGGGACCTGCTGGGCTCCACCCCCTGCTCTGGCACCCGCTCAGCCCCTTGTGGGTGAGCTCTGGCACGGGTGGTCCGTGTCCCCATGTCCCCCAGGAGCTCCCGTGGCTGCAGTCCCGACCTCCCCGCTCCAGGATGGCTTTTTGGTGCATCTGTTGTGGTTGAACCTGCTCAAGGGATGAGCCAAACCCCAAGGCACAGGGTCCCCTGGCCATCGTGTGGCACCAGGGGGTCACCCCCACCCCTGACCCTCTCAGAGGGGTCTCTTTGCCCCCCTCTGCCTTTTGGAGAAGGAAACCTCTGCTGTCCCCTCGATTTCCATCTCTCCCTCCCCTGTGATTCTGACGGGACCCAAACCCAGTTCGCTAAAAACCACTACAAAGCCAAAACAACCGACAGGCAGCTCGAAATCTGAGGGGAATTTCAAATCATTTTCCTGATAATCTCCTTGTTTTCTTCACTCCAGAAAAAAAATGTCTTTGCTTGTCCTCACCCAGACTCTGTGTGTATATATATAAATATATTTTTTTTTTAATTTGATGGGGGGGGGGGCAGAGGAAGAAGTGTCTCAACACCCCACCCCAACCCAGCCCCACCGCTCTGTATGCAAAGTGCTGACATGCAAATGCTTGACTATGCAAAGGCAACACTTCTTTGTTAAAAAAAAAAAAAAAAGAGGAAAACCACAGCAAGCTGTGGCTTTTATTGCTCTATTTTTGTATGTACAGAAGTGAACAGCTCTAGGTTTGCGTTTCGTGACGGCTCTCGGTGACCGAGGGCTATTTTTGGGGCAGAAAGCCGGGAAATGGGGAGCGATGCTGATGGAGCTGGGGTGACCTCAGCCTCCATCCCCTGTCCCACGGGACACCGAGGTGACAGGGACTTTGGAAAGGCTTTGCAAGGAGCTGATCAAAGGCCGGGGAGTGGGGCCTGGTCCGTGTGTGATAACGGGGAGGAAATCGCTGTAAATAGGCCAAAAGCTGTGTGGCTTCCTGGGGCTTTGTGGATTCAGGGCGATCCTTTTCTGTGCGAGATGAACACAATGTGACAAAAATTGGGACCTGCAAAACTTGGGTGGAAGATTTTTCCTGCTGGTGATGCTGTGTTTGTTACAGAACTCCTCTCCCCTGCGACTATTAATCCAGCTCCTATTTTGTAATAAAATTTTATCACGTGGACACCTTGTCTGGCTTCGGTTCTCTCCCATTGCAAATGCTCCTTTTGTCTTTATTCCCTGCTTTTACAGGCTTATGAAAAGGGGGGGGAAGCTTTTTTATTGGGAAAATGAGGTGTGTGGGCACAGAAGGATCCATGTGTGGTGTGAGTCTGGAGCCCCGTCCCAGGCTGGTGTGTGCGAAGGGAAAGGAGGGGCACAACACCTACTTTTAATCCCTTCCACCTCTACTCTGTGCTCCCTTTATTTGTTGTGTGAGGGGAAAAGGGGCATCCACAGACTTGGGGGGGTCAGAGGGAGCCAGAGCAGAGCTGGACAGGGGGAAGAGAGACCAGACTGGGGTACATGAGGAAGTGCCAGGCTGGGGACGTGGCTCTGAAATCCCTCTGGGTGAACTCCTGTGTGTGGATCAACACACGCCTATTTGTCCGTATGCAAACAGCCTGTGGGGGCTGGTGAGCTCATGCCTTTAGCATGGACACACCCAAACCCCTCCAAAAAAACACCAGACACCCCCTGCCCTTGTGTCTCCACACACAGGCTGAACAAAACAGCTCCTCCTAAGCTGTTCCTGGCAGGATCCCACCTCCCTTCTCCAGCATCTCCTTTGTCACCGCTCCCCACCGTCGCCTCCTGGCCCAGCTACACTTGCCAGGATCATGTTAAAACCAACAATTCCCTCAAGCTTCCCAAAGGTCTTGTGTTTCAGCTGCATTTTTTATGAAGAAAATCCTCTTTCCCAACTGATTAAGTTCCTCCAGCTCGAGGTTTGTTGCGATGCCCAGACGAGCTGGTTTACATCGAGTCACAGAATCCTTTGGGTTGGAAGAGCCTTGCAAGGTCATCGAGTCCAGCTGTTCCCCCAGCTCTGCCATGGCCAACACTAACCCATGTCCCCAAGTGCCACATCTACATGTCTAGACACAGGTGAAGCAGAGCACGTAGATAAGAGGAGTTTTTATGGGATCCCCAACACAAGACAAAGGAAGAAGTTTGTTACAATGGGGGTGGGCAGGCCCTGGCACAGGTTGTCCAGAGAAGTGTGGCTGCCCCATCCCTGGAAGTGTCCAAGGGCAGGTTGGAGCAGCCTGCTCTGGTGGGAGGTGTCCCTGCCTGTGGCAGGGGACTGGAACTGGCTGGTGACCTTTAAGGTCCCTGTGATGTGATTCCATGACACAACACGCCTTGTTTGAAGCCATCTCCAATACTCTGCAAGGATTCATGGAAACTCTGATTTTTGGTGTATGGTCTCCCACCGGCTGGTGGAGAAGGAGCCAGGACACTTCATCTTGCTCAACACATTCCCATGAAAGAGCCATCACGTGCCCAAACACCTGAACATCTCTGTGACCCCCCTCCTGTCCTTCAGCACAGGTTCTGCTCCGGACTTTGCTCTGGCTGTGCAGCCAAGCTGTTCCTCGTGAGATCACCAAGGGGGAAGTTCTGCCACGATGCCAGGAAAGTTTAGAGAGTGGCTTGACTGCATGGGAAACTGAAGTGTCCTTCCTCAAGGGAGCTGCAGCAGGGAAAACCCCGGAGAGGGCATCAGAGGAGGGATGTAAGACCTGGCTGAGGTTCCTTTGGGCCAACTCCTCCCTGAAACACCGAGGAGAAGGTGGCTGCTTTAAAGAAACCCTCTTTCAACAGTGGCAAATCTGGGATGGAGCTCCAAGCAGAGAGGGAAGTTCAGGCTCATCCCCAGTGGGTCCTCAGCAGAGCAGGACCCCATCCTGCTGAAAGTCCTCCCCCCTCACCCTCCCGATGACTTTCACTGCCTGCAGGGTCCCCCCGGCACTGTCACCATCACTGTCCTTGCCTTGTTTGCGCTTTGATGATGAAGCAAGGGCTGTAAAACCTGCTTCGATCCCATTGACCGTCCCCGGGGCTGTTAAAGCTGCAGGAATGCCAGGATCGGGCTGGTCAAGGACAGGGAGGGAAGGAGGAGGCACAGGGGGGGATAAAAACGCCGGGGGCAAAGCCTGGAGGAGGGGGTTGTGCCACACGGGCTCACATGGCACGGCCAGGAGGTGAAGGTGCCAGCTGGAGAGTCCGCTCAGCTTTTTCCTTGGCATCCAGAAGGAGGTGACACTGATGCCACCACACCGTGTCTGGGACCCGGGCAGCACCGGGAGCCCCCGGGGCAGCAGGGGGGAGATGGGCACCAGGCTCTGCTCTTCCTCTGCCCCCTGGGGTGATTTCGGAGGGGAAGGCTGGAAGGTCCTGCTGCTCTGGGGCAGCGCAGACACAACCTGTGCCCGGGTTCAGGTGGCATGGGACGGGAGAAGACCCCACCCAGGCTCCCTGGGCATCTGGAGAGGGCACCACAGATGCCCGCAGCGCACCCCCAGCCTGGCAGTGACTTTCAGGAGGGTTTTAGTTTTGAACTTTGCCGTCCCTTCTCCCCGAGTGCCTCCCCCTGACGTCTCCCCCGAGGCAGATCGCCGGCTCCCCAAGGCTATTCCGTTTGATGTGTCCATGGCCCGGGCTGTAAAGTTATCCATTGACTCGGGAAAACGCAATTAAGAGAGAAAGAGCTGCCGGGCGGGTTTTCCAGGTATCTCTGAAGCTCAGCAAAGGTTTGTGGCCTGGGACAGAGATGTGGCTGCTGGTGGGGATGGCAAAGCCACCGATGGGGCTGGGGAATGGTCCCCACCACCCCCTCACGTGGAAAACGCGAGGGCTGGGGCGGCAGTGACACAACAGGGGGAAGTGGCAGAGGGATGCGTGTGGTGGCTGCCACCCCTGGGAATGGCCATGCTCGCCGTGACAGCGGCCACGAGCGCTGCCCTTCAAACCCAGCCCTTATCTCCTTTACCCCGAGGACTATCAACCCCTCGAGTCTCCCCGTGGAGCCCTATCGTGCAGCCCAAGCCAGGGCTGAGCCATTAAAGTTAAATATTACCCAAAGTGAGTGTTTATTTGGGGTAATACAGGCCTGGGGGAAAGTGAGGGAGGGGAGGAGGAAGGCTCTTGTTTCTGTTCTACAAGATATCGCCGGTCCTGCCGCGCTAAAGTGGTGCTTAAACAAGATGAATGCTTAAATAACAGAGGGCAAACAGCGCTGCCGGGAGGCGGGATGGGAGAGTCCCGGCCGGCTGGGACACCTCGGTGTTCCCAGCCCACGAGGGGACTCGCAGTTCCAAGCCCACAGGAAAACTCAGTGTCCCCCAGCCTTGGGGAGGAGCCCTGGACACGGGGGTCTGTCTAGTACCAGTGGGAGAAAAGGTCCTTATAGGCTTTCCCCTCTCTTTTTATAATTTTTTTTGGGGAAAAAGCCTCCCTTTCCCGATGATTTCCCCACCCTGTATGTCCAACCCAAATGGCTGCCGGTCCCACTCCCTGCTCCCATCAGAAACAGCCAGGATAGGGAATATCCACAGCCAGACCCTTCCTGGGGTTGTGGAGGGGCATCACCCATCCCCAGCTCTGAAGCTGAACTCCCCCAAAGCAGAGGGACCCCCAAAGCAGAGGGATCCCCACTCCCAGCCCTGCCCCAGCCAAGTCACTGTCCCAGGGTACAAGTCCTTTTTCCCCACTTTCGGGACAATTTTTGTCTCTCCCTGGAGGTGAGGGAGGGCAGGGACATCCCCGGGCTTTTCAGCACCTGGATTTGACATGACCCGAGCCCCGAGTGTGACCCCAGCACTGGGCAGTGGGACGGGTCCTGCACCCTCCTGCTGTGCCTGGTCCCTCCTGGGCAAGCGGCAGCGGCAGGAGGAGGTTTCCCCCGTGCCAAGGCGATGCCGTTCCCAGGAGTAAGCGACTGGAGCCAGGAGGGCTCACCTGAACCCTCTAATCCCGTAATCCATCTCCAAGGAGACCCAGCATTACCTGGCATGTGCGAAGCACAGGGGCCCCAGAGAGGGGGAACCGGTTCCTGCCCCTCCTGCCAAGCCCCGGCGCTTTTTGGCTCATCCCGGCGCTCCTGACAGACGGAGCAGGGCTGGGGGATGGAGCAGAGAGCAAACAGCTCCTTGCAACCCCTTTCCGTATCTATCCGTCTGGGCACTGGCAGCATTTGTCCCAAATTATTCCCAAATACCCTTTTCTAGAGTGTCTTTGTGGCATCACAAGGGTGGGAGGTGTCCCCCGGGGCTTGAAAAAACTGGGGACCCCAAAGTGCTGGGTGGGGTGGGCTCTGCCCTAACCCCGCCGTGGGTGGGTCGGAGAGAAAAAGGGGGTGGGGGCAACCAAACTGGGTAACATTTTGATGGAAAAATCCCTTTCTGGCAGCAGAAGGAGCTTGAGGGCTCTAAACCAGGTGGAGAACTGCCCCAGTGAGGCTCAGATCTGGTGTCTCAGGCACCAGAAAGGTGGTAGAGGGGGGACAGACCCTGAACCGGAGAGGATCAGAGGTACAGGACACATGGGGAGGCTGGGAAGTTGGGCACTTCCCTACAGCCACCTGGAGCGCCATGTGGAGACCAGGATCATCACCGAGCGTCCCCGTGGGGTCAGGAGGGGCTTCTGAACACACCAGGCTCCTTCCCGCGAGTGGGATGGGTGAGGAGAGCCAACACATCGTTTATACGGGAAAGGATGAGTCCCACCCCGCAGGGAACACCGTCCCTGCTCCCATCATCTCCTCCAGCTCAGCAGGGCCCTAGAGCACTTCACCCCCGACCTGGTGACATCCCCTCAGGGCTGTCCCTGGAAGGTCCCACCGCCTCCCGCTGGACTCCGCTCCACCTGAGACCTTGCGACTCATCGCACGGGTGAGAGGAATTTTCCCGGCGGTGACTTCAATCCCTGCCTGTGCCGGTCCCTGCCGCTGTCCCGGGGCTCTGCATCGCCCGGGCTGATGTTTGGGGGAGGAAGCCGCAAAACAGAGAGTGTGGCCCGTGCTCGGGAGTGTCTTTGCCGTGAACCGGGACGGGCACGGCCCCGGAGCGGGGCCAAGGCAAACAGCCTGCCCCTCTGCCAAAAGTGCCCCGGGCAGAGAGAGCAGCCTCGGGGCTCTGCGAGCCGACAGAGCCTGGGGCCGTGTCTGGGTGACAGCCCGAGGAACGGCGACATCCTCCCTCCAGCTCTGCCAGGACTAGGGCTCTGAGCAGGGTGGTCGAGTGGAAGGTTCCCTGCCCACGGCAGGGGGTTGGACTAGATGCTCTTTAAGGTCCCTCTCAACCCAACCCAGTGTGGGATTCTACAAACTATTTGATTCTACAAACTATTTGATTCTACAAACTCGTTTAATCTACAAACTATTCTACGGCTCTCGTGCTCGGGAGGAGCCAACGCGTCTGCCAAGACGTGAGGAAGAGCAGTGGCTTCTTCCTCCCTCCCTCGCACGTCTCCACTCAGCCCAGGAGACGAGCCAGACCCTCACCCTTGGACGCTTCTCCTTGCCCAAACTCCTCCCGCTGCATCACCGGTCCATCCCGCTCCATCCCCGGTCCCTCCCCTCCATCCCCGCTCCCTCCCGCTCCATCCCTGGTCCCTCCCGCTCCATGCCCGGTCCCTCCCGCTCCATGCCCGGTCCCTCCCGCTCCTTCCCCGGTCCCTCCCGCTCCATCCCTGGTCCCTCCCGCTCCATCCCCGGTCCCTCCCGCTCCTTCCCCGGTCCCTCCCGCTCCTTTCCCGGTCCCTCCCGCTCCATCCCCGGTCCCTCCCGCTCCAGCTGGCGCTGCCGTTCGTGTGCGCGGCGCTTGGGGCAGCAGAGCCCCGCGCTTGGCTGGAGCCTCAGCTGGTCCTGCGAGCTGGGCCAGCCCCGGCTGAGCTTTGCCTGCCCGAGATGCTCCTCTGGCTCAGCGAGCCGTGGGAGGGCGGGCAGGGCTTTCCCCGTGGGTCCTTTCGCGGGAGGATGCTCCAAGCAGGAATAGCGTGAGGAAGCAGGGAGGAAGACTCAGAGGAAGATGAAGGGCTCAGCTCCGTGTTCAAAACACAGCTGATCTGGGTGGGAGAGCAGCCAGAAGGAAAAATTCCATAAATAGGCAAAACTGGAAGAAAAGGAATATGAAGGACGTCCCAGCTGTGCCAGGGGCTCACATGGGGACAGAAGGTGCCACTGAAAGCATCATCCAGGGGATGGATGGCACATCTGCACATTTACTCGGGCTCCTGGAGTTCAGAGCTTCACACAAAGGCATTGGGATCTTTTCCTTCGCTGTTTCCCTGCAGTTCCTGGGACAGTTTGGGGATCCAGAGGTTGCCTTGGCCTTGCACCCCCAGTGCTGCCTGGGGCTGGCAGGTGGGGGGAGTGCAGTGGCCCCAGTTGTCCTGCTGTGCCATCTAGGAGGATTCTGGCCCTGCTCCCCACTGGGAAGATCCCTCTGGAGCTGAGGATGCCAGCACAGCCCTCTGCAATACCCCAGCAGGATCCAGATTTTACATATCCCAGGGGAGCAGCAGAATAACCCCACGTATCTTTGGGCAAGTCCTACCACACCTTCCTTCTCAGCCAGGGGAAAGAGGCACCAGGCCAGGTCCTCTCTGGCAGAACCCCAGGAGTCCAGCCCTCCCCATCCCACAGCCCGTGTTCACCCAGGAGGGCCAGGAAAACAAATTGAAAGCCTCTAATCCATTGCTTGGCTGTTTCCAGAAGATGCCTGGAGAGCAACACTTAATAAGGGAACATCATTGCTCTCTCACTAATCGAATCTGCTTCCAGGGGCCATTCCACAGCTCTGCATCTGCTGCTGCACCACCAGCAACACGAGGAGCTTCCCTCCAGCCCTGAGGACCCCAGCAGAGCTCCCACCCCCAGGTCAGGCACCAGTGCTGGGACACAGCACGTTCCCTGTCCGCTTTTCCCAGGGAAAATACATCTGGGTGTATCCACACAGGCAAATCTGGGGCAAAACAGCAGAATTTGGAGAAAATAGGAGTGCAGAAGGACTCTGGCTCTGCTGGGGAGATGCAGCTCCTGCAGCTCGGTCAGGAAGGATTTCATCCAGAGGGAGGTCCTGCTTCCCTCCAGTCAGCAGCGCTCCTGGGGAAGGAAAAGCTGATTTATTGGTTTTCTTATCTACAGCAGATAGAGTTGGGCTTTGAAGAGTCATTTAAGAGCGGGCAGAAAAAGCTGGTGTGAGATCCCATCAAAGGGAGACGCTGCTGCTCCAAATCCCTCGCTCCAGCGAGGTGCCACGAGGACGGATCAGCTCTCCCAGACATTAACAACTGTGTCAAGCAGCTGCTGGGCAGGAGCTGAATTTCAGGCCTCTTCCACCACATGATCAGACATTTATTCCAGACACCCAGCAAACGTCCCTGTTTCTCATGCAGGAACACAACCTGCAGTGCCAAACATCCCGAAATTGCCATCACACCGGAACGTGGACACTGCGAGGGCAGCCCTTCCCGGTGTTTTTTGGCCAGGATTTATACCCTTTCTCGGTGCTGGGAGGACCCTTCCCCTGGGCTGGCCCTGCTGTAATTAACACTATCCATCAGGAGCAGTGACAGGGCTCCTCGGGAAGCTGATCAGGCTGGACCAGCCATTGCTCTGCCCCCAGGGGGGGTGTCCCTGCTGAAAAATAGCCCCGTCATTAGACCCGGAGCAGTAATTGAACACTAAGCCTGTGGATAATCCTTTCAGAGCTGATTGATCTCTCCAGAGCTTCCACACACTTGCTGGAAGAGAAGTGGAGGCCTCTTTTCCTTGGGGAAGAGCTCACAGAGATCTCCCAGAGATCTCCCAGACCTTGTAACATCAGCACCACCCCACAGGCAGGTTCAGAACCCACGTTGGTATGAAGAGGGGGTCACTGGTGTGCCAACCTGGACATGTGCAGGGTTCAGCACTTTGCTCTGCTCTGGGCCAGTGGGATCACAGCACCTGCAGATGAACCAGGATGACTGAGACACCCCTGGGTGACTCCAGTGCCTGATTCTCTGCCATTCCCAATCCATCACTCAGTGCAGACATGGCAAACCCAGCAGCTCTGCATGGCCCTGGGGCTGGGCAGGAGAGCCCTGCATGGCCATGGGGTCTCAGGGAGCTCTTGGCACATCCCACCTCTTCCATGAGGAGATGCATTTTCCACCTCCTTAAAAGCAAGTTCCCATGCCAGCCCAGTCCTGCTGCTTTAAGGTCACACCGAGGCTACAGGAGGCTTTGCAAAACAACCTGAACTTTTCTCTGAGGCTCATTTGGTCTCCTGGTCCTCCAGGGCTTTCCCATTCCTCCTCTAGGGAGATTCATGAGCTGTGCCATGGAGCAAAGGGCACAGCCACCCTCCCTGCATCGTACCCACAGGGAGGGCAGCCTGCAATTAATAATGTTCCTCAGCAAGGAACAAAGCAGGGGCTGGGGAGGGAATCAATTAGGCTGCATCAGAGCCGGGTGGCATTTAGGGAGGACATGGATAGCTTTGAAATATGGGCAAGGAGCTGCTGGCAGCAGCTGTTTTCTGTTAACCCCTTCTGGAGCAATGGTTTGGGGGGGCAATGCCTGCAGGAGCCCCCAGCCCGAGTTTGGGAAGGTTGGTGTTGGAGCTGATGTGGCCACATTCCTCTTGGAAAGCTCAGGAGGAGCCAGCTAAAGCTTTTAGGGACAATTTCAAGGCCAAGCTGGATGGGGCTCTGAGCATCCTGATCCAGTGAGTGGCATCCCTTCCCATGGCAGAGCATTGGAACTGGAGGAGCTTTGAGGTTCCTCCCAACCCAACCCATTCTGTGATTCCAAGTGTGCAAAAACCAGGAAAGCAGCAGGAATAAGGAGTCACTGGGGATGGGGTGGGGGTGATTCCAGGGATCTGAGCAGCCTTTCCCTGCAGGAACACTGCCCCAGGGTGGTCTTTGTGCACAGAGCAGCCAGTTCCCACTGGCCACCAGGACCTCCAGCCCCACTGGGAGCTGCAGAAGGAGGGATTCTGTGCAGAAACAGGCTCCATGTGCACCTCGGGTGGTGTTTTCCAGGGAGCAGCTCCTGCCAAGAGCCATCCACAGCCTGGGGACGTGCATCCAAGCAGCCCTTCTCCTTGCAGCAGGTCAGTGTCTCCAGCTGAGGAACTGGAGGTGCTCAGCACAGTCCTGCTGCTGGGGAGTCAATGTTCACAGCCACTGGGGTCAGTTAAATGGGATTAACGAGTGCTTTGGGCAGGAAGGGAAGACTCCTTGGTAGGACAAGGGGGAATTGTGTTTAAGCTGAAGGAGGATTGGTTTAGATTAGACATGAGGAAGAAGTTTGTTTACAATGAGGGTAGTGAGGCTGTGGCTGCCACATCCCTGGAAGTGTCCAAGGCCAGGTTGGAACACCCTAGAAGGTGTGGAAGGTGTCCCAGGGGTGGAACTGGGTAATCCTGAAGGTCCCTTCTGAGCCAAACCATTCTATGACCTTTAAAGATTATGAAGAACGAGAAACTTTCAGGAGAAGGATATTTGTAGACCTGAGTTCACAGGTGAATTTTGGTTCCCTCACCTCAGGGAGCCGAACCCAGCTCACTTCACTGGGGTCACTGTGATTTGGGGTGGATGGAAAGCCCTGACCCCTGCAGTGTGGGAGGTGAGCTGTGCTGGTGCACGAGTTCACAGTGTCAAGAAACCTCAAGCTAATGGTTTTCAATAACACAGCACTGAAATATTAAAGCAATATGGTCTTTATTTTGGAGTTTTTATTAGATTTGCCAGGCTCAGAAAGACACGGTGACAAACAAAACTGACTGGCTGGCAGAATCCTATTAGAGCCATTAATCACTATCCAGTGCTAATATCTGTGCACTCCCTCCATGGTGATATTAATTAGCACGGCCAGTGGGGAGAGAGGCTCCAGCCCCGAGCCCGGGGGGCTGGGAGGGGCTGCCCAGCTCTCCCAGCTCTGAGCCCTCCCCAGGCAGGGGCTGGGGCTGGTTCAAGCCTTCCTTGACTGCCCTAAAACATCCTTCACTTTGGATACCCATCACCAGGACCACCCTGGTGCCTCTCCTTGCCTGTGGCTGTGTGTCCAGAGGCAGCTCCACTACTGGAAGAGGTGCTGCAGAGCCCCCGGGGTTTGCTGTGACAGGGGTTCCCACGAGGAGAAGCCACGGGCACCAACCCCAACCAGCTCCCCAGGAGATCCACCCAAGGGGTTTTGGGTTGGGGTTTTTTTTTGGGGGGTGTAGAACTGTAGTTACCAACCCCCTCAGCCCAGGCAGAGCAACAGATCCATCCTGCTCCTGGGAGCTGGAAGGAGCCTGGGGACTTTTGATGTGTGGATGTGGCACTTGGGGACAGGGGTTGGTGGTGGCCTTGGCAGCGCTGGGGGAACGGTTGGAATTGATGATCTTGGAGATCTTTTCCAATCTAAATGATTCCATGGTTCTGTAAGCTCCTCCCCAGGGAATGGGGATGGGCAGTCCCCACGGTGCTCCTGTTGTCCCTGCAGTGGCTTCACAGGGTCCCTCCAAAGGAGGAGTGCACAGGACACTCCCTGGCTGCAGCAGAGCGAGTGACCCTCCCTGCCAAGCAGCAGCAGAGACCTTCCCCACTGGAACCTGGGACTGCACATGCAGCTTTGCTGCACACCCTCTGTGCTTCTGAAATGTAAAACACATTTATTTTTTCTTTTCTTCCCAGCCTCTGCCGGCAGAGGAATCGTCAAGGTCGTATTTATATTTATTAGATTAATCTGAATGGCTCCCAAGGAGTGCTGTGCTGACACCCAGAACAAATCACGGAGCCAGGGAAGGACAGAGAGTGTTGCTGGGCAGTTATTTAGGAGAGCAGGCACAGTGGGAATGTCACTGCTGCCCTGGGAGAGCTCCTGCTCCCACCATCAATCCCAGCCTGGGACTGCTGGCCATGGGAACAAGGAACAGTGTCCCACTTTGTCCCAGTTTAGTTTTCTCCGTGGCACAAACCACCCTGCTGGGAAATCTGGAGGCTGCAAGAAAAGTGGCTGAAATCTTGGCGTTCAGGCAAGGGGGAGCCTCTCTGCAGAGAGGTCCCTCTTCCCAAAGGGATCCTGGCTGTGGCTCAAGTCCCTGGACTTGGATGGAGAGAAGGCAAAACCGCTTCTGAAGGCGGGGATGAGCAATGGGCATCATTTGTGGGGAGTAGAGGGACATAACATCTAAATCCACTGACTTGCCTCCTGCCACCCACCTCTGCCAAGGCAAGACCTGGTTTGGCCAATTAGCTCTGGGACCTCTCCAGTGGCATCTCCAGCATCCCAGGGAGTTTTCATAGGGAGCCAGTGCAGGCATAGAGGCTGTGCAGGCACCTCCATCCTCCTGGAGCATCCACCCCACCACCTCAGCCCTGAGATGGCCTTGTGGGAGGAGGACTTTACAGGAGTCCCACAAGGGACTGCAATTCCCCCCCCCAAGCCCCTATAGGTGTGTTTGAGGCACGTAGTGAATGTGTAAATGTCACAGCAATGTGACAATGTGGCATAAGGAGGACACAGCACCAGCCCATCAGAGGGTCCTTTGCTATTTATAGAGGTGGCTTTGGCCTCCTCCAAAGGGAGCAAGACCTTTCCTTTGTCAGGGGGGAATGGCAGAAGGACCTGCAGTGGCATTTGCCAGCAGTTCAGCCTCAGATCTTGGACTAAACCCAAGGATTTTGGTCTCTAAGGGCTTGTGCTGCCCCAAACACTCTTCCCCTTGACCTTGCTGGAAGAGGCACCACCTGGAGTTTGTCACAGCCCTGCCTGGAGTGCTCAAAGGATCACATCCCTGGGCCCCTGTTTGACCAGGGGAAGAGGAATGACAGCAGAGCCAACGCCCTTGGCAAAGCCTTCTTGGAGCCAGGAGGGGTTTTCCCATCAAACCACAAAGTGCAAATTCTCCTCCAAAGTCCCAGAAAAAAGCTCAGCTTTCAGAAAAATGCAGAATGCAAGGAGAAAAGACAATATTCCCACTTTTTCCTTTCCCTGGGCTCCAGATCCATCACAAGCCTTGCTGCAACGAGCCACAGCTCAGGGGTGAGTTTGTCTCGGGGGGTTTCCCTGAGGAGCTGGGTGGGAAGCGATGGGCAGGAACCCTTGGAAGGCACTGAGGACCTTTCCAGCTTTCCCTTGGAGAGGTTCACATCCGAGAGAGAAGGCACTGGAGCTTTCAGCTTGCAGTGTTTAGACATCAAAGCCTGCCTGGCAGCCTTCATCCCAGCAGGGTGGGAGAGCAGGCCTGGGAGGACAAAGAGGCAGCAGATGTGGTGACCTTTGCATCCCGGGCGAGGGGAGGCTGGAAGTGAAATGCCAGTCCCACCAGGATGGTTGGCATCCAAAGCTGCTGCTGGCTCCTGCTGCTCCTCAGAGGTGCAGGCCTTGAGCTGCTCCTGCTCTTGGTTTGGCTGGGTTTATTTTTAGATTTGTGGGGAGGAAGAAAGGGGAAAATAAATAAATAACTGCTCACCCCCAGATCCTGGACAGCTCCTTGCAGACTGCCAGCTCCACAGGGTGATGGAAACCATCTCCACCCTCCCTCCACCCCCTGCTTCTCCCTTCCGAAGCCATCCATCACTGCCCTCAGCTGTGAGGACATGAGTGGGGTCACCAGCCACCCCACTCCTTGGTCTTGTCCTGTTAATCCCAGACACCCTTGGGTTTGGCAGCTGTGCTGGGAGGGGGGCTCTGTCCCTTGGAGCTGTGCTGGGAGGGGGGCTCTGTCCCTTGGAGCTGTGCTGGGAGGGGGCTCTGTCCCTTGGAGCTGTGCTGGGGGAGGAGCCCTCTTCCTTGAAGCTGTGCTGCTCCACAGATGATGCTTCTCAGAAAGCAGAGGGTGTGGAGGATCTGCTGGTTCAGGGGGAGAAGGCAAAGTGTCCACATCCCTGGTAACCTCCAGGGCTGGGTTAGATGGAGCTCTGAGAAACCTGGTCTAGCAGAAGACGTCCCTGCCCATAGCTGGGGGTTGAAATGAGATGATCTTTAAAGGTCCCTTCCAACCCAAACCATTCTGTGACACAGCATAAAGATTACATGGAGCTGCTGGAGCAGATCCAGAGGAGGCCATGGAGATGCTGCAGGGCTGGAGCCCCTCTGCTCTGCAGCCAGGCTGGGAGAGCTGGGGGGGTTCACCTGGAGAA
>JAWWTY010000234.1:0-16083 GCA_035222235.1 Margarornis squamiger | reverse complement strand
GCGTAAATTAATGGTTCAAAGGCAGGAAGTTTTCCTTGGAGCTGACCCTCATTGGCTCTGCTCTATAGGATGGAGGGAAACTTCTAGCAGCTTCTAACAGAAGCTGCTCTTCCTCTTATCAAAAAAACCTAATCAGAGAAACCCATGACAGGGGACCACATAGTCTCCACTTTGTTCCACGTTCTGTTCCGTCCCTCTGAGCAGACGATTATTGTTGTATGGGGAGCATGTTGACCACATTGCATCCAGGGAGTAGCTACTGCCTTTTACCCTAGAATTCTTAGTCTCTTCTAAATTTTAACCCTATCCATCATCCCACAGCTATGATAGGCAGAAGATCCTGCTGATAGGATGTGACAACAAAAAAGAGAATAAACTACACCAAGGTGTCAAAGTCAATAAAAAGAAAATTAAAAAATGCAGAAAGGAAAGAGAAAGGTAAGGTATTACAAACAGGAAATACTTCATTACCAAAACAGCAGTTTTCTCCATAGAAAAAGGAAACATTTTTATGTTTTTCATATTTCAATACATTGTGCCAAAAATTAACTACACCATCATGTGCATGCCTGTCCCAATAAAAAAATCCACCTGACGTCTTAATAGAAAACTGTCTAAAAAAGCAAAATAACCCACCACAAACCCACACTTCCTGCAAAAAAACCACCACCACCACCTTTGACCCAAAACTGTTAGATGTCATCTTATAAAAACATGTCTTTTTCTAAAGAAGTTAGACACGAACAAAATCTCAGCTTTATAAATATTTTTGCTTTAGAGTTTTAAATTGAAAATTACTTACTATAAAAAGTAGTGTAATTCAAAAATATTTTGAAGAAGGAATGGCTAAATATAAGCTATGTTATAAATGTATGTGACATCACCAAGAGCAGTTGTACTTATGAATTAATGCTCCATAGTTTGTACAACTATCTGTAAAATATTTAAAGAACTAAAATGAACCAAAGAAAACTACAAATAATACGATAGTTTTTAAATGTGTGATTATAAAGAAAGAATTTGACACAAAGTAAGCAAAACAGGTGCTTACTGCATAGATATACTTCTGCTGCCATAAAAGCAAGATCTGGCGATAAAAATATTTTGAACCCTGTTTTGAAATGCCAGAGTACATCTAATATAAAGGCAAACAAAACTTAACTAGCTTTTAAAACAATACCCTTGATGCTATGCACTGAGCAAATACTCTGTAAATCAGTCTATTTTCCATGTAATAGACAAATCCAGTCAGTGTAATTATTTTTTCTGCATGTGTAGTAGACTGGAGAAATGGTTGACTGGCTCAAAACAACCAGGTGGGAAAGCGGTGATGGAACAGAGTAAGCTCTGCATAGATGGGCAGCGCACTGCTCCCCCCACCCCTCCTTGAGCCTTCTCACACTCTGCTGCACAGCTTATGCACATTTGAAAAGTCAGCTGCAGTCGGCACTGTCATGGGGGCGGTTGACCGCATGGGACCACCATAAGCACCAAAATGGTGCCAGGAACATTCTGGCTCTGTGTAAAGTGCAGGCGCAAGACTTTGGCACTAAAATTAGTATAGGGCTCGCCTGGGGGAGGGACACAGGGGACCAGAACTGATAATAGGACAGAATCACAGAGTATGCCAAGTTGAAAGGGACCCACAAAGATCATCAAGTCCAACTCCTGGTCCTGCACAGGACCATCCCTAAGAGTCACACCATGTGCCCAAGAATGTTGTCCAAATGCTTCTTGGACTCTGTCAGGCTTGGTGCTGTGACCACTGCCCTGGGAAGACTGTTCCAGTGCCCAACCAGCCTCTGGGGGAAGAACCTTTTTCTAATGTCCAACTTAAACCTCCCTGACATAACTTCAGGCCATTCCCTTGGATCCTGTCACTGGTCACTGCAGAGAAGAGATCAGTGTCTGCCCCTCTTATCCTCACAAGGAAGTTGTAGACTGCAATGAGGTCTCCCCTCAGTCTCCTCCAGGCTGAACAGACCAAGTGCCTTCAGCTGCTCCTCATACAGCTTCCCCTCAAGGCCCTTCATCATCTTCATTGTCCTCCTTTGGATGCTCTCTAAGAGCTTAATATCTTTCTTCTATTGCAGTGACCAAAACCGCACAGAATATTTAAGGTGAGGCCGCACCAGTGTGAGTAGAGCAGGACAATCGCCTCCCTTGACCAGCTGGCAATACTTTGCCTGATGGCTGGGCATGTGCTGTGTGACAGGCTTTGCTACCGAGACCATGCTGGATCCTGGGGTGGTGCCTATCTCCTTTTTCTTTCTCTTTCTTCTACCTTCTCGAAATAGACTTAAAGTCTGACCAAAAAATCCAGTCAAAGTCTTGCCAAGTGCCTCATTCTATCTGGATGTTCTAAAGTTTGCAAATAAAGTTGTTTGCTATTGAACCTCCTGAGAACTTTGCTGTTTCTCCCATGCACCATCCAGAGTAAATCAAACTACCTTCCCCTAAACCCACCAAGCAGGACAGGGCATTACAGTATGTGAATAGTAAAATTAAAGTGCTTTTTTTCCCCCAAGAAACATGTTCACTGAGAAAATACTCAGTCTTGCAATACCGCACATAAAGCCTTGAAATTAAAGGTTAGTTCTAGGAATTTGAAACCGAAACATTAGGGTTTTTTTCTGTTAATAACAATGACTCACTACAAATGGCTAAAGAACAGTTATGTGTGGAAAAAGTCAAACAGTACAACAGCTCAATTAAGGAAAAGAGTTTTAGTGCACTAAGCTAATTTTAGCCAACATGCTACATTGCCCTTTTTGCATACAAAGTGGACTCAAGGATTTCCATTTTAAGAAAGAAATTACTTGGCAAGCAAAACACTGTGTAAAGCTGCCTTTTTTTTTCCTAGTATACTTGGACATATTAAGACAGAAGCCTTGCTAAACATTACACAATTCCTTTTGGTTTTATTATTAAATGAGAAAGTCTGATTTATTACACTGTCACATTGCTACTCAGAAATGCTGCAGTGATGAAGTCAGTCAATGTGGGGTCAACCCAAGTCCTCATTCTACATTTTTTCCACAAAGAAATTACAGTAATGTTCAACACATTTCTTGCTTTCTTCAGAGAGAAGTCCCATCATTCTTCCTCTAATGAGGCATGTTACTACATCAATTAGAAATTTTTTTCAAACAATACAACCCCAAATTTTCATGGGATCAAAAAAAGCTTCTACAGATGTTACAGAAATCTTCACACATCATCATCATCATCTGATGTATCACTGCTGCTTGTCTCTGAATCCTCATTCTCCAGAGCAGGTTTGAAAGTGCTGTTTTTCCAGGGGCTAAATTTAAAATCACAGATTAAGCCATTTTTCAAAATGCCATTTTTCCGAAGGCCATTTTTTTGTAACTGAAATGAGAAAACAAGATGTATCAGAGAAAGAAAAAGCTAAACACAACACTATGTTGCATTTCAGCATTCTCTATGTCATCTATGGGCTACATTAGATCCACTGCACAACCTATTTTGTATATATGCACAAAGAGAAATTCACCTGAGAGCCGTCGCTTCTGGGCCAGCCACCTGCATCCAAGAGCCTCCAACTGTGCTAAACTAAGCTCCTGCAGTAAACAAGAGTTTACCTTCTCACCCACTTCCTCAGACATCTTGCCCCAGTGATCCCTCCCACACTGTCTCTCCTGTGATGCAGTCCCTTTTTTCATAGTGTGCTGCAAACACCTGTGCTAAGAAGGGTAGGTTCTGCAGTGAGGAAGGGGCCCAGGAAGAGAAGAAGCAGGGAGGAATGGGTATACCAGTCTGTCTACCTGATGCAGTTGGAAAGCCAAAGACAGTGGGGAGAAGGAAGCAACTTATTCTACAAGAAAGAAATTACTGCATTTTCAGACATAGTGTAGACTCTGGGCAATAAGCCAAGCACTTAAGAGTTTAATATTCCAAATGCTCTAATTAGCACCTGCATGGCTAGACTCATGGAAATATCAAATGTTCTGATTTAACACTATGCAAGATTCTCCCTTCCAGCCTCTCCTCTCTCACTGACCCCTATCAGGTATATACAACATTCCTAACTAAAAACCCGAAAAAGCTAATTTTTTTAAAAAATTGGAGTCTACATTGCCTTTTTGGATTTTGTTACTAGTGAATTGTGTCCCTCAATTTCCAACAGAGAAAATTCATATTTTGGAAAGCCAAGGAAGTTGCATAAAAACCTTGAAAGAAAATTCCCTTTCCTCAGGCTAAGATGAAGAGCTGGAAAGCCTGTGCAATTCTACTACCAGCAATGCTGAAACTACTCAGAACCACTCCCCTACTCTTCCCTTGATATTTTGAGAACACACCTACCTACAATAAGCACTGGTCCCCTATCCTTTTAAAGCAATTATTATTCTGAAAGCACAAGGAGGCAAGGGAGAGAAAAGAAAAAGGGTGCTGAAATGGCAGCACCCCTAACCATCAGAATTACTGGAGATCCCCCTCAAAGGTAGACACTTAGGGCAGCCATTGACAAGTTCATAAAGGAACATTAAATTAGCGTTACCTGTTCACTAATGATTTGAAATTCCTTCATCTCATCCTCTGTTAGTGGAGCACACGTTTCATCATTTTCACTGTCTTCCTGCCAGCCCATCTCCTTCAACAATCTTTAAAATAAAAAGGACAACATTAAGAAATTTGCTACACACACTCAGATGTTTCAAGCTCTGCCTATGTAGATGTGTAAAGATCTGTAATAAATGGATTAATTGGTTCATAATTATTTTAAACAAACTGTTACATAAAAAGCAGTTTTGTTAAAAGCCTTACAAAAGATATATAAGGCACAAAAGTTGAGGAGTTCTCAGGTCCTTCACAGATGAATCTGTTTTACCTCTACATGTTAAATTTCAAAGGCTGCAAAAATTAAACAGCAATACTTTATAGAACATATTCTTATTTTCAAGCACATGTCAACACCATCACTTGCACGTACCAAATACTACATTTCCTGCCATCAGGTTTCACATAGACCCTGCTCTTCTGCCAACCCACTGAACATAAGGACACAAAAGCCAAATTTCATCATATTATCTCACTTAGAATCATAGAATCATCAAAGCTGGAAGAGACCTTTTAGATCATCAAGTCCAACCATCAACCCAACACTACCAATGTAACCCCTAAACCACATCACCCAGCACCAGATCCAGATGCCTCTTAAACACCTCCAGGGATGGTGACTCCACCCCCTCCCTGGCGAACCTATTCCAATGCCTGACCACCCTAAGAGTGAAAACTTTTTTCTAACATCTAATAGGAATCTCCCCTGTCTCAGTCTAAGGCCATTTCCTCTTGTCCTCTCACTGCAGGCACAGCAGAAGAGACTAGCCCCCACCTCCCTACAACCTCCTTTCAGGCAGTTGTAGAGTGATGAGGTCCCCCCGAGCCTCCTCTTCTCAAGACTAAACAAATGCAGCTCCCTCAGCCGTTCGTCATAGGACATGTTCTCTAGTCCTTTCACGAGCCTTGTTGCTCTCGCCTGGACATGCTCCAGTACCTCAATGTCTTTCTTGAAGGGAGGGGCCCAAAACTGGACATACCTTTCAAGGTGTGGCCTCACCAGTGCCTTGTACAGAGGGACAATCACTTCCCTGGTCCTGCTGGCCACACTATTTCTGATACAAGCCAGGATGCCATTGGCCTTCTTGGCCACCTGGGCACACACTGGCTCATGTTAAGCTGGCTGTCAACCAGCACCCCCAGGTCCTTTTTTGCGTAGTATTTCTCTAGTATTATGAGATTCTAGAATTGTTTCAATCCTTTTTTGAAGTTACTTTCTCCCTTTCCAGTGCATTGTCTTGTGATATCACTGACAATGTCAACTAGTTAGCTACAGAAATATTTTCTTTAATGAAAAAAACTCACTGAAGTTTTATATAAGATGCAGCATTTAAAGTATAATTAATACAAATAGCAATTACATCCATTGTTTTTCCTAGACATGCAGACCAAAATCAGAGGGATGAAGTCACTATGTAGCTTGCTTTATTTCTTTATAATGAAATACATCAAATTTTTAGTAAAGCAAGTTTAAGATGTCACTACACAAGTCTAGTGTAAAAGTACATTCCATGTTAAATTAGTACATGTCTGAAATTTAGACTTTGACAATATTCATTAAACATTTTATGTGTTCTCAGTTTTCAGATTCTGACTTCTGAACTAATAAGAATTTAAGACATGCTCACTTACCATAAAAGAACACTATATTATAATAAAGTACATACCTATGCTCTGCCTCAAGTGAGCTTGAAAGAACATCTGCCTGAGGGAAAGCTGAAGATCGAATGATCTGTTGAGCATTGCCATTCTCTTGCAGAATTTCATTTTCAAAGTTTTGGTTTATATCTCTCACATGATGAGGACTGTTGCTGTTGTGCAAGTTAAAGGACTCATCATCCTGTTAATAATAATTATTATTACAAAGTTTAAAAGTAAATTTAATTCACAAGTAAATGTTTGCAAATGCTTCAATCCAGTGATTCTTTTTAATTTAAATTAAGTTTAAATGGATATGCTCTATACTACTTTGGGGATAATTCTGTTCATGCTTCTAGAGTTTGCAATACCTGGATACTACAGAAATCCTAAGTTATGCCACTGATCAAGTAATATAGAAATCAACTCCCATGCTCAGTCTCAAACTTTTTTCTACAAAGCTTCAAACATATCTTAAAATTCAAACTTATTTCTATAAGTATGAAAGGCAGCTTAAATAAGTTATCTGTTGAACTCACAAACAAGGTTCCTACTTAAATATCAGAGCCATGTATGTCAGAACATGGTTAAAAGCAAAAAGAGTTCTCAAGTTTGCTTAGTTTAAGGGGCAGGTCGCAGCCAACTTACCTCAACCAGTAAATTAATCTGCCACAAGTTCAGAAAGACTGGATAGTGCTCTTTACATTCAGACAAGTTTCCCCTAAATACATCACAGCTTCTCAGGCTGTTGTTACAGCAACTGTAACTTACTAGTCATGAAATAAGAACTAGGAAGAAAGTTTATTTAGAAAGCAGACTGTTCAGGATCACTCAAATATTAAAAGCTCTTTAATCCTACAAATCAGAGATGTTTCTTTAAACTCTACTCATTCAGCAACTTGTAATTCTTATTTAGTAATGAGCCAAATAGCCTCAGAAGTCTTACCAACTGTCAAAACAAAGAGACTAGTATGAACATTATCTAGCTAACACCCTTTTGACAACAAAATCCCTAAACTTGGCATATAACAGCATTATCCACAGCAGGAGGCAACTGCTCAACCAGTCAGTTCTGCACTTGTACAAAATCATACTTGAGTCCACAATCAAGACCATCCATCATCATTCCCATCCCACTCACAGTGCTGTCGGTCTCCAGAAACTTTAGAATGCTCAGCAAGAATTTCATAAGAACAAGTACCTAATAAACATATATTCACCTGTTAAATCATACACCTGAAGAATGCATCTCATATAAATGTCAAATAAAATTAATAAAAATATTAAACAATTTTAATCCATTAGGGAAAAATAGCTTCCAAGCATGAATAGCTGCTGATCACAATTTGTCTCATTATTTCAGAGGTGAAATCTGTTACTGCAGACCTTAAAATTCCATCAACAGGATCATGTCATAAAAAGTCTGTTGCACGGTTATCTCCCTATCCATTCAATTGCACACCATGTCTTCTACCGACAATCATTAAAATGAATGTTAGAAGTAGGACAACTATTAGTTACCCAATTTGTTTAACATCTTTTCAGACCTGTTAGTGAAACAGCAAGGGCAGAGAAGATGCATGCATTTACTGAACAACTCCAGGCTATGTGATACATACACCTGTCCAAGGACATTACAATTTTCACTACTAAACACCCCCACACACACACATATTGCTTCTGAAAATCAGGGACAACAAAATACATTTGACATAAGTATCATGAAGATATTAAGAACTCAAGACAATTCCAGGAACAGAAATCCTCACCAAATTCACGTTCAGAATTCTGAAGCTCAAGACTGTTTCCTAAGATCTTTTTTAATTTTAAATTAAAATTTTCTGTATTTCTTAAACACAGATGAACAGCATGTCCCCCAACATTCATCTCAGGGTGCTCAGCCATAAAATGCCTAATGAAAAGATGCATACCTTTCCCAACTGACACATACAGCTAAGTTGTACAGTCCCATTAGAGCAAATTTTATTTTGTCCAAAATAGGAACAGGGTCAGAAAAGTAAATCTTACTTTTATGAGCAATGTATACTGGCACTGTTTCTTTTTTCATGTATCTGAATAACCTTCCTCAAACCCACTCATTTTATTTGTCTGGCTGATTTGTAATTTAAGCCCCTTTTTTTTGTTTACACTTTAAATCACTCATTTAGAGCAAACATAGGCTTTTAATCACCTCATCCTGAATACTACATTACATTTCTTCACTTGAACTATGTATGATAAATATGCTTATGGCTTGTTGGTGGCTGGTAGCCCTGACAAAAATATTCTCAGGTGCCAGCTATGCACTGCACAAACTGATTCAAATTGAAAGAAAACTGACACCTCCAAGTTCTCAATTAGGAAGTAAAAATAGGTTCTTTATATATGCATAAATCAAACTACTGCCCCTATGACTAGACCAAGAATAAAGAACTTTTGGCTATCTAAACACTCCAATTAGAAAGGAAATGGTTTAAGAAGCAGAACCAAGTTTTTCCATTAATTCTTCTAGGATAACTAACAACCAAGGTGTGAAACACTGCCCTCCCACAAAGATTAGGTTAGCATACTTTATTGTTGCTAATAAACTCAGGTACATCTGTCTCTAACACATATTAACAAATACTGGAGAAAGAAAAAAACCAAACAACTAAGAAGCACTGAAGAAAGAGTAGTACTTGGAGTAACTTTTAAAAATTCATCAAAAGGTAATTACTTCCCTTCATTTAGAGATCAAGACCATGACTTAACAGCAGTTTACAGCCAAATAAAAAGTAGTTTTTTTTGGTCTGAGAACTGTTACTGCTGGATCTACAATAGTATGAACAAAACTACCTTCTCTTGCCCAGCATGATTCTTGTCTTCACGTTCCTCTTCCACTCTATCTTGTTTCAATGCTTTCACAAATTCACTCTTATCAGTCCGCATTTTTGTCAATTTTGTTAAACGAGGCTGACCAACTTTGTCATTAGGGGATGACAAATTTGACCAATTACGCTAATGTAGGGGAAGGTCAGAAAAAAAGAAAAAAAATATTAGAAGTCTATTAATTTAGAAAACTTTGAATGAAAGACAAAGACTCACAGGCACCTGTAGTTTCATGCTTCATGTATATCCACAATAAAAAGTAGAGGGGAGATATTGTTGCCTAAAATAAAGGAAAAAACTTTCGAGACAGTATTAGTATAGCTAAAATAGAGAGCTGGTCATTTAATGAAAGTGCTTTCAGGTGCTACACAATACATAGGTGCACACCCAGTATAGGGTTCTTACTAATTTATAACACTACTTAATTATCGTATCTAATGGGCACATCCAACCCAAAAACCTTTTGCCCTTGGTACCACTCTCAGAACTGCCCTACTGGAGCCCCTCCAAGGGTTCTGGGCCTTATATCTTGTTTTGGCTAAAATATGTTTTATTATTCCGGTCCAGGTGTCCCAAACAAGATGTCCTTCCTGAAATCTCTTTCCTTGAAAAGACCATTAAACAAATTCAGGAATGTAACACAAACCACAAACCGTGAGAAAGAGGTTTAGAAACTTAGCTGCTACCTCAAGTGTGAGAAACTATACAGCTATATTAAGATCTCCAAATATATAAAAATCTTAAGGCATCAATATAGTCCTTAGATGTAACCCCAGAGATGAAGGTTTATGAAGCCTTGTTAACAAACAGTGAATCTTCTGAAGTGTTCACACTATTAGCAGTTTTGAACTTTAAATCTACCAGGTTACCCTTCCTAATGCACCATTTTCACTCCAAATCAAACTTACTGCAGTGCTTAAAGGCCAGTGATGCACCTTCTATATTTCTCTCTCCCACACTAACTTCCACAAAAATAAACTTATTTAATATAGTTCTCCATAAGGCTTACTGATCCCGGTATCCAACCAACCAAATTTAAAATTTGATAGATTTGATAAAAACTACAGACACTGCTTTACCTCTTTTATTGAATTCTGTGATACAGTAAATGCCTTGGCAGTTGATTTGAGAGGACTGAAATTGCCAATACCATGTGCAGATTCATGAGAAAATGGATTCCCAAGTTTATTTTCTTTTGCTTGACTTTTCCACTGTGTAGGCTAAACAAAAATTTAAAAAAAAATTTAGAGAGCCATTAACTACAATAGGATTATTTTCAGGAATATTTCAAAAAAGTGATTAAACAAAAGCAAATCATAACTACAACCATAATTTAGAGCAAATACCTGTTTTATTGTGGAAAAGAGACTGTTTATGAGCAATTAATCCTCTCTTACAAATACTGTTTACACTTTTTATATAGAGTTAAAATTGCAAACAATTCAGATACTAAGATCTGAAGTATTAAGAACCAAACACATGAGTCTTTAACAGCTGAAAGTAGTGTTTTTAATCTAGTATGTTAAGAGAGATAAGAACAGCTCCATCAGATGTTCACAGGAGCACAGAAAAACTCCTGAAACAAAATCAAAATATGAACGTGAAAAGTTGCATATGGAGAGGGACCAAAATGACATTAAGCACATCTATATCAATAATTGGGATAAATTCTGGAGGTACTTTTTTGCAAACTATAGTTTTCTACTAGGTATCTCTTTTTCTCCTAAAAACATATATACAAAAGGCATTTCCATTGTCTAAGTTAAAACATCCTTTTCACTCTCCCTTGGAAAGCTCTTGCACTTCTCAAAAAAAAGGTAAATGAGAAACAGAGCCAATTACAGTATAGTTTAAAAATTAAAATGGGAAAAAGTGTTTCCATTCACTTTCAGGGTGTTCTGCACTTAGCAAGATTTGAAAGCATAATACTCTAGGAACAGTACTCTCAGGGGTGAAATAAGCACATTCAGAATTAGAGCATGATTTTTTCAGCATGTTGTTCATGCCACCAGCATCCAAGACTCACCTTTGCAGGTGAAGTAGCAGATTTAGAGACTAATCCTTTATAAACACTTGTGCCAGTTCCATTCTTTACTGTCTGTGAACGAATACTTCCTACTACAGGGAATCCAGGTATCTGCAGTTCTTTTGTACTGCTCTTTTTAATGACCAGCATTCTCGGAGATCTAGATTTAGGATTCAAAGGGTAATCTGGGGTGGGGGAAAAAAAAGTGAAAAAGTGTGTGTGTGTGTGTGTGTGCATATATATATGCATATGCATGTGTATATATTATTAAGTTCCTAGGGTACTGGATAGCTATACAGTCCAGAGCAAACAGGCATAAATCAGAAACCTGGTCCAGGTACTAGTTCCCCAAATAACACACTGTACAAACCTGGGTAAAACATTGTTCTGTTCCATTTTCCACAATCACCTTTTATAAAATATTTTACTTGGAAATGCAGGAATTGTACTTTCAGAAAATAAAATCTGGTGGGTTGACCCTGGCTGGATGGCAGGTGCCCACCAAAGCCACTGTATTGCTCTCCTCCTCAGCTGGACAGGGGAAAGAAAATATAACAAAAGGCTCATGGGTCAAGATAAGGACAGGGAGAGATCACTCATCAATTACTATCACAGGCAAAACAGACTCAACTTGGAAAAATTAACTGAATTTATTACCAATCTAATCAGAGTATGATAACGAGAAATAAATCCAAATTTAAAAACACCTTTCCCCTGCTTCTCTCTTCTTCCTGGGCTTAACTTTACTCCCAAATTCTCTACCTCCTCTCCCCTTCAGCATCACAGGGGGACAGGGAACAAGTGTTGCAGTCAGTTCATCACACATTGTCTCTGCCATTCCTTCCTCCTCCGGAGGACTCCTCACACTCTTTCCCTGCTCCAGTGTGGGGTCCCTCCCACAGGAGACAGTCCTCCACAACCTTCTCAAACATGGGTCCTTCCCACAGGTTGCAGTTCTTAACGAACTGTTCCAGCATGGTCCCTTCCATGGGGTGCAGTTCTTCAGGAACAGCCTGATCCAGCATGGGTCCCACACACATAGGGTCACAAGTCCTGCCAGCAAATCTGCTCCAGCATGGGTTCCTCTCTCCATGGGTCCCCAAGTCCTGCCAGGAGTCTGCTCCAGCATGGGCTTCTCACAGGGTCACAGCCTCCTTTGAGCACATCCACCTGATCTGGCATGGGATCTTCCATGGGCTGCAGGGGAATATCTGCTCTACCGTTAATCTCCATGGGCTGCAGGGGCACAATCTGCCTCAGCATTGCCTTCACCACAGGCTGCAGAAGAATTGCTGCTCTGGCACCTGGAGCACCTCCTCCCCCTCCTTCTTCACTGACTTTGGTGTCTGCAAAGTTGTTGCTCTCACATATTCTCACTCCTGTGAGCACCTCACAGGTGTGCTGCCACCCTGGCAATTCCAGAGAGAGACAAATCACTGCAATGTGCTGGGGCCTGGCCCAGGCCTACCAAGCCATGTTCAACACTATTCAGTACCTTCAGGGGGAAAATGTTGTCTCTGGATCTGACAATAACACAACAGGCCCTGTGGCTATTCAAACTCCAGTGACAGACACTGCAGCTGAACCAGGGAACCAACCTGTGCTGGTATCAGTTGCCCCTATACACAAGAAGAAATGCACATGCAAGTCATCTCATAAAAGAGCTTTAATAAAGGAGAATAAGAAGGGTGAAGGTGGCAAAGCAGCAGGACTATCACAAGGGCCATTTTCAGTGCCATTACCAAGGACATCACAAGGGCCATCCCAGGAACAGGAGCAAGAGACCACTTGATCCCTATCCTTGAGGTGAACTGTGGGAGATATGAAAATATTTAGATGAGCATATCACCTGGCTGCTCCGATGCTAGGATAATGGGGTTAGCAGTTTGGAATTAGAGGGTAAAGAAGCCAAGCAGTTGGGATCACTTTCTAAGGAAGCAGGCATTGACAAAGCAACAGGAAAAAAGACACAAGCCCTTAGCTTCTGGAGGCCGCTCCTGTCAAACATGAGGGAAAGGTATCCTACAAAATGATATTCCATGTCACCCAAGCAAATGGACTGCAATAGAGAAAGGCATCCAATACCTGAGGGAATTAGCCATGTAAGAGATGATTTATTATGACCCAAACAATGCACAGTTCCCCACAGATCCAGATGAAGTCCTATGCCTAGAACCCATGTGGCAGAAATTTGCACAGAGTGCACCAACAATGAATGCCAACCCCTTGGCAATATTAATCTGGAAAGACAATGTGTCACCAACAGTGGATGAAGCGATTTGTCAAATCTGGGAATATGAAGACAGTATTTCTTCCTCTTTTACCTTGGCTGTGGAGAAACTATCAGATAAACTGACCTGGGAGTTCCAGCAATTCAGAGAGGATATGTACCACTCCCCACCTCTATGGACTCACATCTCAGTGATTGACAGGAGGCATTCTTTCTCTTCAGAGGATATAAAAAGTGCATAACATGGGGTACCCTGTGGTTTCACCTGCAAGACCACAGAGAGGAGATGAGGAAATGGGATGGAAAACCTACCTCAAGCCTAGAGGCATGGGGACATGAATCGCAAGGAAAAACAATCACAAATGGAGGTTCTTCCAGGAAAGTTGCTGCTCTAGTATCCAGTGGACAGTTCCCCAGCCATAGTGGAAGGGATGATCTTACTCCTGGTCGTAAACACTGGTGCACAATGTACCCTGATGTCATCAAGATATGTGGGGGCAGAATCCATCTCTATTTCTGGGGTGACAGGGGAATCCCAACAGCTGACTGTACTGGAAGCTGAAGTGAGCCTGACTAGGAAGGAACAGCAAAAACACCCCATTGCGATTGGCCCAGAGGGCCCTTGTATCCTTGGCATAGATTACCTCAGGAGAGGGTATTTCAAGGACCCAAAAGGGTACCGATGGCTTTCAGTATAGCTGCCTTGGAGACAGATGAAATTAAGCAGCTGCCTACCTTGCCTGGTCTCTTGGAGGACACTTCTGTTTTGGGAATGCTGAAGGTCGAAGAACAACAGGTGCTGACCGTGGCAATATTTCACCAATCCAGACTCCATGATTCCCATCCATAAGCTGATGCATCAACTGGAGAGCCAAGGAGTGATCAGCAGGACCCACTCACCCATTAACAGGTCCATACAGCCCATGAGAAAGTTGAATGAAGACTGACAGTAGACTATCGTGGCCTGAATAAAGTCATAGCGCCTCTGAGCGCTGCTGTACTGGACATGCTGGAACTTCAATATGAGCTGGAGTCAAAGGCAGCCCAGTGGTGCCACCATCGACATTGCTAATGCATCTTTCTCAATCCCTCTGGCAGCAGAGTGCAGGCCACAGTTTGCTTTCACTTGAAGGGGTGTCCAGTACACCTGGAATCGACTGCCCCAGGGGTGGAAGTACAGCCCCACTATTTGCCATTGACTGATCCAGACTGTACTGGAAAGAGTGAAACTGGAACATCTGCAATATATTGATGATAGCATTGTGTGGGGCAACATAGCAGAAGTAGTTTTTGAGAAAGGGAAGAAAATAATACAAATCCTTCTGAAAGCTGGTTTTGCCATAAAATAAAGTAAGGTCAAGGAACCTGCAGAGGAGATCCAGTTTTCAGGAATAAAATGGCAGGATGGATGTCATCAGATCCCAATGGATGTGATCAACAAAATAGCAATGTCTCCACCAACTAATAAGAAAGAAGCACAAGCTTTCCTAGATGTTGGGGACTTTTGGTGAATGCACATTCCAAATTACAGTCTGATTGTCAGCCCCCTCCATCAAGTGACTAGGAAGAAGAATTATTTCCAATGGGGCTCTGAACAATGACAAACTTTTGAACAAATCAAACAGGAGATAGTTCATGCAGTAGCCCTTGAGCCAGTCAGGACAGGGCAATATGTAAAAAATGTGCTCTACACCACAGCTAGAGAGAATGGCCCTTAGCAGGAAGCACCAGGGGAGACTTGAGGTCGACCCCTCAGCTTTTGGAATCAGGGATACAAAGGATCTGAAGCCTGCTATACTCCAATTGAAAAAGAGATACTGATAACTTATGAAGGGGTTTGAGCTGCTTCAGAGGTGATTGGTACTGAAGCACATCTCTTCCTGGCACCCCGGTTACTCATGTTGGGCTGGTTTTATCTTTCTCTCCCTCCTTTTTATTACTATTGATTTTGTTATTACATTATATTTTATTTTGTTTCAATTGTTGGGCTGTTCTCATATCAACCCGTGAATTTTATTTTTTATTTTTATTTTCCTGATTCTCCTCCCCATTCCACTGTTGCAGGGGAGGGAGGTGAGCAAGCAGCTGCATGCTGCTTGGTTGCTGGCTAGGGTTAAACCATGACACAGAGTCACCATATCCTACATTTTAAAAACCCATCTTAAAAGTGCAAGTAATTTTAGTTTTATTTAGCAGATAGATGTTACAAAACACTTGTGATAACTGTATATTTAGCTCATTAAAATTTATGAAAAGATTATTCATAGTACTCACATGCTCCCATCCCATATACACAAGGCAAAATGGAATCTAAAAGAACTATATGTTTTTAATAGTCATTAAAAGGGGATGGTAACATTCCTCTTGTCCTGAATATTGTTTCCTTTAAAAGGGAATAAGAACAGCCTTAATTTCAGATTTTCAATTAGAAAACAATGCTTGCAATAGCAGAACTGTAACAAAGTAAGATACCAAGCTGTAAGCTGTAACAAACTGCTGCACACTAGCTTACAGATCCATGTAGCTTGTGAAGAGTGATACCTAGAAAGCCTGGAAACCTTGCTCTCCTTCATAACAAATTGAGCCACATCATCTGACAGCAGCCACTGTCAGAGTGCTGCAAAGGTTTTAAAACACTTAAGTCGCTATATAATTTTCCATAATGTGGTGGTTTAGTTTTCTTGGGTTTGGTTTAGGCCTTCCTTGGTAACCAGGTTATAACTAAGGAAGTATTCCACAC
>JAWWTY010000233.1:0-16103 GCA_035222235.1 Margarornis squamiger | reverse complement strand
GGGCCTGAAGGGGCTCCAGGAGAGCTGGAGAGGGACTGGGGACAAGGCATGGAGGGACAGGACACAGGGAATGGCTTTAAGCTGAAAGAGGATAAATTTAGATGGGGTATTGGGAAGGAATTCCTGGCTGGGAGGGACTGGGATGGATTTCCCAGAGAAGCTGTGGCTGCCCCTGGATCTCTGGGAGTGTCCAAGGCCAGGTTGGAGCCACCATAGGAGGTGTCCCTGCCTATGGCAGAGGGTGGAATGGAATGATCTTTAAGGTCCCTCCCAACCCAAACCATGGGATTTAAAGCCCTGGAGCGACTCATTCCCACCGATCCGTGCCTTGTCCCAAAGACCCCTCTGATGGATCCCTGAGAGCTCTCAGTCTTTTCTTCTGGCAGATCCTGAAGAAGCTGAAGGGCCTTGCCCTGGAGACCGAGGCTGAGCTGGAAAGGCAGGATGAAGCCCTGGATTCCATCAGCAGCTCCGTGGACAGGGCCACGCTGACCATCGACAAGCAGAACCGCAGGATGAAGAGGCTCACGTAGCCCTGGGAATGGGAACGTCGGGAAGAGAAGGAACAGGGAGCTGGGATTCATCCAGAGCCTTCTGCCAGGGACACTTGGCTTGCCTGGGAGGTGTTTGGGACATTGGCACTGGTGTGCAGTTCCTGAGGGCTTGGGAGGTGTTTCCAGGCTTTGGAGGATGTTTCAGGATGAGGATGTGGAGACTTTTAATGGAAACACCGATTGTGCATCCTTGACTCGGGAAAAGGTGTAAATAGGGAGGGGTGGGACAGGACCTGCCTCAGCTTTCTTGTGCTTTTTCATGTGGCTGCTTTTGGAGGCTGTTTCTTTTAGTGAAAAGAGCTGCATTTGACACTAATTTAGATCATGAATTCCCTCTGAAGATCCTTTAGAATATTTTGTAGCTGAATTAAAGCCCAAATGTCCAATGCAGGTCACTGGGGCTTGTTTTAGGCAAGTGAATGCTGAGGTGGGCAAATGGTGGGGGCAAAGCCTCGTGTTTGCCCAGCAAATGGTTTTAATTCTGCTTTTAATGCACCCACAGATTCATTTCAGTGCACCCAGAGATTCATTTCTAGGAGTCCTCATGAAGGCTTTGTGGGCAGAGCTGTGAACCTTTGGTGTCCCTGGTGCTCCCTTTTTGTTGTTTTATGTGATTATTTGCACTGAGCAGTGATGAAACATTTCAAGATTCCTTACTATTTAGACCTTTATTTTCTAAAATAAAAGGGAATAACGTCAGTTGGGGTCTTTGGGAGTTTCCACTTGGCTCCTCCAGTGGGAATATGGTACAGCAGAGACCTTTCCCCCTCCTGAATTATTGATATTCCCAGGAGAGATTCTAGGGAATCCATAGAGAATTCCATCAGTTCCCACTGATTTCCCCATCACCTCCCTCTTTACCCGCTATTTCAATTCAAAGGACTTGTTTTAATGTACCTTTTTTTGAAGGGTTTTTGGTTTTTTTAATGAAATTGTTCTGGTGTTGCATTAAATGCAACACTTTCAGTGCAATATTTACAACTGGGAAAGCTTCAAACTGTCTGTTCCACCTCAGTTTTCCTGTTTCAGGGTAACCCAGCCTAAATTTGAAAGACAAATACAGGAAATTATCTGGAGTGTGTAGTGTTTTCAAGCTTTTACTCCACCTTGGTTTGAATTCCTTCAGCAATTTTCCACTCCAAGTTGTTCCTGGCATGCACTTTAATGCTGACTGTGGTGATTATTGTACATAAATAAGTTATTTACTGTGAAATAAAGGATGGGCTGGGGTTCTCCTGTTGTGCCCCAAATCCCTGTTGTTTTACTGGGAAACCAGGACAACGTTTACACAAGCAATTATTCCCTGGATTTCCAAGTGGATTTTGCACAAAATCTGTGGGAATTGAACCTGGTGCTGGCTGGGATGGAACCTCTGAACTCAAGGAGTCCCAATCAGGGTTGCCAAGATGAAATATTCATTATTTTAGCCTTTCTTTTTGCCTTCTTTGTGCCATGGGGTTTTATTGTCGTGGTTTTCAGCACCGGCTGTTGCATCTCCCCCTGTGTTTTGTGGGTTGTGTTAGTCCAACGTGTCCAAAAACATGGAATATTCTCTGTGGGAAGTGACCCATCCTAGAGCTGTACATTTGCTGAATTCCATGTACCAGGAAGGCTTTCCATCTGTAATTCCTGCCTATTAAATCTCTTGGAATATTGATTTTTCTCTCTTGTATTCACTTGGCTGGGAAGTCTGCAGGAAAAACACTCTTGTCCACCCTGTGGAACAGGATTTAATGGAGCAATTCCTGTAGGATTGGGATTTAGGATGGGCTTATTTTTAATTTAAAAGGGGAGAAATAATATCTGGGGGAATATTGTCCATGTAAATATTTATTGGATGATGAAGTGGGGGAATGGCAACACAGGGTCAGCTCGGTCCTGGAAATTGTGGCATTGGAGCTGCTCCAACCCTTGGAGAAGGGATGAAGAATTCCTGGGACATGTCATGGCCTCTTGGTACAGAAATATAAAGATTAAAACTTTTCTTACTCTGTAAAGATATTCCTGATATTCCCAAAAAATGTTCAGGGCCTCCTAAATTCCCTTCTCCCTTAGTTTTGCTACAACATGGAAAATGATGAGAAAATAAGGAAAACTTCAGGGGAAATAAGGAAAAAAATTAATAAAGGATATAACCCTAAAAATAAAGAGTTTTTCCCTGGAAAAGCTTTTCAGCTCCTGCAAAACAAGACTGGATTGTCCTGTATCCTGTGGGGGGGTTTATAATCCAGTGGGTTCCCATGGAAGTGATGAAGTCCCTGGATCTTAAATCCTTCTCCCTTAGGAATCTTGAGCATTTCCTTGGCAATAGAACATCCCTTTGCACTTTGGCAAGTTGGGGAAGGAGCATTTTGGGGGACAATTAATTAATTTAACCACAGCCTTATGATAATTCCCTATTCCCAGATGGAAGTGGCAACTCCCTATCATGGGAGAGTGGAAGGCTTAGAGAGTTATTAAAAAGTTACTAAAAAGTTATTAAATTAATATAAAATTATTAATATTAAATTAATATAAAATTAATTATTTATTGGCACCAAGGGACGGGCAAAAGATCTTAATGAGGATTATTTCTCAGTGTGAAAGGTCAAAATCTACTGGGAGGGTAGAAAAGAGGTGAAGACTATCCAGGAGTTGGATCAAAGGGAAGAACCAGGCAGGGATTGCTGGAATTCCCACTTGGCACAGCTGGAACATCTGTCTGGGATCCCCTGGGCTGTGCCCTGGAGGGGCATCCCTGCTCCCTGGGAGAAGCTCCAAGGAATTCTGGGAATATGGAAGTTGGGCTGGGCTTTGCTGGGAGCCCTGGATTTCCTGGGAGCAGCTCCTTGGGAGCCAGAGCCACCAAAGGCAAACCTTTGGAGGGCTGGCAAAGGGCTTGGGGGGTGTTAATTAAGGGCTTTAATTAAAGCTCTCATTCTTCAGCTGCTCTAGGTGACCCTTCCCAGGTGCTGTCCAGGGAAATTCCTGCTGGGAGCACTTGGGATTCGTTTATTCCATGGGATTGGAGCCTTCTGTAAGTGCAGAGGTACATTTATTTTAGGTATTTCATGCACAAATCCATAAATTACTATAATTGTATTATATACATTATATTAGATGTATCATATCTCTAAAACATCTAATCATATTTACATACGATATAAATTATATTACTAAATTTAAATTAGATTATAAATGTTATCAATATAAGTATTAGAATTATATGTTATAATTAATATATTGATTGTATTATAATTATATATAATGCATATTATATACATAATGAGCTTCTCCCCCACGAGAAGGGGGTATCCATGGAGAAGATAGATTATCATGTATTATTAATGTATTACTTATATGTTATTAATGATGCTATTAATTACATGCTATTAATACTACTAATTACATATTATTAATACTACATTATTATTCTAATTAAATCTAAATTAAAGCAGGATGCCCTTTGAATAAAGCATGAAGTAAATCAGCTCCCAATACAAATTGCCCTAGAAATAGTTAATATGATATTTGAAATGTCTTTAAGAAAATGTTTTACAATTATTACAAGCAGGAGACTTTTGCACCCTCCACTTGGGAGGTTTTTATGAATTCCCATGTTCCCAAATCAGTCAATTTGACCCCAGTTACCTTATAATTTAATTTTCCCCTTCAAACTCCAGCCCCCCAAATTTGCTGATTGGGAATCTGATTTTTTTAATTAATTATTGAGGTTGCAGAGAAGTTTTCGCTTCACATCAACACTACGAACTTCTCAGGACCAAAAGGACAAGTTTGGGCATTGATTCCCTTTCCCTTCCCAAACCTTCCCTTCCCAAACCTTCCCTTCCCAAACCTTCCCTTCTCAAACCTTCCCAAACCTTCCCTTCCCAAAACCTTCCCTTCCCCTCTTTCAAAATAATTCAGCCCAATGTATTTCTCTGTAAATTTAACTGGATTTTTTTTCCCTATGATGGAAAAATCCCCCAAGAGAAGCCAAGGAAAGAGGGGGGAAATCCCCCCGTTTCCCCAGGGTGTTTATTAGCTCAGGTTCTCCCTGCCGTGGGGTTTTCTGGCAGGGTGAAAAAGAAGGAATTTCAGGAGCTTTGCACCTTTTCCCTCCCCCCTTGCCCCCCTCCCCTTGGAATCCTTTCCCTAATGGCTCTCTGGGATAATAACCCATGGGCATTTGCTGTGATAAACTCCAAGTGAGCCCAAACTGCGAGAGAGGAGCCAAAACCAACCCCAAAGGAGCTTTTTCTCCCTCTGGGAATTTGCTGTGCTTGGACCTGGCAAACCATCAACTGAACAGCAGCCCTAAGGATGTAGGGAATGGTTGGCACCAGGGGATTGGCACTCGGGGGGTGACAACACCCCGTGGCTCCATCCCCAATCCGTTTCCCCTCCTGCTGGATGGAGTTTTCCAAGCCTGACTCACGCCCAGGGGTGGAAGGGCTTTGGAGGGGATGGCTGGGATTAGGGAAGGAGCAGCTGCACGTGGCCTGAATTCCAGCCTCTCATCCCTGGGCTGTCCCAGAGGGCAGGGCAGCTCCCCTGTGCTGGGAACTGATCCCACAGATCCCACTGGAGTGATCCCTCAGGAGCCTGGGAGCTGCCCTTGGGGCTTCCAGCCTTTGGGCCAGCAGTGGGTCCCTCGGAACCAGCAGGACACGGGGATTTGGGGATTCCCTGCAGTGATTTCCACCCGTGTCAGAGCAGAGGTGCCAGCCTGGTGTGGGCACCTACGAACTCAAACATCTACAGCCAACAACTGGGACGAGCTGGGTGATGCCAGGGGCAGATTCAGCTCAGCTCAGCAGAGATTCCAGAGGCATTTAGCAGGATTTTCCCTTGGGAGAGCCAGGATCTCCATGCCCCAGGGAAGGCCTGGGCCATTAAATGAGGCTGCCCACCTGATCCTGCTTAATCCTTTTGATTTATCCATCATTTTTGCTTAGGAGGGTCAGGCAAGACTTAAACTCTGGCGATTCCAAGGCTGGTTTTGAGAAGGACAAAGCAGCAGATGAGAGGAGGGGATGCTCTGGGGCAGAGTTGGGTCAGGAGGTGCCAACGAGGAGGTCGGGCAGATGACTCCTCATGGCACCAAAAGGCAGCAAGGAGCCAGGAATGATGGATAGTGGGACATCCATGGACTTCCAGAAGGGTTTGCCAAGGAGGGAGGGATCTTCCAGCAATGCTGGAGCATCAGAACACCCCAAAAATGAAGGGCTGGATGAAGTGACTACAAAAGGGAGGGTTTGGGACGTGAAGAAAACCATTGTGGTCTGCAGTCCCGAGGAACAACATGAGCCATGTCTCAGGAGCTTGGTGTGGATCCAGATTAATGCTCTTCCTGGGATTGTCTCCTCAGAACACCATAACCAAGTGTTTTCCAAAGTTACTTCAATACTTGTATTCCATTCCTCCACTGTCATTAATTTGAGCCAGAAATGTGTCCCAGCCTCGTGTTCCCTTATCAATTAAAGCCACTTGATGGAAAATCCAGGGGGCTTTTTGTGCTCTCCTCCAGAGATCCAGGTTTAGGAAGTCCCTACCAGTTAGTTCTCCATGCAGGAAAGCCATTCCCATAGCTGGGATCCCAGTGGGTGAGGGTTTAGGAGTAGAGCAGAGTCCTACAGGACCAATAAAGTCCTTCCAGGACAACTTTGCAGCTTTTAACATCTCCCCCACTCCACCCAAGGTCCTCCTCCTTCCCCTCTGTTTATTTTTACTGCCACCGTTTTAAGGCTGCCAGAAAAGAACCAAAATATTTTAAAAGACAGAGAAGGAGAAAAGAAAGGGGGAAAATATTAAATGGAAGGAAAACTACTAAAAATATTAGCAGGTGTTTACAACCAAAAGGGGCCTAAACCTCCCAAGTTGCTTCTGCAAATGGCTTGACACTTTTATAGGGCAGTTTTGTGGGGTGCAAAGATCCAGAGTGACAGATTTGTGTGACTGGGATGCTTTTGGACCAGGGAATTTGTTGGAATGTGTCCTTTTTTTCGTGGATTGGGTGGTTGCAAACCCCGTATTTGACCACGTTGTGTGATCAGTGGAAGACTGATTTTTGTTGAGCAATAAAAGCTTGTTCCTTATCATGGAATCATGGATGGTTTGGGTTGGGAGGGACCTTAAAGATCATCCCATTCCACCCCCTGCCATGGGCAGGGACACCTCCCACTGTCCCAGGTGGCTCCAACCTGGCCTTGGACACTTCCACTCAAAATTCCCGTGGCATCTCCTGACAAACCTGGGACTCTTCATCTTCAGCACTGAGTCACAACACGAGTCCAGTCTGGTGTCTTTGGAAAACATGGAAAACCTGGAGAACCCGGATTCCCTGGCATTCCTAACAGAGATGCATTGTGAAACCTCTGCCTGTCACCTGCACTGGAAGCAGCACAGGTTGGAGGGCAGAGCGTGGTGATCCTGCTGCTCCCAGCAGGGAACACAGAGGAGGGAAAAGGGTTGGGTTCTTCTCCTTATCTCTCTAGGGTGGGATTCATTCACTGAGCACTTCAGCCAGCCCTCAAGGATGCTTTTCCTTTGGATTTCGGGCTCCAGAAGGAAGTCTCAGCTCCCCAGGGCATGACCAGGGCAAGGTTTGACTGTTTGCTCCAGTTTGAGAGGTTGGAGGTGAGGAACATCCAAAAGCAGCTCCCTCCCAACAGAGCTGTGGAAATGCAATCCCCAACGCAGTGCAATCCACTGTGGGGATGCTCTTAATCCTTCTTGAGGAGTTTTGCTTCATTTGGTCCCTTCTACAATTTTTCAGAAAGTGTCACCATTCGTTTGATTTGGCCCTGATTTTTTTCCAGAACCCTTTTGAATCCAGAACAACCTTCCACGTGAGGAACTCCAAAGCAAGGAATGACAGGGAAGTGGAAAGATGAGCTGTTCTTCCTTCCACCCTGCCATTCCTTCCTTCCCACTGTTGTGACACCTCAGTGTTTTGATTATAAAATATTGATAGATATATTTAATTCCTGAAATCTCACCAGTCCTTGGAGATCACGCTGAGCTGAGCTGGGAACTCAACGTTTGGAAAACTGGCTGTTCATACCAAGGGATCTGCTCTTCTCCCTGGGATGTGACCAAGGCTGAGCCCTCAGGATCTCAAACACTGTCCTGGGAAGGATGGCATATGGAACCTGGAAGTAAAAATCCCCTGGATTTAGGTGGAGTAGGTTTCCTTTGGTTTGTTTTTTTCCCCACATATTTGGTGGTTCTGACCACAAGAGGCTACAGCAGCTACAGGGAGAAATCCTACCCCCAGCAAAAGGGCAAAGACATGTGGAAAGCCTGAAATCCTTGGAAAAATCCTTAATTTGGCTTTTCAGGGTCATTGTCTTTGGGGGGGACAGGCACCCCTGAGAACGAAGGTCCAGGTGCTCCCTCTGCCCCTTGTGCAGAGCCAGGAAAAGGGGAAAAGGCTTTTTACCAGGGCATTTTAGGGCTCCTTGAATTGATGCCAGGTGGAACTGGGTCTTTCAGCCCAGCTCTTCCCATTTCCACCTTTTCCTGGCCAGCTGGGTTTGCCATGGTTCTTCAAATCTCTTTGTTTGGGATGTGATGGGCTGTTGGCAGGGGATGATTCTCCATCACCCCACAAGGCTTGGCCACACTGAGTGACACCAGCCTGGCCCAGAGGAGCAACATCTGCCTCCTGCTCTCCACACAACCTGCCAGGGAACATCTCCCAGTGCAACCAGCTTGGCTGGAAAAATCAGAAGAGAAACAGGGAGCTTGGGTGGAGAAGGGAAAACAGCAGAGCTTGTGCAGGGGGGTGTGAGAGCTGAGACAGCCTGGACAAAGCCAGACCCTGTAATCAGAAATCATGGAATTCTGGAATGGTTTGGGTTGGGAGGGACCTTCAAGATCATCTCATGATGCCATGGGCAGGGACACCTTCCACTAGCCCAGGTGGCTCCAAGCCCTGTCCAACCTGGCCTTGGACACTTCCAGGGATCCAGGGGCAGCCACAGCTTCTCTGGGAAATCCATCCCAGTTCCTCCCCACCCTCCCAGCCAGCAATTCCTTCCCAATATCCCATCTAAACCTGCCCTCTGGCAGTGGGAAGCCATTCCCCCTTGTCCCATCCCTCCAGGCTGTTGTAAATGGTTTCTCTCCACCTTTCTTGTGGCCCCTTCAGGTCCTGAAAGTTCACCCCATAATCAGTTGCCCCCCAAAAGCTTCTCCTCTCCAGGTCAACAATCTCAGCTGTCCCAGCCTTCCCTCCCAGCAATGCTGCTCCATCCCCCTGACCACCCTCATGGCCCCTCTGGACTCTCCAGCAGCTCCAGGTCCTTGCTGTGCTGGCCCCCAGGGCTGGAGCAGCTCTGCAGGTGGGGTCTCACCTGAGCAGAGGGACAGAGTCACCTCCCTGGACCTGCTGCCCACAACTCTTTTGGATCCTCATTTTTCTAACAAAAGAGCACCAAGGTTGCCCTAAAACCTCCTAAGACCTTGTTTAACAACAACTTCCACAGTTTAGGATGGTTTAGGAGCTTTTAGGCTTTGTGCTTTCAGATGTTTCTCCCTGGAGAGCCACGTGGGGCCTCTCTGGTTTTCCCACCAGGATCTGGGATCCACATCATTGTGTGATTTCAGGGAATAATTCCACCCTGACAGCACCGGGATCTTCCAACCCCTTGAGGCTCAACCCATCCTGGAGGGAGAACATTAAACAGAGCCAGGCACAAAGCGCTATCCTGGTCTCTCTCTGAGAGCAGGGACCACGTTTTGGGGGTTGTCTCAGCTCTGAGCCTCTTTGGGACTCAGGAAACACAAAACAGAAGGAAAACGGAGCCAATTCCCAGCTTTTCCAGTGCCAAGGAGTTTGGCACTAAGCAGCTTTTTGCTGCTGGTGTCTGGCAGTGCTGGGTCTTATTTTCAACAAGCCCCGTTAAAGGATTACAAGAGCCTGTTAAAATAATGCCCCTTCCAGCTTATTCCTCATTGGGAGGAAAACAAGAAGAAACAGAAAGGCTTCTCTCATCCCCAGGGTTATTGCTTGTAGTGCTTTGAAAGGAGGAAAAAAGGGCCAAAGTGCCAAGTCTTAGGGAAATATATAAACACACACACACACACTTGTCTAGAAATATAAAGTGAGTTTTGTTTCGTTTCTGGTTTACAGCCCCTCAAAAAAAAAATAATTAAAAAAAAAATTAACAACTCCCCCCACTACTTAATCTAATTACTGCTGGTGTTTGGCTGCTGCATTACAAGCTTCACCTCGGAGAAATGATCAATTAAAAGGGAAAAGGGAAGGAAGACATTCCAAAGGGGAGTTGCTACATTTACCCTTTCATTAGGCTTTGTTAAACCTCCATGGGAAAGCCGAGGGGTTTCAAACTGGCCGGACGAGCAACACCAAACTGGGAAAGCCACTTTGCCACAGGGGGTCACGTTTTCCAAGTGGAACAGCCTGCCATGGGAGGCTGGATGGCTCCAGGGAGAGCTCCTGGACAGAGGGCTCCTTTCCCTCAATCTGAACTTCCTCATGGACTGGGATAATGGTGGACCTGGAACGTCCCAGCTGTGCTCAGTCCTCAGAGCCTGAGCTGTCCTTTCCAGCAGGGGAGATCCAGCCCGTCCCTCTGCAGAGGGAAAATCAAGGATTTGGAGTGAATGGAACTGGGCAGGGTTCTCTGGGATGTCACCCCGGGACAGGATGACTGGGTGACAAGCTTCCTGTGTGTGGGGGTGGGAAGAATCAGAGAATCCCAGGATGGTTTGGGCTGGAAGGGGCCTTAGAGATCATCCAGTTCCAACCAGGGACACCTTCCATAGACCAGGTTGCTCCAGCCTGGTCTTGAACACCTCCAGGGATGGGGAATCCACAACATCCCACCCTCCCAGCCAGCAATTCCTTCCCAATATCCCACCCATCCCTGGCAGTGGGAAGCCATTCCCTGTGTCCTGTCCCTCCATGCCTTGTCCCCAGTCCCTCTCCAGCTCTCCTGGAGCCCCTTTAGGCACTACAAGGGGCTCTCAGGTGTCCCTGGAGCCTTCTCTTCTCCAGGTGAACATTCCCAGGATTCCCAGCCTGGCTCCAGAGCTGCTCCAGCCCTGGAGCATCTCCATGGCCCCCTCTGGACTTGTTCCATCCCCTCTAACTCATGTCCTTGCCCAGCTTTGAGGCTCTACAGAAGTCCCTGACTATGTAAGGGTCATATTCCAGCTGCTGAAGTTCTGTTGACATGTTAAGTCTCCTCCAGACCTAAGAAGTTCCACTCAACCTTGTTGCCCATCTTCCCAAATTCCTGAGGCCACTTTCTTTGGCATCCTGTCCTGCTAAATCAGAGTCCCTCATGTGAAGAAGATGCAACAAGGACCTCTGTTCTTCTATCCCAGCAAGGAGCAGAGGTAGGAAGACATGGGATACAGATGGGAATGCTGGAGGCACCTCATCCCCAAGAGGGGAGCTCAGCAGGGACACTCCAATCCATCTGAAACTGCAGCTCCACCCTTTTTGTGGGTCAGAATGGAAGAAAGTGGTGAAAGGAGGGGAAACTCTTCAGGCCTGGCAAGGGAATGGATGAGAGAAGAACAATTTTCCTGGAGAGACAGTCCTTGGCTTAGTGTGAAATTCCTGCTTTGCACATTCAACAGGCATCCAAAGTCAGTCCATGGACTGGAAAAGGAGCAGCTTCCTGAGATCCTGAACTGCAAAGATGAGTTAGAAACATCACCAGCAGAATGGGAACATGGTTGTCACAGAACTGTGGAATCAAGGAGTACCCTGAGCTGGGAGGGACCCACAAGGATCCTCCAGTCCAGCTCCTGACCCCAAAATCCCATCCTGTGCCTGAGAACATCATCCAAACCCTCCTGGAGCTCTGGCAGCCTTGGGACAGTGTCCCATTCCCGGTGCTCCACCACCCTCTCCCAGGCATCAGGAACTAAATCCAAGCCAAGCACTCCTTTGGCTTCCCCTTCCTTACAACAGAAAGATGGGAAGGACATCCCTCAAATCAGGATTTCATCTCTAAAAACTCCAGTTTAACCTGGTGGGGGAAAAAAAAAAAGATAAAATAAATCCATAATTATTTAAAAAAGAAGCAAAACCGGGGCAAAAGCAGAAAGAAAAACTTCATCAATTTTGGCAGAGGAAAAAGAGACTCAAAAGTGGAAAACATTAATAAAAGTTTTGTTTCAGTGGGGGGGGGGGGGGGGAGAGAGGAGGGCTCTGAAGTTCTCCAGACAGCACAATTTATACTCCAATTTGCCTCTTCCCTTTATCTTTGTTCCAACAAAGCATTTCTAGGCACGTGCAGAACCCTGGGAGAGCATCCTGCAAATCCATGGCACCACATGTTCCAAGATAAGGGAACCTTTGAACCCTTCAGAGAGTCAGGATTTAAACCAGACCGGGGACAACAAAGCGAGCACACAATAAACAAAATTAGCCCTCCTCAAACCAGGCTCTGAAACATTTCATGTTCCTTTTTTGTTCTTTGGCCTTTCTGAGAAAATCCCAGCACTCAGAATCCCGTGATCTGGGGGAAAACCTTGGATTTCTTCAGGAGCCAGAAGGATATTCAGTTGCCAAGGAAGGCTTGAGAAAGCTGCTCTCAGAGCCTTGAATTTTGGGTGATGAAAATCCTGATGGTTTAAAGACATTCCTGTGAGCTTTTACCCCTGAGACAGACAATCCAATGGAACTGCAGCACATGGAATAACTGCTCCTGGAGATTTTCTGCTGGAAAAGGAGGCTCAGGGGGGACCTTCTGGCTCTGCAAGTCCCTGCCAGGAGGGGGGAGCTGGGGGGGGTTGGGCTCTGCTCCCAGGGAACAGGGACAGGAGGAGAGGGAATGGCCTCAGGCTGGGCCAGGGCAGGGGCAGGGGGGATATTGGGGAAATTCCTTTCCTGAAAGGCTGGTCAGGCACTGGCACAGCTGCCCAGGGCAGGGGTGGAGTTCCCATTCCTGGAAGGATTTAAAAGCCATGTGGATGTGGCACTTTGTGATGTGGTTTAGTGAGCATGAGGGTACTTCGTGAAGGTTGGACTTGATTTTGATCCCTTCCAGCCACAATGATTTTATGATTTGGACCCACCTGATCCCCTGAGGTTTCTTTGCCCAGTGCTCAGTTATGGCCTTGGTTGTTGTGGTTTCTTCCCACAAAGCACATTTCCCTGGATGCAACAAGCTGGTCATGCCAGAAGAGTGACAGGGAGGATGAAAAGTAAAGAAGTGGGGTTCATATGGCTTAGATCAAGGGCTCAGGGGTGGCAACCACATTGGGATTGAGACTTGGTTCTGGGGACCTCTGGAGAGACTCAAGTCCTGCATCAGAGCACAAGAGCAGCTCCTGCTTCATGCAAGATCTGCCTCTGTGTGAGAAGGATCCTCCACCTCGGGTGGCAAGGTCTGGGTGAAGAAATCCTGCCATGAGTGCAGGCAGATGGGCCAGGGGGCAGAGCTGGGGTGGCAGGGCCAGCACAGGGCAGGAGAGCTGCCAGGCAGGGTCCTCCACAAACCCTGCTGGGGGGCAGGATGTGTCCTTGGGGATGGGTGCTGGCAGTTCTCAGACACAACAGGAATCTTCTCCATTCCTGAGGCAGCTTCTGGTGGGGCTGCAGCTGGGTCTCTTTCCAAATTGCAGAAGTCATATTTGCTTGCTCCCAGGGCTGTTTGGTGATGCTCTCAGCTGATAATTCAGCTCTCCTCTCCTCTCCTCTCCTCTCCTCTCCTCTCCTCTCCTCTCCTCTCCTCTCCTCTCCTCTCCTCTCCTCTCCTCAGTAGAGTACTTGCCTGCATGACCATCCTTCTTCCCTCGAATGACCCCCCAGAAGGGCTGCAGAATGGACTGGGAGAGGTATTGCTTAAGAGTGGGGGTCACACCATGATCTGTTTAACAAATTTTAGTACTTACAGAAAAATATCCAGTGATTCACTGTGATCTCAAAATCCACCTTTTTAATGTCTCCCCAGCCTCACTAAGCTCCTCCTTTGATTCCTTTGGATGCACCACGGGTATTGATTATTTGAAGTACTGGTGGTGTCTGGAAGGACTCAGAGAAGGAAGATCCAGGTGAAACCTGCGTGTTGGGCAAAACCAGTTTCTTTGTTCAGGAGCCTTTGGATGAGCACTGGGAGCTCTGCCAGAGTTTTCTGAGGGCAATTTTAAAAGCTCCAAAGATCCTCTCCTAAAATGGGATTGATTTGTTGGTTGAGCCTTCCCTGGAGGATGGTGAGTGGAAGAGAGGGAAGAAGTTTGATGTTGAAAAATTCAGTGGGTGTGTATGATGGGAACTGGGTCAATCCGAGCTGTCAGATGGATGTGTCTGAACTATCTCCTTCAAGCAAGCATCCCCCAAACACCAAAAGGTCTGTAAAGCTGAGAGCAAAGGGAAAATCCCTCAAGTGGAACAATAGGCATTTTTAAACCAGAGAATTCCGGAGTGTGACAGAAGTGAAAGTACTTGTGGCAAATCTCCTTCCCCCCCTCTGTTTCCTTCCTTTCAGCCTTGCTCTCACTCCAGAAAGCTTTTAAATTTCCAGAATGCAAAGAAATTCCATGTAATGTTGTCTAGTCCCAGGAAAAGTCTTTCCTTTTCCATCATATCTGAAGATTTGTGCCTGCTGCCTGTTCTCAGGGCTTCTTTTCTTTGGATGGACAGAACAACTGATCCTGGAATCATAGAATAATTCATTATTAATATTGGAAAATATCTCCAAAATCACCAAATCCAACCATTAACCAAACCCTACCATCTTTCTTTTTCATCCATTAAACCACTCAAATCCTTGGGAACATGTTGTGTCCCAACCCAGAGAACAACCTGTGGTGAATTCCAAAGATATTTGACAGCCTGTTTGGAGATCTCTGTCCTTTCTGCTGGTTCTGGGCCTGCCACCTGCCAGAAGGAGGACTCTTCTTCCTGGGCATGGCACTCTGGTTGACAAGGTGGTGTTGGTCAAAGGTTGGACTTGATGAACTCAGAGGTCTTGTCCAACCTTAATGAATCTGTGATTCTTGGAAGGAATTCCCAACAACTGTCACACGTGTTCCAAGCTGGAGATTCTGAGTCTGTTCACCTCTGTCTCACACAGATGTCTTTTCACACCTCTCCTCATCCCTGTTTTCCTCCTCTGACTTTTCTTGCCATTTTATAACAGCCCTTCTGAGCCCAGGAAGCCAGGATGGCAGCCAGTGTCCAAGGAGTGAGTACCCCATGGATCTGCACAGCAGCATGAGGTTGTTCTCTGTACTCCATTCATTTCTGATCATTTCTTATTTTCTTTTCGATTGTCAATAGGGAAAATCCCTGGTTTTACTCCGTCTCTCCCTGGATTTTCTTCCTGCAGCACTTTTCAGTGATTTTAAGCAGGAAGAAGCCTTGGGAGCCTTGCTCTTCTACTCTGCTCAGGGCAATGCCATGATGAGCCAAGGGTACTGTGCCCATTTATTCCTGTTTCCATTTACTCCTGTTTCCATTTATTCACAGAATCACAGAATCATGGAATGGTTTGGGTTGGAAGGGACCTTAAAGACCCATCCAGTGCCACCCCCTCCCACGGGCAGGGACACCTTCCACTAGCCCAGGGTGCTCCAAGCCCTGTCCAACCTGGCCTTGGACACTTCCAGGGATCCAGGGGCAGCCACAGCTTCTCTGCCCAACCTGTGCCAGGGCCTGCCCACCCTCACAGGGAGGAATTTCTTCCCAATATTTATTAGTGCCATGTTCACTTGAGAAAGATTCACATGATTAATAAGTCTAAATTACTAAGGGCAAACAAACACAAGGCTGCTGAATATCTGGGATCTAAACTTCATAACATTCCTGCTTATTTCCCTCCACATTTCAAGCACTGTGGGCCTGACATGAACCTCCTGTCCTACTGTTTTCCCTGCAGCGACCCACATCAGTTAACGAGATGAGGAATCTTCACAATTATCGTGGTGTAATTATCTGTAGCAAAGATGCATTTGGAGATGGAGGAGAGATGACTGGTTAGAGCCACAAATCCAAAGTAATTAGAATTCAATTCTGAGAGTATTGGATTCCCTTCAGTGGCCAACTCATTGATCCCTCCCAGTGTAGTTTTGAATATTTTTTATTCATTTTCTTTCATGAGGGTTTGTTGGCTTTTCTTTTTGAATTTCACTTAGAAAAATTCATCCCCTCTCTACCCTACAGTTTCTGTGCTTAAACCACTGCAACTAACAGTTTAAAATGTGCATTTTCTCTTAAGGCTTTTCCTTCTTTTTGTTGGTTATCTAGGACCAAATTAAACAACTTGATGGCTTTAAGGTGAAGTGGGAAAGATTTGGATCAGTTATTGGCAAGAAATGGTTCCCTGTGAGGATGGGCAGGCCCTGGCACAGGTTGGGCAGAGAAGCTGTGGCTGCTCCTGGATCCCTGGAAGGGCAGGCTGGACGGGGCTTGGAGCAACCTGGGCTAGAGTAAGGTCTCCCTGCCTAGGGCAGGGCAGGGCAGGGGAGGGCAGGGCAGGGGAGGGCAGAGGAGGGCAGGACAGGGCAGGGCAGGGCAGGGCGGGGAAGGGAAGGTTTGGGAAGGGAAGGTTTGGGAAGGGAAGGTTTGGGAAGGGAAGGGAA
>JAWWTY010000232.1:0-16110 GCA_035222235.1 Margarornis squamiger | reverse complement strand
CCTTCCTTCCTTCCTTCCTTCCTTCCTTCCTTCCTTCCTTCCTTCCTTCCTTCCTTCCTTCCTTCCTTTCTCTCTCTCTCTTTCTCTCTTTCTTTTACTCTCTTTCTCTCACTCTCTTCTTTTTCTCTTTCTCCTTCTCCCCCTCCTCTCCCATGCAGGAGGGCAGTGTTATTACACCCCCAGTGGGGCTCAGGCTGCCATGGGAGGGCTGAGGACATTCCCAGCAGGTCCCTGCCATCCCTTGTGTCCCACCTCTGGCACAAGGTTTCCTCAGACTTCTCACCCCTCATCCTGGTGCTTGAATCCCTCCCACAGATAAGATGACAGCCGGGCTCTTCTCGTCAGGCTCTGCCAGAAACAGAGGAATCAGCACAGCAATTAAATGTGCAAATAATGGGAATTTGGGAGTTAGAACAAAAGGCAGAAAAACAATCCAGAGGGGTTTGGAGAAATTAAAAACACAGAGGAAAATCTAATCAAGCAGAAAATAGCCCGACTGGAGCCAAGAGTTGTGGGTTGAGGCAGGCACCCTGAGAGAGCTCCTCCCCTGGCACTTTGGAGGGGTCTCGGTGCCATTCTGGGGCAGAACAGGAGGTTTTGGAGAGATCTGTTCGTGCCTGCTGAGCAGGGCTGGCTGCAGGCTGAGTTCCTGGGAAAAGTTCCCAGATCTGCTGGTGCATGGCAGATTTTGGGTGTAATATCAGTGGAAATAATCCCCCAGAGGAGCAGGCTGGGAAATGCCGCCGGTGGAGGTGGAGGGAGATACCAGAGATCCCAGTGGGGTTGGGATAAGTTGGGCTCTTAGAGGGGACAAACTGGTTTTTCATTGCAAAGGCTTTGCTGGGGATTAAATATTTTGTGCAGACTCACCATTCCCAGCTGCAGCATTTCCCTGGGATGAGCCTGGACATGCAGAGCTCTCTGCAAGGGGGAGATAAATGGAAAACGTGAGGTGATTGTGGTGTGATGGACACAAATCCCCCTGGGAGCATCCAGGGAGGGAGTCGTGGCAGGGGAGAGCAGCAGGCTGGAGCCAGGCTCATGCTCATGCTCATGCTAAGCCTTGCTGGGATTTCCAAGGGAGGAATGTGGTGGTTGGTCATTGCATCCCTGGGGAAGTGGTCCAGGAGGTTGGGAGAGAGAGCCAGGTGACCTGGAACTGTGCCATGGACATACTGGGTACCAGAGCTCAGGTGGCACTGGGGCTGAGTGACATCCCGGGCCACTGTGCCTTGGTTGTGCACAGGGGAGATGTTTCTGAGGAACATCCCGTGGGGTGGAAGGACCTTCTCCCTCCACCAACAGAGACCCCCAGCCTGTGGCAGACAGGCAGGGATGTCTCCATCACCCCATCCTGACATCCAAACACATCCCAGCCTCACCCAGACCCCTCTCCCAACATTCCCGACAAAAACACCTCTCCAGGTTCGCTCCCACATCCCGGAGCTCCCCCAGGCTCAGGGGACGCGGCTCAGCCCCACGGGGACACGCTGCAGCTCCTCCCGGCCCCTCCAGGTGCTTCTGCCGGCGCTTGAAAGGACTTTTCCCGGGGATACACTGCAGGGAAAACCAGCCCAGGGACATTCCTCACCCGGCCAGGCCTCCGGGCAGGGTTTGTTTCTCTCCAGCAGCCTTAGCAACATCCCAGCTCCTGCTGCGGCTCCGCTCATCCCTGAGCCATGGAGGTGGGGACAGCAGGGGACCCCCGTGGGGTCTGGGGGGACCCCCAGGCAGGGACCTATGTCATCCCACGCAGGGTGAGCCCCGGAGAGCAGTTGTCCCTCTGGATTTATGGGACGGGGGGTGGGAGGAGAGAGGGGGGCTGGGGTTTGGGTGGGCTCTGGGGGCTGGGACAGCAAATCCCTGCACGGGGACATGTCCCCAGAGGTGGGGACTCTCCAGGTGTGCAATTCACCCAGGTTTGCAGGGCTGCACCCCTGGAAAGACGGGGGTCGGAGGAAGCCGCCCCCTCCTCCAAGGCTCCCACCCTGCTCTCCCCTCGGCCAGCATCGCTCCCCTGCCTGCCATCAGCTTCTGTCCCCTCCCCTCCCTGCCACCACCCTGTCCCCTCTTTTCCCTGCCACCACCCCTTTGTCCCCTCTCGTTGCCACCACCCCTGTCTCCTCTTCTCCCTGCGACCACCCCTATCCCCTCTCCTCCCTGCCACCATCCCTTGTCCCCTCTCCTCCCTGTCACCATCCCTTGTCCCCTCTCCTCCCTGCCACCGTCCCTTGTCCCCTCTCCTGCCTGCCACCAGCTTCTGTCCCTTCTCCTCCCTGTCACCACCCCGTGTCCCCTCTCCTCCCCGGCTGCCCCTCTGACAGGGCACTAAACTAAACCCGGCGTGGGCAATCCTGGGGTTTTCCTTCCCCTCCTGCCTTTCAGCTCCGACCCGTGGGATGCCCCCAGGGAGCCGTGCCCGTGTCTCAGCAGCCCGTGATGATCCTCCAGCATCTCCCCGCACCCGGGACTGTCCTGGCCCCCTCCGCGGGACCCCCGCCCGTCCGGGGAGGTGCGTGGTGGGAATGGTCCTGGAGGTCAGCGCTAAACCCAGCTTAACTTCATCCTCTTCTCTTTTTCCCAGCCTGTTCCCAATGCAGGGCAGGCAAGGGGGCTGTGCCCACCCTCTGCAGCCTCTCAGGAACAGCCACACCACCCTTGGATGGCTGCTTGGCCCCCTGAGATGTGATTTTGGGGGGGTTTACCAACCCTTAAGGCTGGGCTGGCTTTGGCCACACCGAGATGCTCCCAGGAATTGGTTTGGGGCTGTTTTTTGCAATCCATCTGTTTTTGTTCTCCAAAACCCCATTTCATGTGGGCATAGGGGGCATCACCAGGGAAAGCCAGGGTGACATGGGCTCCTTGGTCATGTAAGATGGGGCCAAGTGAGACACGTGCCAGCCCTGGAGCCCATGGGATGTGCAGGCAGGATGTGCAGCTGTCTACAGGGATTTCTACAGGGATTTCACCCAACCTTGTGCCACCCAGGATCCTGCAGCCTAGGCTGGAGGAGCCAACAGCAGAGACAGGGGGGCTTGTGGTCTCTGGGGACAAGCCATGGACAAAGCTGTGCCATGTTGTGGGGAGGAAGAAGGTTGAACTGTCTTTAAAAATACATGGAGGAAAGATGATGCTGGAAATTGGTATGGAAAGAAAACAGAGACCCAGCCTGGCCCCTCAGAGCCCTGGGGATGGGTGGGATCCATTCAGAGCTGCCAGAACTTCATGTCCTTCCCCCTTCGTTCAATGCCTGGCTGCTGGCCCACTCCTTCCTCCCAGCTCCAGCTCTGGCCACTTCCCAGGCTGTGCTGGATACTCCTTGTTGGAGGGGCACTCACCTCCTGGGTATCCTGGGAGCCCATCCCTGCAGCTCTGAAGTGTTTGGTGATCTGGCACAAGGGGCACGGGGATGCCCAAACCCTTTCTTTACCCAGGCTCCAGCTAACAGGGACTTGCAGGTCACAGAATCATGGAATTCCAGGATGGTTTGGGTTTGAAGGGACCTTAAAGCTCATCCAGTTTCAACCCCCTGCCATGGGCAGGGACACCTTCCACTAGGCCAAGTTGCTCCAAGCCCTGTCCAAAATTCCACCTTCTTTGGGCAGGTTTCATGCACAAAGCCAGCGGGATCTGAGGGGGAGCCCCTCTGGCAGATTTACAGGTATTTTCCAGAGGAATTTCACACCTGCAGCAAATGGGAATGTTTTATTGGGCATGCAGAGCCAGACTCTGTGTTTCCTCTGCACTTGGACTGAGCTCAGCCAAGGGCCCCATCCAGCCAAGGGGACTGGGATGCTGATCTGTACAGGCACAGCTGCTCTGAGTCCCAGATCCTCCTGTGGAGCCAGGCAGGGGCTGAGGAGGCACCGAGCCTGCTCTTCTCCCAGCCCCAGATCCCGGGAATGGAAATGGGAATCCTGTGGATTACCCCCATGGTCCAGCCCCAGCTCCCACCTCCTTCGGGGCTCTCTGAGCTCCCTGTGTGTGACATGGCACAGAGCAGAGCTGACCCTGGTGTGCTCCCATGCAGTGCCACCCCAAGGACACCAGCTGGTGCCAAGGCAGAGGCTTTGCCAAGCCATGGAGTGCTGCCAGGGCTGGAGCAATTCTCCTCCAAATGGGTGGAAAGTCTGGTGCCTCCAGCACCACTAATCACCCTTGTGAGCAGCCTCCGAGCCAGACCAGATGTTTAATCGCATTTGCAAAGAAGAAAAGGCTGAAATATGGCTATTTTAAAGCTTTATCCAAGCAAAAGAATTTTTAAATGCCACATGGGCCTTCCAAATTGAGGTGGGGGAAGTCTGGCTTTGCTCCCACTGCTTGGGAACATGGATGAGCCTTGGTGCCGCCCCATCCCAGGCACTCATCCCATGGCTGTGCTTCTCCTGCCCTTGCTCTGGTCCCTCTCTGACGCAGAACCCTTCGTTTGCTGGCAGATTTAATCGAGTTGATGATGATTCAAAACTCCCAAATGCACCAGGTGGTGATGAACAGCCTGGCTGTGTCGGCACTGACGTCCTTCGGCTTCGGGCCATCCCCAACCACTGCCCAGGTAATGGCCAGAGGTGCTGGGTGGGCAAAGGGACCTTTCCAGGGCTGCTCAGGAGAGCAGAATGACCATGTCCTCCCTCCCTGGCACAGCGTGGCACCCCTCCAGGTGCAGAGGCTGGGTGGTCTCAGCCCAGCTCAGTGCAGGCTCTGCAACCCCGTGGGGTTTTGGGGCTGTTTGTGCTGGTTTGACCCCCAGCTCTGCCAGCACAGATCACAGCCAGGCTGCTGGGTGGTGCTTTAGCCCAGCTGGGAAGAGCCAGGACCCTCCCTGTGTGCTCATCAGGCAGGATGGCTCTGCAAGGGCTGTCATTTAAAAGTCCCTCTCAAACCAAAATCACATTAAACATTTCATCTCCTTGGGGGGAAACAATGGTGCTTTCTGGGTGTGGGTGAGAGCTGGGCTCTGGGGAGCTGCTGTGCTCGCTGCCAGCTGGCACCCCTAGGCATTCACCCCCCTCCCTGCCCTCCCAGTGCCCACCAGTGCAGTGCTGGCCCGGACCAGACCCTGCCTGCTGCAGGATAAAAAAAGGCTCTTCCCAGCAGCATTTTGAGGTCACATCTGTGGGATTGCCACCCCCCCATGTCCCCACAAGCTGGGTTCCCACGCTGGCTGCCCGTGGGGCTCTTGTGGGGCCAAGCCCACCCAGCTGGACCGTGGGATCAGCCAAGGGAGGCTCCATGGGAACCCACTCTCACTGGAGCTTTGGGAGCAGAGTCCCAGGGATCCCAGGAGCCTGGCACAGCCCTGCCTTTTGTTCCTCCCCACAGGCACTGGCAGTGCCTTTGCAGCCCGAAGAGGAGGAGGAGGAGGCTGTGGTTTTTCACCATCACTACATCCCCTACCCAGGCCCTGTTCCCATCCCGGCATGGCTGGACCAGATGCAGGATTGGGGTCCGGCCGTGCGGTACTTGGGATCTTTAGCTGAGGATGAGCCGTGAGTAGCCAGGCTGGGACCTTGTGCCACCTGGTCCCTACAATCTCTGGTGTAACAAGACTTCCAGCCCAGGCTGGGGCACGAGGGGGATCATCAGTCCAGCATTTATTTGTCCTTGCTCCCCTCCAGCAGTGCTGTGCCCCCTCCTCCACCCCCCAGTGCCACCGGGACAGTGGGACCCAACGTCCCACCAGCAGCAGGTAAGGACCTGTTGTCCCCATGTCCCTGAGCCAGGAACACCTCTCCTGGCTTTGATCAGCCAGGCAGCCTCCACCCAAGGCTGAGCCCTCCCTGCATCCATCTGATCCCAGGAGTGGGCATCCCTTGTACATCCTCCAGCTCCAGCTTTTTTCCACAGAATACTACAACGTGGTGCAGGAGATGCTGTGAGCTCTGTGCTTCCCGAGGTGGCTTCTCCAGCACATCCCAGCCCTTGATTCCAGAAGACTCTGGATGGGTGCTCCAGGATACCAATCGTTTCAGGGAGCCACCTCAAGGCAGGGGATGTCACAAAGCCTGTCTCCCAACCCCAGGTGACATCCCAATCACAATGTCTGCATCCATGAGAACTCGGTGGCACAGGCTGTGCTGTGTCCCAGTGGGTGGGGAGAGAGGGGGTTGTTCCCAGCCCAGGTGGTTCCCAGTCTTCATTAGTTCCTTCAGATCTCAATGCAACACATTGCCTGTAATTAATTTGCTTTGTTAAGAAAGCGCCCTGCTGTCACTAATTAAGTATCTGTAATTACATGGGCTGATGGCTTCGTGCCTGAATGCAGGGCTCCCTCGGGGCTGGGGGGATAGGAGGGGGCCCAGAGGCTCTTGCACCCACTGGGGGGATAAATCAGTGCCTGCTGTGGGTGCTGGGGTGGTGTGGGGGGGTGCTGAGGGCTGGTGCTGGGAAACAGAGTGGGATGTTCCTGGTGTGGCTCTTGGGGATATCCTGGGCAGGGTTAAAAGCTGGGCTTGATGATCCTTGTGGATCATATTCCAACTCAGAATATCTTGTGAGGGCACGGAGAGCTGGATCTGCCCTACAGCTCACTCTTAGTGGGGGATGTGGTTGGGGCAGCAGCCCAAAAAAGGGAGATCATGGAGTTTCCCAGGGTTCAGTGTCCCCTGAAGGAAATGGGGAGAGATGCTTTTTGGGTGCTGGAAGGTGTTCTCTGCCTCTGCTACCTCCCCAACCCCTTTTTGCTCTGACACCATCCCTAAGAGCAAAGGTCCTGGCAGGAGGCCTCAGGGCTGGTGGTCTTCTGGAGCTCAGGGGATGCAAAAAGGCATCAAATCCCCTCCTGGTGCCCCCACTGGGCATGAGGACTGCCCTGTCTCTCCTCTGGGTCCCAGTGGAAGGGAGGGTTTATCCTTCCTGTGCTCTGGGATGGGCAGATCTTCCCCAGCCTGGCTCCTGCTGAAGCTGGAGGAGAAATCTCCAAATGTGGAGCAGAGTCATGTTGGGTTGCAGGATGAAAGCCCATCTGCTCCAGCTGGGAGCCCCCAGGAGGCAGCAGGACTGGCTAGGCAGAGCAGAAGAGGAGGAGACATCCCAAAGCCAAGCTGAGTTTGGTGGGAGACCAGGCTGGTGCAAAGAGGTTTCCACCCAGAGATAAAAAGGGAAGAAGGAGGTGAGGAGTGACCTGGAATGGGATGGACAGGAAGGGTGGGCTCAAGACGTGACCCAATCTTAGCTTTAATATGAGAATAATGAGAGGAATGGGAAGGTGAAGCAATAGAGATTGCAACACCCATGGTGGACGTAACCCCCGAGCCCTCTCCGTGTCACTGGTCAAACTGGGGCATTCTCCAGTTGCCAGCTTGGGGAGCATCACATGGCCAGGGAGGAGGTGTGGGTGGGAAGAGCAGCTGTGGGCATGGAGGGGAATGGAGATGCAGAGTAGTTTTACTGAAGGCAGGTTGTGCCAGCTGAAGGGCAGGACTGCTGCGTTTGCCCCAGGGGATGTGATACCCCTCCCAAGTGTGGTATAATGGGATTGTTTGCCCCAGAGACTATACTGGGGTTGTGATGGGAAGGCACGAGTGGATCTCGCTGCTCGCAGGTGACCTGAGGGTCAAACTGATGGGTCTGGGCAGCAGCATGTGGATGTCCCAATTTTCCCCATCCCTGGAAGTGTCCAAGGCCAGGTTGGATGGGGCTTGGAGCAACATGGGCTAGTGGAAGGTGTCCCTGCCCATGGCAGGGGGTGGAGCGAGATGAGCTTTAAGGTTCCTTCCCACACAGATGATTCTGGAATTCTGTGTTTCTACGATTTGGACCATGGACCCACCAGGCTGGGAGATGCTGCTGGTGGCTCAGACCAGGCCACAGTTACCTCTGCAGGGACAAGCCCTTGGTTTCTGAAAGCAAGACTGGAGTTTTCTCAGGGCAGCCCAGGGCTGGCCTGGATCCTGCGTGCCCAGTGCGAAGGCAAGAGAGCAGAAGGAGAGGTTAATTACAGCCCTGTGGCACTAATTGTACCTCTGAAAACACCTAACGCAACACAGCCCCTGGCTGCCAACTGGGGCGAGGGCTGGCATCTCCTCTGGGCAAGGGCTGGCATCTCCTCCAGCCCGGGGTGGGAGCAGGGGGGTGGCAGAGCTCAGCCCCCCGAGGCACTGCTGGGGTGTTGGTGGCAAATGGGAGGGGAAGGGCACAGGGGCTCCTTCTTCCCAAATTGGTGGGAGCAGAGAGACGGGGAGCACTGGCACCACTGGCCTGGTGTTGTCCCAGTTATCTTCCAATAATCTGATACTCCACAGGGTGAGGTTTGGGGATTGGCCATGGTGCCAGCAGGTAACTGTGACAAGCTTGGCTGGGGTGACAGGCATGGACCACACTGTCCCATCCAACTGAGACCCCCTTTCCCAGGGGGTCACATCCTTGTGGCCAGGAGCGGTTCCCAGAACAGGGACACTTTTGTGGGTGACAGATCTGATCGTATCAGTTTGGAGTCACTGCAATGGCTTTTAATAGCCCAGGAGGGCACTTATCCAGCAGTGACACCTGGGGTGACTCAGGGTCCCAGTGCTGACTCACTCCACTCTCCACCCTTGGTGGGGTACCCTGCTTCCCATCGGAGCCAGTCCGTCCCTGGGCTCTGCACAGGGTGAGATTCACACAGGACCTTCCCCTGAGCCAGCCCCAAACACCCACACACCGATACACCTGATTCACCCGCCACGCTCCTCAGCATCCCCAGTGCCACTTGCCCTCCCTCCCGGGGACGTGGGCTGAGCTCCCTCCAGCCAGGGCAGCATGATGGACGTGCTCCTGCTCCAGGGGCTGCTGCTCCTCCTGCCTTTGGCAGCACTGCTGCTATACTGCTACAACACCACCTTCCAGTACTTCTGCAAGGTGGCCTTTTTCAACTGCTGGATCGTGGCCATGGCCACCCTCCTGTCCCCCTTCGCGGCTTTTCGGGGACGCTCCGTGGAGAACATGAAGTGAGTATGGGCTGGGGGTGTGGAGATGGTGTGGAGATGGCTGGGCTTGGCTGTGGTGGAGATGCTCCTGTGGATTTTGGACACACTCTCTCCTGCTCTGGCCATACCCACAGCTGTGTTACAGGTGGTGGTTGAGCCCTGGGGCCACAATGAGGGCTGTGGTCACATCCATGTGGCAATGAAGGTCAGTGAAGGTGCATTTGAGTTTTGTGGTGTGGTGAAGATGTGCTGGCCGTGCCCAGGGAGGGTTACACCACGATGGAGGTGGCCAGCTAGGTTGGATTTGGGGTCCCTGGGGCAAGAAGTAGAGTAAAATGGTTCATTTTTGGCCGTGGCAAACCTGGGGTCATCACTTGTGTGGGTGACAGGGGGGTTGGCAAAGACTGGAGGTACCATCATTTGCAGGGGGCAAACACACTCAGCGCTGTCTCCTTGGCACTGCAGCTGTGTCTTGCCCTGTGGGAGCCTCAGAGATGATGCTTTGGCAGAGGGTGATGATGTCCTGGCACAGGGTGCCCAGAGAAGCTGTGGCTGCCCCATCCCTGGAAGTGTCCAAGGGCAGGCTGGACAGGGCTTGGAGCACCCTGGGCTGGTGGAAGGTGTCCCTGCCCATGGCAGGGGGTGGCACTGGATGGGCTTTGAGGTCCCTCCCAACCCAAGCCATGCTGGGGTTCTGTGGTTTTGGGATGTCTCTGTGCCATCAGCTGTGACACAGCCATGTCCTGATGAGTCCTGCCCTCGTGCTGTCACTCAGGGGTGGCAGCAGCAGAGATAACATCGCTGTGCAACACGAGAGGAAGGTCTGGTTGCCTCCAAGGGTGTTGCAATCCCGTTGCTGGATTCCTGGGCATGATAACATACCAGAAGGGATATAATTATGTCACAGGGAAAAATATCTGAGCTTGAGGTATTTGCCGAGCTCGAGCCATCACGCATCTGTGCTGATGGATTGTGGCCCTGGGCAGGAGTGTAGTCAGAGGTGTGATGTTATCAGGGTGTTGTGCAGCCTCTCTGCCTGGCCTTTCCGTGCAGGAATGCAATGCACAGACACACACACACACCATGCAGGGCTGCTCCTGCTTCCGGCTCAGTGGAAATACCCGAGTGACGCCGAGGTGACTCACTGTGCCTTATCTCGTCCCACCAGCACCTCGCAGCCAAACTGCACCCGCGCAGCACGCCCAGCTCCCTCTCCTCCAAACCCCAAAGCCTCCGGCTCGGAGCACATTCCTGTCATTAGTCCTGGCTTTGGGGCACTGCTTCTCTGCAGACATGGGCATCTCTGAGCCTGCAGGGGAGGGTGGTCTTCTGGTACAACAGACCCTCAAAGCATCGTGCCTCCCTTTCCCTCTGTGCCTGCCTCTACTCACTCCTCCCGAACTTCTCATCCCTACCTGGTGCTGAGTCCTCTCCCTCTCCCTCCTCCTGTGGGACCAGTCACTGTCAGATATGTGGACCCTGGCATAGGAGCTCTTCGTGCTGTGGGTTGGACAGTGGCCCATTTCAATACCAAAGGTGTCCCAGCTTTTTATCTCCATTATGGTGCTGTAATCCCTGTTGCTCCCTCCTTCCTCCATTCCACTCATTATTCTCATACTGAGCATCACCTTTCACTGCCTTCCCAATATTACCCTGCCTGTCCAGCCCTCTCTGGAGGTGACATCACTGTGTGACACCACACAAATGAAACCTCCACCTCTTCCTGACACCGCAGGTCTGGTGAAGCTATTAGTGATTTCCTTTAAGGAATGTATCTGGGCTGGTCTTCCCTTCCCTGCTCCCACCCCCTCCTCCCGCATCACCAATCTGGGTGTCTGCAGTGCTGCTCTGCAGAGACAGGAATTATCTATGTCTCTGTGGACCTATCTGTCTCAAGACTGTCTCTCTGCATGTCCATCTCCAGAGCTCATCCATCTCAGCACCTCTCAGTTGTGATCCAGCCCCTCTGGCTTTAGGTATCTGCAGTGCTGGGATCTGGATTTCCACTCCACACACAGATCCAGCTGGGCACCTGGAGGAGCCTCCAGGTGAAGCTCACCTGGCCAGAGCCAGTTGTCCTCACTGGGATGTGGTCATCCCTCTTTTGTCTCTTCTTCTTCTCTCTTCTTTCTTCTCTTCCCAAGCCTTCCCCTTCCTTCTTCCCCCTTCTCTTTTTGCTTTCCCATCATCTCTGGACACCAAAAACCCTGTTTTTATTCTTCCACCAGCTTGTGCTGCTCCCTCTCCTTCATCAGCAGCTCCAGGGTGGCCTCTGCTACTGAGACACCAAAGCCTCACCTTGGGGGTGGGTGCAGGGTTAGTTAAGGGTTATACAGCCTACAAAATTGCTGGGGAAAACAAAACATCCCTGAGACTGAACACAGACCCACCAGGCCATCAGAGCAGCCCCAGCCTGGCCCTTCTTGCTTCCTGGGCTGTGCAGAGCTGCTGCCCACCCTGTTCTCTGCCCTAGGCTCCTGTGTGCTGCCATCCGGCCCCTCAAACGCTTCTATGGCATCAAGATGCAGGTGTGGGGCTCTGAGCACCTGGACCTCAAGCAGCCCTATGTGATAGTTTGCAACCACCAAGCTTCCCTCGACCTCATGGGTATGTGAAGAGGCTCACTTTGGGGGGTTCCAGGAGGGTCAGCACCATGACTTGTGCAGGGCAGTGTGGTGGGCTTGGGCCAGAAATGCTGGTGGGACGTGGGTGTGCTGTGGAGAGAGGGCTGGGACAACAGGAGATGATGCCAGGTGGCCACAGCCACAGGGCTGGGTGGTTCTGGAAGCCATTGGGCACAACTTAAAGTCCTTTAAGTCAAGTTTAAAAAAAAATAAAAATCCACACTGGTGTTATATTAGGGTGTAAATGACTAATTAATCTGTCTGCGCTGATGTAATTTGTCCTCTGTGGAGGGTTCCTCTCTGCAGGAATCACCCCTCAGGGATGGGGTGGCTTTGCTGCAAAATGTATTCCTGATATCCAACTGGTTTGTCCAACCTGGGAGGCTTAAACTTCCAAGCAGCAAAAAATTATCCGAGTTGATTTTTCTGCTGCAAGTAATACGGGGTTGGGAAGATGTTTAACAGCTCTGCCATCCCTCCTCCAGGCATGGTGGAGGTCATTCCCGAGCGCTGTGTGCCCATTGCCAAGAAGGAGCTGCTGTACATGGGTACCGTGGGCTGGGCCTGTTGGCTCAGTGGCATCATCTTCATCGACCGCCGCAGGACAGAGGCTGCCATCGATGTCATCTCCCAGACAGCCAGGACCATGTGGCGTGAAAACGTGAGGGGGACTGCCAGCAGAGGGGAAAATACCCGTGGGGCTAAAGGGGGTGAGGGGAGCACTGATGTGGAAGGTCCCAGGTCCATTCTCACCTCTCTCCCATCCCCTGCAGCTCCGAGTGTGGGTTTTCCCTGAAGGCACCAGGAACCCGAACAAATCCATGCTGCCCTTCAAGCGTGGGGCTTTCCACCTGGCCGTGCAGGCTCAGGTAAGAGCATCCTTTCCTTATGTTCAGTCAAAGGTTGGACTGGATGGTCTCAGAGGTCTTTTCCAACCGAAATGAATCCATGATCCTCCACCTCTGCTCACCCTGGATGGAGCAGGGTGGGAGTGCACCCTGGGACAGTGGGATGGAGGTCTTTTCTGTCCCCTGGCACAGGCACTGTGCTGTGCAGGACCCAGAGTGGGACAGGGACCTCCTCAAGGGACCTCCTGGAGATGGATTCCCACCTGGGGAGGGGGTCTGTATGAAGGACACCCCTAACCCTCTATGTCCTACAGGTTCCTATCTTCCCCATCGTGATCTCCCCATACAGCGACTTCTTCAGCCCCAAGGAGAAGAGATTCACCTCTGGTAAGTGATGGACAGGAATTCCCATGCCAGAAGGCAGGGCTGGCAGTGGGGAAGGAGGCACGTTGAGGTGTGGGGAGGCAGATGTGGTGAAGATGATTCCTGGTGATTCCTTTAACAGCATCCCTGGTCTTTCCCTTCTCTCCCAGGGACGTGCACCATCCGGATCCTGCCCAAGGTGGAGACCCAGGGCCTGAGCCCAAAGGATGTCCCCAAGCTGACCGAGTCTGTCCGCCAGGCCATGGCTGATGCCCTTGCTGAGATGTCTGTGAACCACCACGGGGACCAGGGCAGGGGCATGGGCAGCCCCCGATGCCAGGAGGACTCAACTGGGACCACCAATTAGGCAGAGGGAGCGAGTGCCTCGGGGACACAAGGGAGGTGGCACAGCCAGAGGCTGGGCCATGCTGTCCCATTGTCCCCTGAGGATGTGTCCACCAGCCATGCCACCGCCCCGGCAGGACGGTGCCCTTGTGCAAGGGGAGCAGAGCAGTGCAGGATGGGGACCAGGCAGGTCCCTGAAAACAGAGCAAGGTGTCCCCCAAGCCCCCTTGTTAAGACTGTGTAGCCCCTGTGTCCCCCAAATCCGGGGCTGTGTCTGTCCCCCAAATCCAGGGCTGTGTCTGCCCCCCTGAATGGCCCCTGCCTGCACCATGGGCAAGGGGGATGCTCAGGCCCGGCTGGGGGTTCACAGCACCATTTTCCACCCCTTACTTTGGGGTTCCCCCAGGGGTATATTGGGTTTTCTTCTTCCAGAGGCTCCTACAGTGCTGTTGGGATGCAGCCAGCCCTGGGAAGGGGGCCGGAGCACAGTGTGTCCTGGGGAGGGGAACATGAGATCCAGAGGATGTTGCCATGTGGGAGGAACATCCTTGATGCCGAACTTTGAGCCAAGAGTGCAAGATTAAACAGTGTGTATCTGGTGCTGTGTGTGCTCGTGTCCTGCCTGCAGCCTGGGTGCTGAGGGGAGCGTGGGGAGGGGGATTCACCTCCTTAGAGCCACGCTGGGGGTCTGCATCCCTGCACATGGAGCATCCCTATGGACACCACAGCTTCTCCAAGGGGTGTGGTGCTAGATGATATGAGGAGCACGTGGCAGGGTGACTGTGACACTGAGGTAGAGCCCTCCCTGCCTTCATAAGTACCCAGGAAGAGCATCTACTACAGCTCCAAATACCCAGAGGATCCTGGATTGTGCCCACTGGGAGCAGGAGGCACCTCCCCGTGGCCTCCAGACCATGGCACAGCCAGATCCATCCACCAGCTGCCAGCTCCCACAGTCAGGCAGGGATTTGGACATCTTTTGGCTCCTTCCCAGCTGAGCAGCTCCTGTGTCAGCCACCCCAGGGTGGTAGCAGGGCAGGGACAACCACAGTGGGGCTGTCCCTGTGCTGGGAGCAGGGTGGGTAAGGCTTCACTTCCCATCTTCAGCTAAAACCCTGCAAACCACAGCCAAGCAAGGGCACAGCACTCCAGGTTGGCATCATTCTTGCTCTCGGGAGCAGCTGGCTCGTTCTGGAGGAAATCCTGCGAATCTGTGGCAATTGTCTGCCCACACAGATTCCAAAACATCAGCACCAGGGAAGAGGCTTCCCATGAGTAACAACTCACCAGACTGGGAACTACTGTCACATGAAGATGGTCAAGGGAAGTGTGTACATGAAGGGTCTCATGTTCCAGAGAACTCCTTGAGCCCCTTCCTGCCTGCCAAGGTTCCCAATGGGAGGTTTAGTCCGCCAGGTCTGAGCTGGCTTGGTGGTCCCACCACATGTCCACCACCTTGGATGTGGTTTGGCTGCCCAGCAAAGTTTGGGTTTGGGAGTTAAGCTTTAATAGAAACGCAGAATGGTTTGGGTTGGAAGGGACCTTAAAGCCCACACAGTGCCACCCCCTGCCATGGGCAGGGACACCTTCCACCAGCCCAGGGTGCTCCAAGCCCCGTCCAGCCTGCCCTTGGACACTTCCAGGGATGGGGCAGCCATAGCTTCTATGGGCAAAACATTGTCCTACCTGGACAGCCAGGTCCCAGCCAGAGACCTCACTGGCTTTTCCACTGTCAGTGGAAGTGAAAGCTTAAGGAGAGGAAGAGTCTTCAGCACAGGGACTCTGGGAGCACCTTGCTACCCCTGCTCCTCCAAACGTGGGGTCTGCAGCTGCCCTACCCTGCCCTGCTGCTGTGTTGGCCCAGCTGTCCAGGACAGTGCTGGACTCCCCACCCCTGGAGGGATTTAGAAGCCATATGGATGTGGCACTTGAGGACACAGGTTAGTGGTGGCCTTGGCAGAGCTGGGGGAGCCACAAGCTCCTTGTCACGTCCATCCACCCACGGAATGCCTGTCAGGGCACTGACCCATGGCCACATCCAGGGGGTCAGGGTGGACTTGGGGCCATGCTTCCACCTCGTGTCCTTGAGGGTGGTGGGTCCAGCCTCTTCCCAACACCAACACCATGTGGGGGTGCTCTGAAGGGCAGGGAGGTGGACTCAGGGCTGGATCCAGCTGTACCTGAGCAGGGCAGGCATGGGGACAGCAGCTGTGGTCATCTGAGATCCCATGGAGTGGGGTTAGCCCCGTCCATGGCTTCCTGTGGTGTGATGGCACAGGTTGCCCAGAGAAGCTGTGGCTGCCCCATTCCTGGAAGTGTCCAAGGCCAGGCTGGATGGGGCTTGGAGGAACCTGGGCTAGTGGAAGGTGTCCCTACCCATGGCAGGGGGTGGAACAGGACAGTCTTTAAGGTCCCTTCCCACCCAAACTGTTCAGTGGTTCTATGATTCCCACAGCACTGCCTCTGCCCACATCCCCAAAAGGAATGGAACTACAAAGCTCCAGAGCAGAGGTGTGCTCAGAACACCGTGTGGATGTTGTGGAGCTGCCTCAACTGTCCTGAATTCCCACCAAGGCACAAGGAGACAACTCAGCCCCTACGCTGCCTGGTGTCCAACTCCCAAGCATAGTGCAAAGAGGAATGATAACACCCAGAGTCGCCACCACAGCCCAACACCGTCCTGTTCCTCTGCCAAGATTAAATGAAACAGGAGGAAACTGAGCAAAGCTCCAGCCTGAGATGTGTGATCAGCCCAAATAGTTACTCTTTAGTTAAATTTGAAACCCCTGTAAACTTTTCATTTCTGAGAAATCACAACCAGTTTGCAGTCTGCCCTCATGATGTGCTGCCTATTTTTATTTACTATTTGATCCACTCCCCCATAGCATCATTTCCCAGCGAACCAGTGTGCAGATGGGTCTCACCCCTGGGGTTTGAACCTCTACAGGTTAGAGGAACCTTTCCTAATATTGCAAACATCTGGCAGAGCCTTGAACTGGGAAGCTGTGGTTAAACATTGACTGGCCT
>JAWWTY010000231.1:2419-16123 GCA_035222235.1 Margarornis squamiger | reverse complement strand
TCACCACTTATGAATGGAACGACGAGACCCTCTACAAGTCCTTCAATGGCCTGAAGAACCAGTACGTACTGGGAGCAAAGGGCATGGCTTGTTCTCCCTCTCAGGTCATGCCTTGTTGTTCACCCTCTGCCCTCTGCAGGGTGGCAGCGCAGCCCTGGGCGAGGGATGTTGAGAGAAAAGGCAGAGAGTGACAGGATGGGCAGGGGAGGGGGACAGCCCCTCTCCCCTGAGGATGGTGACAGTGGCTCAGGGTGCTGCAGACTTGGAGTAACTCCTGTACCTGTCCCTTTCCAGAAACAAAGACCTGAAGACCCTGCTGGCCATTGGAGGATGGAATTTCGGCACAGCCAAGTAAGTTCAAACAATGTCCTTCCCATCACAGCACGCTGGAATAGGAAGGAAAGGAGGAAGAGGCTCCCACCAAACCTCAACTCTCTCCTGCTCTGCTTCCCCAGGTTCACTACAATGGTTTCCAGCCAGCAGAACCGCCAGACCTTCATCAAGTCTGCCATCAAATTCCTGCGCCAGTATCAGTTTGATGGGCTGGACCTTGACTGGGAATACCCCGGCTCCAGGGGCAGCCCAGCCCAGGACAAGGGGCTCTTCACCGTCCTGGTTAAGGTGGGTTTTGGTGTGCTCGGCACAGCTCTGGCCAGAGCCCTGGGCAGATGCAAAGCATGACACCTTTTCCTTGGCATCCCTCAGGAATTGCTGGAAGCCTTTGAGCAGGAAGCCAAACAGACCAACCAGCCCCGTCTCATGGTCACCGCAGCTGTGGCTGCAGGACTTTCCACCATCCAGGCTGGCTACGAGATTGCTGAGATTGGGAAGTGAGTAATAAAACCCCAGGGATCACTTATGGGAATTCCCTGGTTTCCTGGAATGGCTGCAGTGAAAGCTCCCGGGAGCCCTGGGGGGATCCAGCTGTGCAGGCAGAGGGGCCGTGGCTGGGCTGGGACAGGGGGTGAGCAGGGGAGGACACAGACAGTGCTCTCCACAGGTACCTGGACTACATCCACGTGATGACCTACGACTTCCACGGCTCCTGGGAGAGAAACACTGGTGAGAACAGCCCCCTGTACGCAGGCCCAGCCGACACCGGTGACTACAAGTACTTCAATGTCGTAAGTGTGTTTGTGAGACACCGTCACAGCAATGCCACTGCAGCACCGAGCAGGTGCTGAGAATTCACCATCCTGCCTGCAAACCCCGGCAAAGGCTTCAGCAGGAATGTTTTCTTACAGGAATATGCTATGAACTATTGGAAGGACAATGGTGCCCCCGCTGAGAAGCTCCTTGTTGGATTCCCAACCTACGGAAAAAGCTTCACCCTGCAAAACCCATCTGACACCTCTGTCGGGGCACCAGCATCTGGCCCTGGACCAGCTGGACCTTACACCAGGGAGGCAGGGACTCTGGCTTACTATGAGGTACGTGTGTCTAATCCCATTCCTTACATTCCTTCCACATTTGAAGGAATGTATCGGGAAAGCAGCCATGGAGCTTTCTGGATGGCTGCCTCGGGCACAAAACTGTCCATGGAATTGCTCCAAAAAAGTTACTTATTCTCAGGGACCAGAAAAATGACAGGAAGCAAGAGAATAAAGTCAAGACAATGGCAGAACCTGGGCTTTGCCCTTTCTGTACAATAATAACATTCCACCTCTTGGTGCTTCTCCATAGATCTGCTCTCTCTTGAGCTCTGGAGCCACCCAGGCTTGGGATGAACCCCAGGATGTTCCCTACGCCTACAAGGGCAGCGAATGGGTTGGCTATGACAACATGAAGAGCTTCAGCCTCAAGGTCTGGTGGGCTGTGGGGCTGTGCTGATAGGGAGGCAGGAGCCTCCTGCAGGAGCAGCTCCCAGGACTGATGGGGATTTCTCCCTGGCACAAAACAGGTTGACTGGCTGAAGAAGAACAACTTTGGAGGCGCCATGGTTTGGGCTCTTGACATGGATGACTTCACTGGCACCTTCTGCAATGAAGGCAAATACCCCCTGATCTCCACCCTGAAGAAAGGGCTTGGTCTGCAGAACGGTGGTGAGTGGTCTGAGGGTGCGAGCAGCCCCTTGCAGGGAACTCCTCATGAAGGGAGGGCAGGGATGAGACACGATCAGCCCAAAACCAAGCCCTTTGCTGCTCTGATTGCAGACTGTGTGCCTCCTGCTGAGCCCCTGCCTCCCATCACCGAGGCTCCCACCACCACCACCAGTGGCAGCGGCAGCGGCGGCTCCGGCGGGAGCGGCTTCTGTGCCGGCAAACCCAACGGCATCTACGCAGACCCCCAGGACAAGAGCAAGTTCTACAACTGCCTGAACGGCCAAACCTTCTCGCAGAGCTGCGAAGCCGGTCTCGTCTTCGATCCCGCCTGCTCCTGCTGCAACTGGCCATGAAGCTCCTACTCCTCTTCCAGCCAGCAGGCCCCTCTGAGCTAATTGTGCACAATAAGAATTATTCAATAAAGCTTTCTGCAAAAGCAACAATCCTCCCCGTTGCAGCTCGTCTCGTCCTCAGTGTTTTGGTGCTTCCCGGTTCTCCCACGATACTCAAAGCTGTGCTCGGGGAAGGGTTTGAATCCACATGCTGGACTTAATTCCAGCCTGGCATTTTCCAGCCTGGCCTTCTTGCAGCCCCAGGGAAGCAGAGAAGGAGCCAAAGGGGCAGATCAGGCTGTGCCACCAGGAGCATCACAAAGAAGGGTGGTGACATCACCAGCTCAGGCTGTGTCCCCCAAGCCAGCACAGCACAGCACATTCCACAGGGCCATTATTCATCCCCAGCTTCTCCCTGCACTGCCATCGCCCTCGGGCAGCCCCAGCCCTGTGCCCATAGCAACTGGAGTACACGGACAAGCTGCTGGCAAGGCAGGATGGCAGCGGGGCAGGAGCCAGGGGGTGAGAGCTGTGCGAGGTGGGGGTACCCAGGGGGGTCTGGGCTAGGGGCTTTTCTTCCCACGCAGCTCCCCACTGGCATCAGCTCCCCCAGCATCATCCCCCGGCTGGGCTGCTCATCACTCCCTGCTGGGGGAAAAGCAGGGTTTTGTGGCAGGAGGGAAGAGGCATCCAAAGGGCAGATCCCCCATAGATACCCAGGGTGAGGGGGTCCCATCTGGGAGCTTTGGGGGTGGGTGGCCTCAGGCAGAGAGCAGCACACGCTTCAGGTACAAAAGCAGCACGTGGTCAGCTGTTTTTTGTCTTGTTTCTGTTTGCCACGCTGGTGGCACGTCCCTCTCCAGGTCCCTCGGCTGTGCAGAAGAATGTCTCCTTTGGGACAACTCAGGAAAGGAAGATGTTCCCCTACCACTACGCCCCAGACAGGCTGGGGATCGAGGTGGTGGCCGTGGGGGGGAACCCTCTGGTTGGGCCAGGCTATTACCTGGACCAAGAGGTGAGTTGTTTAAGTGCTGTGGTCCTTTGCAGAAGACACGGGACAGGAGCAGTGGGGCCATGGCCAGCCCCACTCCTGCCCTGCAAACCCACTGCAGGATGTCTCTGCACACACCTTGGAGAAAATTCCCCTCCTTTCCCAATGCATCAGTGCTCAAAGCTCCACAGCAGTGAGAAAATGGGGGAATTAATAGGAATAACATCAATAGGAATAACACCAATAGGAATTACATTCATAGGAATTACATTCATAGGAATAACATTAATAGGAATAACATCTGCTGCCTGTGTACTTCTGCCCTGCAAGTGGTGCCTTTGAAATGTCAGTAAGACACTTCTGCTTTCAATTTGCAGACAAGCCTCAATTCCCCCCTGAGCACCAGGCCCATGAGCAGCAAGGGGTATGTGCTGGGAGCGAGGACAGCCCCGCGCTTCATGCCCAAGTATAAGGTGAGCTTTGGGGGCATCTGGGGCTTTAACACCCTCAGAGCAGCCAAAGTGTTGAGGAGCAGGGCTGGAGCACCCAGCTGGCTGCTGCCCTGAGCGTGTGGGAATGGTTTGCACAACCAGATGTTCCTCACAGATGTTTCCCCTCCCTTGCAGACAGTGACCCCTGGCCCAGGAGCGTACGAGCCCTTCTGCACGGAAAGCAGCAAGTGCCAGCCTGCCTATGCCCCCTTTTCCTCCAGTGCATCACGATTTCCAAGAAAGCCTCCAGACAGAGAGTTTTTCCCTGGGTAACATAACTAATTTTCTTACCATTTTCACACTAAGCAGGAGTGAAATGCTAAGATGTGAATGGGTGATAGGAAACTGAGTTCTCACTAGAGCTTCTTTATCTTCCAAAAGCTGCCCTGCTTTAGTCTTTAGCTTAGCACAGTGACTACAACATGTAGCTCCTCCATGTAGCTCTGCTGAAAAGAAGATCTCATTTAAAACACAGGCTGAAGCTCTCAACACCATCTCACATCTTCCTTGTCTATAGCACCATCATTGCTAGTAGTGAAAAGTTGTCTTTTAGACAGCCATAGACAGGTCACTGAGGTAAATTCTGTGTTACAAACATCATACACCACCTCCAGAATTGTGACATTTTGTGCCTGTTTTCTTTAGACCCGGAAATTACAACCCAGAGCAGCCATCAACCAAAAAAGTCACTTGGCCAATGAAATTTGGGGCTCCAGACTGGTCTGCAGTGCCCAAGCCACCAAAGAGGATGGTAAAGAGGGAGGTGCAGCAGGTAAGGACTGGGATGAGGGGATGTTATTCCTGGCTCGAGGCTTCTGAGAAAGGCAATTGTCCGGTCACTTTGCATCTGCACTAAGTTTTGTCATCCTTCCCTTACCTGCCCGGGGCGTGAGAAACGAAGTGATTTTCTATGAGACAAAGATTTTTCTATGTTTGCAAAACCAGTCACGGCCTTTCAAAAAAACCCCTTAAGAAATTTCCTGCGGAAGTTTCCACCCACCCAGGCAATGAAGTGAAGCAGAGCCTCGAGCACCCCGGGCAGCTCTGCTGAACAGAGAAACCCTCTGCAAACACAGGCTGAGCTTCTCAGCACCCTCTCAGCCCTGCCTTTGCTGGGGAGCTGCCACTGCTATTAATGGATGGTTGTCTTTTAGATGACCATGGACAAAGCGTTCAGAAAGCACCAGGAGAGACTGGCCTACCTGAAGCTGTTCTACAGCTGAGGGGCTGTGCTGCTCCTCTGGGGACACCCACCTGCACCACCAGGCTGGCTGCATGGATAGAGTATGCTAAATAGGTTAAAACAGAATAAAATATGAATAAAACCATTTTGAATATCTTGCCACTCATTGGGCTTGCCTGGTGTGGTGTCTGGGTGTCTCTGGGGCCAGGCAGGGCTGGTGCTGTTGTCTCTGGGTGCTGGTTTGGGCTGGGCTAGAGTTAAACTCTTCCCAGTGGCCCCAACGGGGCTGTCCTTGGGTTTGTGCTGGACACAGGGCTGAGACCCCAGTGGGGGTTTTGTTACTGGTTTTGTGTATAGTTCTTGTTATTGCTGGGCAGGGCTTGCACAGAGCACATGCCTTTGCTGCCCCTCCTGCTGCCACGCTGGGGAGGAATTTGGGGGTCTGGGAGGAGACACAGCCAGGACAGGTGACCCCAAGGGACATTCCAGAGCACAGGATAACATGCTCAGTTTATGAAGTGTGGGGAAGAAGGAGGAAAGGGGTTTGGAGTGATGAAATTTCTCTCCCCCACTCACCATGACACAGGGTGGGGCTCTGCTCTCCTGGAGCTGCTGAACACCTGCCCGTGGGAAGCAGAGAATTATTTCCTTGTTTTAATTTGCTTTCCTTATTAAACTTTTACCCCAACCCACGAGTTCTCCAGCTTTTACACCCAATTCTCCCCCTGATCCCGCTGGTGGGGGAGTGAACAAAGGGCTGGGAGGGGCTCCATGGAAGCCCCTCACCTCAGCTCCCTCCCCAGTGGGGCTTTCCTCACCCTCTTCCCCCAAATCCAGCCCTCCCTGAGGCAGGAGAGGAGCCAAATTAACTCAGCTCCAGGGCAGCTCAGCTGCTGCCCCTTCTCCTCAGGGCTGGGAGTGAACAGCACCATCTTCTGCTCAGCCTTCCCTGGTCTCCTCACCCCCCTCTCCTCCTGTCTGGGCCAGCCCAGGGAGAGCTGGGGGTGTTTGGGGCACCCTCAGGCACATTCAGTGAGTGAATGATGGCTCTGTGCACAAAATAACACACCAGACACCTGCAAGATGCACTGTTGCATTCTGGCCTTACTGGCATGAAGATATTCTCAAGAATGAGAAGACATTCTCAATAGAAATACATTCTCAAGCAAGGAGCAAACAACGTGTTGCTAATTAGAATCTGGTCAGGCAAAGAAATGTGGCCTGAAACAGAAAGGTCCTGGTGTTCAGCTTCAGCTGTTCCTGCCATGAGCCACTGGAACCCTGGGGATTGCTGTACATGTTTACAAACCCTCTCACAGATTTGTGTCTGATCACAGCCTTGATGTGGTCCCAGGGGAGAACTAAGAGCAGGCAACACTCGCTCTGGGTGTAACTACAGCCCCAGCACAGCCTTTCCAATTTCCTGGCTTTGTCTGCCTGTTTCTGGAGCAAATTTCACCTGCAGCCCAGTTCCAGCTGTGAAACCAAAATCTATTCTTGCCATTTCCCACTTTCAGGCTTTGAGAGCTGTTGCAGATGTGCCCCAACAGCTGCTCACAGGCTTTTTGGGGCACGTTGGTTCCCTCCCTCCCAACCACACGACACACCTGCCAAAATGGGAGGTCAATTCACAGCTGCCCCTCTTGGGGCAAGATCTTGGATAAGGGGATATGACCCCCTGGAATTTCTGCTGACCTAAAACCTGGGGTTTCTGGCTGTTTAAGCCTTCTCCTTGGTATTTATGGCAGACCCTGTATTCCATCTCCATCTGTCCAGGTTATCCGATCGAGAGGAAAAGGGGTGTGAGAAGATTAACAAAGTCAGCAGCACCCAGGATGCTTCACCACATTCCACCTGGGACTGGACAAACCTTCTACTAAAGCTTTTGCCAAACTGATGGGATTTCAAAAGGCCCTTTGTTGTTGTTTCTGATGAAATTCCCAATCTTCTCAGCTATCAAATGTTCCTTAAGAGAAGGGAAGAGAAGCAAAGGCAAGGACAGGATCTCCTACTCTGACACCCCCCACTGAAAACACACTCAGGCTCCATTCAGGTCCTTTTCCACTCTTAAAACTTGAAGGACTCAGCCAGTTTTGCTCTTAGGAGATAAAATTACTTTTATTAAGAACATAAAAATTACACTTTTCATTCTACTTTTTTCCCCTCCCCAGCGAGGGATTTTCTCAGTGCGAAAAAAGCTTAATCCAAGTAAAAAAAGATAGAACTTTTGATATGTACATACCTACACACTGTCTCTGTACATTTGTCATTCTGTACAACCAAGGCACCAGCAGGAGTGACAATGGCACATGCAGAGGCTTTTTAAGAGATTTAATTTCAGATTGCTTGGCAGGAACATCTCCATTCTCACTGAAATAATTACTCCTTTTTCTCTTCCTCCTGCCTGGGTGTGGGGGGAAGAGGGAGGCCTGGGAGGATCCTTTGAACTGCATGGAGATGAACATGTACACCTTGGGATCCTTGGGAGACTGGACCAAACCACAGGAGTCTTTTGTCAAAAAAAATTGCCAATGTTTTCCCTAAAAAACGTTGAGGGAAAATTAAAGCAAAGCCCTCCAGAACCAGTTCATAATTACAACACTCCCCTCATCAGTCGTTTTCACTGCTGAAATAAAAGTCTTCTGCTCTGGGGAAATAAAGGGAGAAAAAAAAGAGGAACTTCTGTTGATAAAAGCACATATTTGAGAATGGATAAAATGAAAGCAATGTGATCACTAGCACGGCCTTGCAGCCTGCAATCAATGCAGCTTTATTCCAGACTCCAAGTTCCAAAACAACTGGTGAAGGCGTGAACTCTCAAAGGACTTGTGCTGTGTTGAAACCAACAATAGATGTGAGAAACAGCCCGGAGCAGCTGTGAAATGTTGCCAGTCATTCTGCAGGAAAACCATCTCAAAGCAGGACAGGGTAAACACCACACTTGAGAGCTTTTAAGTCCGAAGTGCAGCTGCAGTCAGCAAAGTGAGAATCAAATGCCATCTTAGCTCTGTATTTACACTTCACTCTTTACTGACACATCAGACACCTTGAGTTTATAAAAGAGAAGTCTGTTTGCTTTCACCTGCCAAGAATGCAAAGAAAGGAACTCCCTGGGACTTTTCTGTCTCTGTTAACACACATTCCTCAGAATTAAGGCCTGGCAGGGTTGATGGCAGAAGTTTCCTCTCCTGCCTGCCAGGCAGCCACGCACCAGTGATGCCTTTGTGTTCTGCAGAGCCTGCAGGGGAGCAGGAAAACCCTGGTGTGCCCCAGCTCCAGTTCTTGTGTGCCCCAGCTCTTCCAAGAGTAAATCCTGCCCACGGTGGAACCAAAGCAAAGTGATCCCTTCATCCCATTCCATTGACCTCAGCCATTCCAAGTCAGCAGGAGAGCAAAGGGGAAGAGGGAGCACTGGAAACCAGGATGAGAGTGGAGCTCGCTCTGCAGAGAGATCATTCCTGGGCCACTCAGCTGGATTGCCTCTCCTGAACCCTCTGGGTTTGTGTTTCTCTGAGCAGCCACAGAAACTCCAGCCCCAGCTCACTTCTTCCTGCGGATTTTGGGCTTTTTCACGGGCCGGAGGTAGGGATTGTCTATCACATTGTCCTCCCCGTTCCTGCTGCCTGCCAGGGACGTGTTCTGCTGTAACACTGAGCCATTTTCCTTCTCGGTTCCTGAATCATCCTGGGAAAAAAATAACCAAACCCAAACAACCAGAGTTATGCAAAATAAGGCTTAGAAGTCCTTCTGCCCAGAGAAGCTGTGGCTGCCCCACCCCTGGAAGTGTCCAAGGCCAGGCTGGATGGGACTTGGAACAATCTGGGCTAGTGGAAGGCACCCTTGCCCAGGGACAAGCTGGAACAAGATGATTTTAAGGTCCTTCCCAACCCAAACCTGTCTGAGATTCCTTAATTCTAAGTTCCAAACACATAACCTGTGGGCAGGAGAGGCAATCAACAGCTGAGATAAGCAGCAGCACAGAAGGAGCTGCATTAAGGGTGAGACCCCCTGATTTCTAACACAAGACCCCTCGGGGAACAACGTGGCACCTGAGGAGAACCCTCTCCCCCTGACACTGAAATGCAATGAAAGCTCCTGCTCCAGCCTCGCTTTGCACCCTGCACAAAGCCAGAGAACCGTGACAATGTTTGGTCACTGACACGTGGTGAGACACAGCCCACGGGGCCATTTCCCACGCTCTCTGCCCAGCTGCCACGAGACAGAGGCAGGTTCCAGAAGCCCAGGGCAGGGGGCCCAGGAATGCCCTGCTCAGGGGGCTGTACCGTGCTCATGTGCAGAGGGAGGTTCTCGGTGTCCGTCTGCTCGTCCTGCTCCGAGGAATCCGTCTCTTCCATCTGCTGCATCTCCAGCTCCGAGGGCAGCAGAGCTGTCAGGTAGGGCACAGTGAAAGGCCTGGCAGCAATCACTGCAGTCAGGGAGAGGGACACAGTCAGACAGCTGGGAGAAAACTCCTCACCTCAAAAATTAGGAAGGACAAAGTTACACAGAGATCCAACACTGGTTTTAAGCACACACCACCTTTTCCTCCTGCTCCCAGGAGCAGGAATGAAATATGCTGTGCCTAAATGATAGCAGTCTCTAATTTCCTATTTTTTGAAGCCCCTTTATGTTTCTAGCATTATTTCAGCACAAAAAAATCCTTCCTGCCCTCCACAATTATCTCACAGGCTGAGGTATCCCATTAACACTGACACCTGAGCCAGCAGTGGGCCTTGGGAAGGTGGGAATTCTCATCACTGCTTTGCAGAGAAACAGGAAACCCTCCACTAGCACAGAAACATCAGAGAGAAGAAATTAGTTGTTCAAAGGTTACAGGGAGTGGAGTCAGGACTGGGATGAGCTTTGATTTTAGCTCCCCTCAGCCTTCTCCACCAGCAGAAGACAGTGAGCCACAGTGAGGGTAGAAACCTCCTTTTGGTTTTCATCCCCATTTTGAATACAAAACTCCTCATTTCCTTCAGGGAATAACAGTGTGGTTATTCCGAGCTCAGCCCCTGCAGCAGCAACAACCCCAGTGGGGGGAACACTCGGGGACAGAGGGGCCATTTAGGGCACAGAGAGCCCCAGCAAACTCACGTGGGAACGTGCTGACATCATCCTTGAAGAGGCTCTGGGTCTCCCCTGTCTTGGCCATGAAGCGTGTGAGGGCCCTTTCCACATCCCGCCGTTGGGAAGCCGCCTTTTCCCGGAGCACCTGATAGTCGGACACGGGCTCCCGGTACGTCTGCGGGGGGCAAGGGGGGCAGGAGGGGAACAGCTCACCTTCCAAACACTGCACGGATGGAGGAGCTGCAGGCAAGCTCTCACCTTCAGCATTCACACGTTTTGGGAAGGCCACAGATGGCCACCAGCCAGGAATCCAGGCATTCTGGCTGATTTCTGGACAGCAAGGGATGTGCACAACCCAAGGAATATATATATATATATAAACCAGGAAAAGCAATGCTTTGGATGGGCAGTACCAGCTTTACAGTAAAAACACACCACTCCTGGTGTTCTGCATTTCAAACAGCCCCCAGACAGCACAGAAATCTTGTTTTCACTCACCGGTGTCTTGATGTAAGTGTGGGGATCTGGGAACTCAGGGAAATGGCCAGGAATGTGGGATGGATGAGGCTTGTTCTGTCCTGCTGTCAGGGCTTTGGGAGTCACGGGCTGGTTTGTCACAGGAGCTGCAGAGGTTAAAAAGCACAGGAATCAGGGGGGTTCCTCCTGCCCAGGGCCAGGCTCAAAGTGCTGGTGCTGAGCTGTGAGCCACATCCCCAGGCCCTGTCCAAGCACACCCCAGGAGCTTGTGTTTGGCATCCCAGAAGGGAACAGGGATCACTTGGCCCCTCCCTCCTACACAAGGAGAACAAAACCATGCTGAGGATTCTCATGGGCAAGGAGGACACTGGTGCAAAGTGACTCTTCCTTCACCTGTCCCAGTGTCACTAACAAAGTGCACTCCCAGGAGCTCTGGAATGCGTGATCCATCAGAAAGCAGGAGCTCCCTGGGTGCCAGCAGGGAGGAATGCCCACTTATTGCCAGCTCCCTGGGTACCAGAAGGGATTTCCCACGTACGGGCAGTGATGACCATCCTCTGGGAGCGCTTGGCATACGCAGGGAGGGTTTCAACATTGAACCCTGAAACACAAAAGAGGAAACAGGAATCACCCCCAGAGTTTATCCTGCCACAAATCCCTTCTCTTAGGCTTCTCCAGGATTTTCCCAAGGGCTCCCAATGACAGGAGAAGGAAAACCACATGCTCTGTGTATCCACACTGCCCAAGGCTCAGGACAGCGAGCACCACACAAACCCCAGAGACAGAGGGGCAGAGTTTCCTACCAACACAGCACATCCAAAGCTGCCATGAGCAGGAACAGCCAACTACTCACCCATTTCCACCAGAGTAACCACGATATCCGAGAGCGTGGGCTGGGTCCTGGCTGTGTGCTCACAGTAGGACTTGGCACTCCTTCCAATTTCCGAGATATCTGGGGGCACAAAACCACCACACACTTGATTCTTACAGTGTCCACATTTGTATCAGCCCAAGCCCAGCTTCAGGGATGGGAATTTTTAACAAAGTTAGCAAGGGATGAACGATAGCTCCTGGCTGCAGCCTGGGTGTTTGAAATTAAAGCATGCAGACACTAAAGATTAAGGAGTCAGATGTTTTCCACAAATGTAAGATACAACTCTGCACCATGAGCATGAAGAAAATATACAGAATGTAACCATTTCCTGATTTCAGAATAACAAGGTTCTCAGCACATCACCCAGAAAGGGGTAATATGTTTGTGGCTTGTTCTCTTGGCACTCTCTCAAGGTATTAAAGAACCCTATATATATATATATATGGGTATAAGTTACAGCAAACCCCCTGGCTGAGCCTGTGAGCCCACAGCTCCGGGCTGGAGCGTGCCAAGGAGCACAGGCCAGGCTGGGCCCCTGGGGTGGGTCACTCACAGCTCTGGATCATCTCGGTGAGCGTCTCCACCGCAGCCTTCTCGGCGCTCTCAAAGCCAGCCTCGGTGAGCAGGGAGCTCACCACGACCTGCAGCGTCCGGCGCCGTGCCAGGTGGTAGTTGTCGGCAGGGGTGCCAGCCTGCTTGCTGCCCGCCCGCTGCCACACCGGGAACACCGGGGAGGGACAGTCAGGGCGGCTGGCACAGCCCGCAGGGGTGGCACGGCATGGGGAGGGGCAGCAGCAGGGAATGGGAATGGAACGGGAACAAGGAATGGGAAGGGGCAGGAGCAGGGAAGGGGAATGGGAAGGGCCTGGGAATGGGAAGGGGAAGGAGCAGGGAATGGGAATGGGTAGGGAATGGGAAGAGGAAGGGGCAGGAGAAGGGAATGGGAAGAGAAAGGGGCAGGAGAAGGGAATGGGAATGGCCTGGGAATGGGAAGGGGCAGGAGAAGGGAATGGGAAGGGGCAGGGAACAGGGAATGGGAAGGGAATGGGAACAAGGAATGGGAAGGGAATGGGAACAAGGAATGGGAAGGGAATGGGAACAAGGAATGGGAATGGGAAGGAGAAGAGAATGGGAACGGCCTGGGAACAGGGAACGGGAAGGGGCAAGGAAAGGGAATGGGAAGGGCCTGGGAACAGGGAATGGGAAGGGGCAGGAGTGGGGAATGGGGACACGGGTGGGCTGAAGGACTCAAGGCCAGGGGCCAGCCCTGCCTGTCCCCCCTGCACACATGAACACACACACATGTACACGTGCAGGGACACACTCACACACGTGTGCAGGGACACACTCACACATATACATATATACACGTATGTATGTACACATACACACGTACATAAATACATATATATACATGCACGGACACATATACAGACACACATACAGACACACAGACACACACACATACATACACACTTTCGGGAGCGCGGGCCCTTTAAGAGCCCCCCCCACCCACCCCGCGCGCGCCGCCCCCCCAGCCAATCAGAGCGCCCAAACCTGCGCCAGCCAAACCCCGCCCCCCTGCGGCCCTTCAGCCAATCAGCGCCCCCCTCCCTCCCGCCGCCGCCCGCGGCCCGGCCTGCCCCTCCGCCGCTCCCCGGGGACACCGAGGGCACTGAGCGCCGCCACCCGGCCCGGGCCCGCCGGGGGACCCGCCACGCCGGCCGCGACCCGCGGGGACGAGCCGCCCGTACCGTGCCGGAGCCCCCGGACGCCGCGTCGGCCATCTTGGAGCCATATGGGGCTGTGCGCATGCGCCAGGTGAGCCGCGCGGGGCGCGCGGGGCACTGTGGGAGTTGTAGTGCGGGGAGGGGGGAGCACGTGGGGAGCGGCAACAGCTGGATCCGCCCCCTGCACATCTGGATCACACACACACCCCTGGGTTCTCCCTCCACATCTGGATCCCCACACACACCTGGATCTGCCCCCTGCACATCTGGATCACACACACACCCCTGGGTCTCCCCATGCACACCTGGATTGCCCCATCCAGTCCATCCCCTCTGCCAAGGAGCAGGTGACACAGGAACTTGTCCAGGTGGGGGTTATAATGATGATATTTGGGTGTTACAGTGCCCAGGTGGGGGTTATAATGTCAAGGTGGGGTTTATTGTGCCCAGGTGAGGTTTATAGTGTCCAGGTGGGGGTTATTGTGCCCAGGTGAGGTTTATAGTGTCCAGGTGG
>JAWWTY010000230.1:0-16133 GCA_035222235.1 Margarornis squamiger | reverse complement strand
TTTGGGGGGCTGGGACCCCATGAGGGGCTGGGATCCTGTCCCACAGTGGGGCTGGGACCCCCTTGGAAGGGCTGGGATCCCTTGGGGGGCTGGGACCCCCCTTTGGGGGACTGGGACCCCATGAAGGGAGTGGGATCCTGTCCTACAGTTGGGCTGGGACCCCCTTGGAAGGGCTGGGACCCCCTCAAGGGGCTGGGACCCCACTTTGGGGGGCTGGGACCCCATGAGGGGCTGGGATCCTGTCCCACAGTGGGGCTGGGACCCCCTTGGAAGGGCTGGGACCCCCTCAAGGGGCTGGGATCCCTTGGGGTGCTGGGACCCCCCTTTGGGGGGCTGGGACCCCATGAGGGGCTGGGATCCTGTCCCACAGTGGGGCTGGGACCCCCCTTTGGGGCCTGGGATCCCATGAGGGGCTGGGATCCTGTCCCACCCCCCAGCTCTGACACCAACAGCCCCTGAAATCAAAGTGCACGACCCCAAAGACCGGGCAGTTCTGGTCAAGCCATCAGGAATTTGCTCCTGACAGGGCTCAGGAAAGGAGAAGGGAGGGACAGCAAGAAGTCCCAGGCCCTCAGCAGCTCCAGAGGAGCCTGAAAAGCTCGGGAACAGCAGCCCAAGCCCCTCAGCATCCCAGCTCTCCAAAACAGCACACCCGGCTCAGCCGGAGGTTTCCATGCGTTTCCTTTATTTATTTTCAAGTTGACGAACAATATCGATACGACTGGGTCGAGTAAGGCTATTTTCCTCTTTTTTTTTTCGTTTTTTTTATCTTTTTTTTTCCCTCCCTCCCTCTTTCTCCCCCCCAGCACGGGAAGAGGGACGAGGCCCGGCCGCCGGGCCACGGAGGAGTCGGCTGTACCTGACAGGTGATGAGGTTTGTCCTGTCGCCACCAAAGGAACATTTATGTGCATAAAATACAGAGGTGCAGCATTGACACGGAGGATATTAAAGACACAGAGTTGCTACAGATGCCTTAAGAGACGCGTCCCCCCCATCCCCAACCGCCCCGCGGGGCTCCGGCTCGCTCCCCTCCAGCCTCATGCCACAATTCCAGGGGTTTTTGGGGAGCTCCAGAGCCACTGCTCCCCTCAGGCAGCTCCTGCCTCGTGTGTGTACGTTACCCGGGGCTCCCGCTGACGCTTCACTTGAGTCTCGGCTTTTATTTTGGGGAGGGGAGGGGGGTTTTAATCTCCTTTCACTGCCGAGCCCAGCGAATTCCAGCCAGGAGAAGAGGGTGGAACAGCTCCTTGTGTCCTTGGAGAAAAACAAAGAAAAGAAAGACAAGGAAAGGGGGGGGGGAAGAAAAAAGAAAAGGAGATAAAAAGAAACAGAAGCCCGACCCAAGGAATCGGCGTGTCCAGTGGAAGGGGTTGGTTTGTCCTTTGGTTTCTCACTGAAGGCAAAGGTGAGCGTGGGCTGCATTCCCACCCGGAGGACCCCCTGGGTCCCCCCTTGTTGTGGTCCCTGTGGACAGCAGGGGGATGTTGGGAGAGAGCCAGGGAGCTCCTCGGGCCCCACAGAACATCAGGAAATCAAGGAAAAAAATCAAGGAAAAAGGGTTTTTTCGGGTCTCTGCGTTTGCTGTTTCGGGTTTTCCTTGTTCCTCCTCCTGCACCAGGGACCAGGATGTGCAGAGACCCCCCCACGCTCTGGGTGCTTCAAACACCCAAACATAAACAAAAACAACAAAACTTATTCCATCTTTTTGGAGATTTTTTTTGTTTGTTTGTTTGTTTCGCTTGGCTTTTAGTGCTACTTTTTGAATTTGCCGGATTCCAGCCCCAGGAATGTGACCAACTGGGGCTGCTCATCTGGGTTTGGGGAGGGGAATCCTCGCTCCATCGGGGAAGGGGTGGGAGAGGGAAGAAAAAGGGATGGGAGAAGGATTGGAGAGGGGTAAGAGAGGGGTGGGAGAGGGGATGGGAGAGTGGGAGAGCAGGGAGAGAAAAGGTGGGATAGGGAATGGGAGAGGGAGGGGAAAGGAGTGGGAGAAGGGTGGGAAAGGGATGGGGAAGGAACAGGAGATGGGACAGGGATGGGAGAGGGAACAGGGGTGGGAGAGGGATGGGAGAGAGGACAGGAGATGGGACAGGGATGGGAGAGGGAACAGGGTGGGAGAGGGATGGGGAAGGAACAGGGGTGGGAGAGGGATGGGAAAAGGATGGGAGAGGGGACAGGAGCGGGACAGGGGACACACTTCCCTAAAGAACTAAGTTTCCAAGTGCCTGCAGCTGGGGAACAGCGACAACAAAGACACCTCCCAGCCTCTCCTCCTCGCTCAGGGGCCGGGGCTCCGTCGGGAAGGCGGCCGAGCCCGGTACATTCAGTGTTTGTCAGAGGGTCTATGGCTCAGGGGGCCGGAGCCCCTCGCTCGGGCAATGGCAGTGCAAAAACACCCGGGGACTTGAAATGTATTTGTGCTGTTGGGTTTCTTTTTTTTTGTTTGTTTGTTTTTTTTAGGGTTTTTTAAAGGTTTTTTCTTTTTTTCCTTTTCCTCTCTCTCAAAACACAACTTCCCTTTGTCCATTCATTCCCTAGAAACGAACTTTTTTTTTTTCTTTTCTTTTTTTTAAAATTCCAACTGAAAAAATAAAGCCAAAGACACTCTCGTCTCCCTCGCGCTGCTCTCTATCCCGTGGGATGCTAAAGGGAATCCAGACTCATGCTTTAACAAAAGTGCTTATTACTTGAAGCAAGTGCTTTGGACCAAGGGGGCGGAGAGAAACTTCCTTTTTCCAGGGGTTGGGACCAGGGAAGGGGATGGAGATCCGGTGCCTGCGTGTTCCAAACCAAGAGATTGATCAGATTGAGGTGGGAAAAGCCGAAAAATGTGCTGCTTGGCGGGGCAGAACTAAGCGGGAATGGTCCAACTTTGGCATAAAGGTCTGTGGGATGAAGATTTGGGAGCCCACGAGGGGCTGGGAAGGGAGGGGAGCGGGCAGGGCAGCGGAAGTTTCCCTCCATCCCTCTTTACAATGCACCAGGGAAACCATCACAAATCTCGTTTAGCAAAATAATGCATTATTACCAAACACTTTGATTATTACTTAAATTGTCAAGCTGTGCTGTCAACGATACGATACAGCGTTAAAGGAGAACAAGACTGGGACCCCCAAGGCCACACGTTCCCCCTTTCCCCCCCCATTCCCTCCCCTCTGCTCCCAGACCTCGGATGCGCCGCTGGAACCTCGTTTCCCTCCATTATCATTATTAATCACTATTATTATTATTATTATTATTATTATTACTACTATTTTTAAGAAGACACAAGGGGAGTGGAAAAAAAGCTCCTGGCTAAGAGGGAAGGACACAAAGCGTGGCGTGGGAAAGGATGGAGAAGCCCTTACGGAGATCACATTGATTGTCTCGGCGTCGTTGAGCGGAGGGGACACGTCGGAGCACGGAAACAAGGCCAAAAGAAGGATCAGCTTTCTCCTCTAAGCAAAGGAACTGAAAAGCACAACAACACTCCAAAAAACAAGGAGGGGTGGGCTGGGGGGAGTGAGGGAAAAGCAGCATTTTCCGTGTGCTCTACGGAATAGGTGGGAAAAGCCACGTTCAAGTGAAATGGTGCCGGATCCCGTCTCCCGACAGCCACGAGGCCACGCCGAGGGCCACGAGGGGCACGGCTCTCCCGGGACAGGGATGCATTCCATGGACATGGAGCATCACAGCCCTGCTCCCAACCCATCTCCGAGCCCGTGCCAGGGTCGGGAGCGGCTCGGCCCCTCCGTGTGCCTGGAAAAGCACTTTAGCCCTTGAAGGCAACGGCTCAGGACTTTGGCCCCATTTTCCTGCCCCGCGGGAAGGGGGGAAGGGAAGCAGCCAGGAGATAAAGTGATGCTGAAATTCCTCCCGGAAAGGGAAAAGAGCTGCAAGAGGCGAGTGCGGATTCGCCAGCAATGTAAACAAGTCTCTGTTTTCCAGTTCTCCACCGCAGAATACTGAAAAGGATCTTCCAAAAGGATCTTTTGATTCAAGTTTCGTGAGTTCGTTCTGGTTCCAGACTGAGGTATCCGGTGCAGAAAGGTCAACGCTTCCTTTCAAGCTCGAGGGGAGTGGGGAGGGGGACACTGTCCTAAAAGGAGGGGATCCAAAGGGAAGATACCCCTCCAGAGCAGGCAGAGCTCTGCCCCTCAGAAGTGCCTGGTCCTGGCTCCAAGATCTCACCGAGGGCAAATTTGTTGAGTGCTTTCTGAGTGAAGTGCGGGATGGGGAGTGGGAGCATCGGGAGGGTCTCAATCCCACTCCCCTCCGGGACAAACTCCTCCGGGAAACGCCAAGAAAATGTGCTTATCACCCAAAGGCCAAGACTGAAAACTTCATATTTGGTTCTAAGAGTTTGGCTTTGGTAAAAAGAAAGAAACAGTGCGAGGGGATCCTGCCCGTGGGGGCCGGGAGTGTCCCCCGGGAGCTCTCCCGGGAACGGTCGGCTCCGGCACCTACACCCAACACTCCTCCCTGACAGGAGCCACCTTCATTTAGAAATTATTAAAGACAAAAACAAAAGAAAAAGACAAAAAAAAAAAAAAAAAGACATAATTTTGGTTACAGAAATGCCCTTTTCTCTCTGACACTCAGGGCTGGCCCAGTCCCATCACGGGCTCCAGGGATGTTGTCATCCCTGCTCCCATCCCAGGGGGATCACACCGGGACACCCCCAGGGTGGTCCCAGCCTGGTGCTCCCCAGCTGCAGTGGGAGAGGAGCTCGGGTGGTTCCTGACATTCCAGCCCGTTCCCGGTCTCTGCATCCCCGTCTTTGGCTTTGAACAGACTCGTGGTATGGAGGAAAAACATTGTTTTTTGACACTGTTACAGTAATTCAGGAGGAAAACCAAAAAAAAAACAAACAAGGGGGGAAAAAAAACACCCCACGACAACAGTGCAACATTCTCAGATGCTTCAAACCTGCAGCATAAACAGGATTGCTCAAATTAAACAAAAAAAGGAAAAAAAAAAGCGGAAAACCCAAACCAAAAAACAAGGATCCCACCCACATCCACACGTGCCACGAAACCTGCCAGGATGCTGCATCCCAAAAAGCAACACAGACTTACTCAGGGGTTGTGAATAAGGACTTGGAAGTGCATTTGTTTCCTTAGTAAAAGGCTTTTAAAACATTGATTTTTTTTTTTCTCTTTTTACGGTTTTTTGTTGTTTTTTTAAAGGTAAATGCTCATTTCTCTATAAATAATTTTCATCTCTTTTTTTTTTTTTTTAAAAAAAAAAAACCCAAACAACAACAACCAACCAACACTGACTCTCGCATGGAAACGGCCACGCAACCCAGGGAAGGGAAACTCGAAGCAGAATCGTTTTAGGATCTGACAATTCTCCAAGGGGAAAAATCAAAACCAACAACCAACAGAATCCCTAAAGTGCCTGGTGTGGGGAGGAGGCTCCAGCAGTGCATCCATGGCTGGGCTCGGGCAGCAGCACCCGTTTTTCCCCTAGAAATGAGCTGCCAAAAGGATATTTTAGTGTCCCAGGTACAGTAGATCTTGGTTCAAGTGTTTGGACTCAAAGGATGAGGGGAGGGAAGAGCGATTCCCAGAGGAGCAGTGACAGCGGCACTTGGCCAGGAGCTGACCCCCACCCCGGCCAGCCATTCCCAAATTCCCCCCCTCCATCCCACCAAGAGTTCAGGCTTCCCCATCCCAGCCGGGTGGCAGCGCTGGGGGCATCCTGGCAGGGCTGGAGGCTGGCACAGGGCACCGGGAAACACCGGGAATGGTTTCAACCCGCCCCGGAGCGCCAGGGTGGGAAAACCAGTGGCGGATGGTGACACCTGCCTTGTCCCAGCCCAAATCCTGCCTCTTCCGCCTCCTGCCCGGCCATCCAAGGGACAGAGAGGATTGGGAAGGGGCAGGGGACGGGAAGGGCACTGCCAGGAACAGCTTTGGCACCACGCCGGCACCCGGAGAGATGGGGGGGAAGCGCCGAACTCCCCGGCGTGCGCGCACGGCCGCGCTTGGCCCGCCCAGTCTTGTTCTCCTTTAAAGTGCCCTATATTTATAGAATTTCTAAATAAATATAATAAGATATTAGGTCACCCATAGTTTAAGCTACTCCGAGTAACAGCCATCCAGGCCGATGGCGTTGTGCCGGTCCTTGGTGTAGGGGCAGGAGCTGCCGTTGGGGAGGGCCCCGCACGCCGCCGTCTTGGCCGCGATGCCGCAGTTCTTGAGGAGGTTGAAGCTGAAAGAGCTGATGGCGTCCTTAGGTGGGAAAGGCTTCATGGTGGAGAGGATAAGTGCCAGGCAGTCGGCAACGTCCTTGTTGGGAGCGCATGCCAAGGCTGGGGTATGACCTGGAATAAAGGCTGGGAGTGAGGGATGGCCCTGCGTGGTGGGGTTTGTTTGACCCCCTAATTTGGGGGAGAGAATCATGGAATGGTTTGGGGCAGAAGGGACTTTAAGGATCATCCAGTTCCAAGGCCCCCCTGACACGGGCAGGGACACCTTTCATTAGACCAGGTTGCTCCAACCTGGCCTTGGACACTTCCAGGGGTGGGGCAGCCACTGCAGCCTCTTTATCAATATCTCAATTATCCAAGACCCCAAGAGACCCTTCTGGGCACTGCCAATCCCTGTGACTGCAGGAACCACTCTGAAGCATGGCAGGAGCATCAGGAGATGAACAAACAGGCTCAGAAGTGCCTGGCAGATGCTGGAATATTCACCACAACCTACAGGGATTCCTGCTCTGCCTGGAGAAAAACCTTCTGACCAGCAGTTTCTGCCAAGTTGGAAGTGAGTCACAGCTGGGCTGGGGCCTGGCAGGAGCCTGGGAGCACCAGATGGTGCACAGTGGGGGGAAAAGCCACATTGCAAACACCTGTGAGACCTGGAAATGCTTTCACAGGGAATGGCAGGTGTTCTGAACTCCTGCGGGCCGTGTCTGTCACGCCATGGGAAGGACCTGTGGAAATCCCTCTGATCCCAGCTGAGCAGTTCCTGGGCTCAGGAACATCCCCCACCTCCCAGGGATGCTGAACCCCACCCTGGGACCCCCAAGGACACGCACCTTCTTCATCCACAGCCAGCACGGTGGCCCCACGGCTGAGCAGGGCCTGCACGACGGAGGCCAGTCCGTTCCGCGCCGCGATGTGGAGCGGCCTGGGAAGAGGGAAAAGTGGGATGAATCCAGCACCAGAGACACCTGCCCAGGAAAAAACACCTTGTGCCACAGCATGGTGCCTCTGTGAGCAGCTTCAAGGGCAGGCACCCTGCTCTGAGCTCAGCTGCAACCAGAGTGGGAGCTGAGCCCCCACTGCCTTTCCCAAGGTATCCCCCCTGCTCCCAGCAAAGCCCTGGCCACCCCATGGGTACCAGCTGTGCAAATACTCACATCTGCAGAGCACTGTTACTTGCATTGATAAGGCCAAGGTCTTGGGTTTCCCCCAGGATCAACAAGGCACACTTTTCATGGCCCTGGGAAGGAGACCGGAGGGTTTAGTGCAGGAGTGGGAGGGCAGGGGGTAACCTGGTCCGAGTGGAATGTGATTCCTTGGGATATGGAAACATCCCCCAAACCCAGCCTTCCTCCACAGGTCCTTTTGGCAGGCCTGGAGGGAAGAGGCTGCTGCCCCCTCTACCTTCTGCTTGGTGTGGATATGCTGACCACAAGCCTCCTGCTCCCACCATGGAATCATGGAATGGTTTGGGCAGGGAGACCTTTCCACCAGCCCAGGCTGCTCCGAGCCCCATCCAACCCAACCTGGAACACTTCCAGGGATGGAAGTGATCCTGGAAACTCCCCAGGGAAAATATAGATGGGTCTGTGCTACCTGAGCTGCTCAAAACTGACCCAGGTGTGTCAGGGGAGGCTCAGAGCCCTCAACTCTGCTCTGTCTGGCACAACCAGGGGGACAACCCTTCCCACAAAGGTGACAAGGTGACAGTAACAGCAATCCCAGCCACATCCCTACCTTGCTGCAGGCCAGGTGAAGAGCTGTGTTCTTGTTGACATCCAGCACAGTTATATTTGCTTTTGCTTGGTACAGCAGGAACTCTGAAACGAGGAGAGGTGCTGGTGAGAGGAGGTGCCTGTGAGGAAAGGGACAGCCCTTCTCCCACGGGATCCCTCTTGGAGGAGGCACAGGGAGCCTCAGAGCCCACCCTGGGGATCTCAGCACATACCCACTGCTGCTGTGTGCCCGTTCTCAGAAGCCACCATGAGGGGGGTCCTGCCCAGCTTGTCCGCCGTGTCCACCTCGGCTTGGTGCCGCAGGAGCAGCTGTAAACCATGGATGTTGTCTGCAAAGGCAGCAGCGTGAAGGGGTGTCCTGGGGAGACACAACAAGCAGGTCAAGGGGAGGGCAGAGTCCCTTGGAGCCAGGGGAAATTCATGTGGAAGTCACAGTGGGAGGCACAGCAGCATCAGGTGATGGGAGGAGGGGGACAAGTCTGGGCTCACCTTCCTTTGGCATCTCTGCTATTAACAATCTTGGCACCTAATGCTTCCACCAGCATTTCAGCAGTGCCATCCTGGTTGTTAATTCTGAGGGAGGACGAGAAGGGAAGTTAGAAAAGGAGTGAGCAGCACATTCCTGGGGTTCTGACACAAACAGCAGCTGCTCTGGAATTGGGGTAAAAGACCCCTTCACCCTTCTTGGTGTTACTCAAGGAAACAGAGACATGTCACACAACAGCCCTGCCCATCCCTCTGCAGCTCCAGGTCCCAAGGACACCCCATTCCCTGCTTTCCTCTTCCCTCCCCAGCTGGTGCCACCCAGGATGGCGCCCTTGGAAAGAGGGGCAGGGTTTGGAGCTCCTCCACTGGCACCACATATCCCCAGTCCCACAACAAGGGGCTGGGAAGGGCCTGAGGCAGGTCCCAAGTGTCACTTACACTGCACAGTGCAATGGAGTAAAGGGGTTTCCTTCTAGGTACGCAAACGGGTTGTGTTCAAGTAACAATTCAAGACAATCTTCATGTCCTGAGGACAGAGGGACAGAAATGTGTCAGCATCGGCCTGTGGGTCCTTCCTGGGCCCTTCTCCTTGTTCTCCAGACCCTCCCCCAGCTCTGGACATGCTCCAGCCCCTCAATGTCTCTGTTGTTGTGAGGGGCCCACAACTGGACACAGCATTTGTGGGGCCTCACCGGTACAAAAGAGCTGCCCAAAAAGCCAGAGGCCCAAACAAGGTGCCCAAACCACCCTGGTCCCCAGCACAGAGGCAGCAGGTCTGTTTCTAACACTGGCAGCAAAGCTGCTGCACTTCAGGAGGTTTCTAATTCCACACATCTCCTGGAGGAGTCACAGCCACATCCCTGGCTTGCCTTTGGGACAGGGACATCCCTTCCCGCTGCCGTGTCAGTCCCACCCTCCCTGCAATCATCCTCCAAATCCAGCCTCCTGGAGGAAGCAACCTCAGCTGTTCTGGAATAGCTCCTTTGCCATTTTGATCCTTTTTTAAGGAGCTTGGCAAGGGGGAGAAAAAACTCCCTCCCAGATTTGTTCCACCCTTTCCACCAGCGACTCAGCGCTGAGCTGACGCCTCCCAAAGCAGAGGATACCCTGGCTCTCCCTGGCTCCCCAGTGCCCACCAGGGGTGGTGGGCAGGGCCCAGCCCTGTCCTCACCACTGTAAGAAGCCCAGTGCATCGGTGAGTAGCCGCTGTAGTCCACCACGGAGTCCAGGGGGTCAGTGGAGAGGGCTGCCTGCAGCAGGGTCCGCAGGATTTCCAGGTGCCCGCACGCCGAGGCGAAGTGGATCGGGGTCCGGCCCTTGAAATCCCGGCACAGGACGAAGGCATCGTGGTCCAGCAGAGCAGCCAGGCAATCCTCACAGCCTGTCACAGCCTGTGGTCAGAGGAGAGGACCAGAGGGTCACATCGCGCCCTCAGAATCATTTAACAACACATTAACACTCTTCTTCCACAGCTTCCTTCTCAAACTGCAGTGTCCCAAAGGAAAACGGGCTCTTTCCCAGAGGACTCTTGAAAAACAAAGGAACCACCTGCCCGGCCTCTGAGCAGCCTCCACACAGCAGGGGACACACTCACCCCTCGGTGCAGGGCTGTCCTTCCCCTCTTGTCCGCTGCGTCAGCCGTGGATCCCTTCTCCAGCAGGAGATGGACACAGTCAACGTGGCCATTCATGATCGCCAGCATCAGCGGGGTTCTGGAGGTGGGGGAAAAGGCAACAGGGAGGAGGGTGGGCTTGGAAATCATCCAGGTCTGAGTATTCCCCCCCTGCTCTGCCCCATCCACCTGCAGATGCCAAAGAAACATCCAGACAGACTCACTGGCCGTGGATGTCCATGACGTCGGTGATGTCTGCCCGCTCCCCGCTGTCTATCAGGAGGTGCAGGGAATCCGTGTTCCCGTTGGCAGCTGGAGACAGGGATGAGGCAAGGAGTCACACACACACACACACAGGGGTGCCCCCAAACCCAAAGGTGTCCCTTCCCACATCCCAAACCACAGGCCACGATGGCCTCAGTGGGGTCACACCCCCTGCCCTCCATCACCTGCAGCGTGGAGAGGGGTCCACTTCCTCTTCCTCTCCTTGACCAGGGCAGATGCCCCGTGGCTGGTGAGCACCTCCACACATTCCGTGGACCCCCTCTCCGTGGCGAGGTACAGCGCCGTCCGGCCCTTGTGGTCCCGCACGTCCAGGTTCACCAGGGTCTCGGCAAGTGTCTTTAGGGCTTCACAGTGACCATTATAGGCCTGGGCACAAGGCAGACCATGTCAGAGCACCCTCAAGTGTCTCCCTCAGGCACCCAGAAGGATCCCCCCAGGGATAATTCCTGCCCCCGAGCCCCTTCAGGCAGAGCAGCTCCTGCCTTGGGATTTGGGTCTCACTCCAAACCCTCTCCCACTCCCACTCCTGCCCACGCTCCAGCACGGGAGGTGGCTCCAAACAGCAGCACCCAGAAAGTCCTGGAATGATTGAGGAGTTTAACAGACAAATTAAAGGCCTTTGACCAACGACCTGTGGAGAAGCTGCTCCCCCATCAGCAGCACCTTCCCTCCTCTGTCCCACTCAGCACTGGCAGCTGTAGGGACCGAGCGACCCTGGGCATCCCTCCAGGGCACAGCAGGAGCTCAGGCCACCCTGGGCATCCCTCCAGGGCACAGCAGGAGCTCAGGCCACCCTGGGCACCTCTCCAGGACACAGCAGGAGCTCAGGCCACCCTGGACACCTCTCCAGGACACAGCAGGAGCTCAGGCCACCCTGGGCACCTCTCCAGGACACAGCAGGAGCTCAGGCCACCCTGGGCACCTCTCCAGGACACAGCAGGAGCCCTCCTGGCCGTACTTACAGCTAAGTGCAAAGGGCTGACTGGAATGGTGCTTTCCACATCCTCCAGGCAGTTAAAAGACATTTCCAGGAGCTGCAACAGCAACAACACAAACTCATAATTGATCCATAACTGATCCTGGGCTCCTGGAGGCTTTGACACACACCCTGTCCCCCAGCAGCTGCAGAGGGGTCAGAAATCCTGCTCATCTGCTTGAAACAATCCAGATTTCAGGGTGGGACATTCCCTAACATGCCTTTGAATGCTGCATAGTCCAAGAGTCCCACTACTCCTGATTTCCTCTGCCCAAACAGCTCCAAGGAATCCACACATTCCCCTGTGCCAGGTGACACAGTTCCTTTCCCTCCAGCATCCCACTCCAGCCCAGGTCTTCCCTCCATGGCATTCCAGCAGCTCCCCCAAGACCCCATAACCAAGCCCAGCTCTTGAACAAACCCCCTAGTGCCCACAACACACATTCTTTGAGCCACACCTGGGTACCAGAGGTGTGCCACATTCCTTGTCACATTTCCCCCCTCTCCCCAGGGCCAGAGAGGGTCCCCCCAGCCACTCACCAGCTCGAGGTTCTGCCTGTTGCCGTACGCAGCCGCATAGTGGACAGCGGTGTATCCCTGCTTGTCCCGCAGGGATGGGTCGGCACCATTATCCAGCAGGAACTCCAAACAACTGCCAAGGAGCAGGAGAGGGGACACGAAGGTAAAGGAGTGACTGGAGAGGCAGAGCTTTGTGGGGAAATCCCTGATTTATCTCAGAGGTGCTTTATGAATCTCCCCAGCCCAGACATGGCAAAGCCCATTGGAAGCGAGGACCAGGTTTGCCTCTGGAATCACATCAGCAAATGTTTCCTCCCTCCAAAGCATTGCTGCTCCAGAGGGAGGGACTCCCAGCAAAATGGGAATGGGCAAACACCAAACCACTGCTTCCCAGAGAGGAATAATACATGGTAAAAGTTGGAAGACAGTCAGGTAATATATTCCACATAATTATCTTATATATCCTGAGCATCCCCCTCTGGCTGTTGTGGAAAACAGAACACTGGGCTAGACTGAGCTTTGTTCTGACCCAACACAGTTCTTTTGCCTTCTCTTCAAGCAAACTCAAGAGGAGAAATACATCCTTAGCTGCAGAACTCCTTGCTGCCAGAAGGTGTGGCTGCCAAAAGTTTAGAAATATTTTAAAAGTTACACAGTTGTGGACTCACAAGAACGCCTCCTTCAGCCTGGACTCCTTCAGTGGCTCCTCGTCAGTGTCATGGCTGTTTCCTGAATGAGTCTCTGCTCTGAAAGGCCACAGACCCCCATCAGTTTGTTGGTTACCCCTTTGTGCTCCCCCTTTTCATGACCCACTGAGCACCAGCAGCAGCAGGAGGTGGCCAGGGGACAGCAGAGTGTCACCACCCAGCACCAGTGCACCCAGGGCCAGCACCCCCAGCCCCCAAACAGTCACCTCCTGTACGTGTCCGAGGCAGCAGCGTAGTGTAAGGGGGTGCAGCCTTTACAGTCAGCCTCGTTAATACTGGCTCCTGCTGTCACCAGTGTCACCGTACACTGGTAGCTGCCATTGGCAGCTGAGTAGTGCAGTGGAGTCCTGGGAAAGGGGGAAAGGACAAGGGGCATCAGTACAGGGGGAGAAACTCACCCAGAATCAAGGCAGGACCTGGGGAATGACCCCCCCAACCCCCTCCAGTGCTGAGCTCGGTCTGGCTCCGGATCAAGGGTTTGGAGCTGCAGCTCCTTCTGAGGAACCACAGCGGGGCCCCTGGGGTTAGAGCGGTGATCCAGACACAGGAAAGGACATCAGGAGGAATTTTCCCATGGAAAGGGAAAAGTGGTGGAGTCCCCAGGGAAGTGGTGGAGTCCCCAGCTCTGGAGGTGTCCAAGGAATGACTGGATGTGGCATTCAGTGCTCTGGGCTGGGTGACAATGTGGGGTTTGGGCACAGAGTGGACTCCATGGTCTTGGTGGGCTTTTCCAACCCCAATGATTCTAGGATTCTGTGAATGGCCCATCCCAAACCCAGGCTCACTGTGCTCCAGCTGTTTAAAGGCTGGAGCAATCACCCCACAGGACACTCACCTCCCGAATTTATCTCTCCTCCTCAAGTCAGCACCGCTGCTCAACAGCAAATTAAGACATTCAACGTTCCTGCAGGAGGTGGAGAGAGGAGTTAGGCATGGATCAGAAGGGAAAACAGCAGGAAGGCAAACTCCTCCTAGTGCAGACAAGACAGCAGGGACGTGTCACAGCTCCATCAGGTCTGTCACCTCTGGGCAGCACAAGAGCTGCAGCTGTGGCTGATGCTGCACACAAAAAGCTTTTCCTTGCTCCAGTAAATAACCCTCTGTGCTTCCTGCCTGGCATGAGCTCCCAACCAACCAGGTAATTATGGAGAGAGAACAGCCACAGCATCAGTGCAGCTGACAGACCAGATTTCATGCTACAAAAAAGCTCCAGGATTCCTGTCTCTGTCTCACTGTCCCCATCACTTGGGCAGGGTGACAGCGCCGAAGGACGGCTCCATGAGAGGCTTCCATTTCCATTCCTGCTCTGAACAGGTCCCTGCTCTCCCTCAGAGGTGGGACCAGCACCCAGGGGTTCCAACTGCCCATCCTGCCCCAACCCCCAGCACTGCTCACCCTCCAGAAGCAGCAGCGTGGAGACAAGTCCTCCCGAGGTTGTCAGGCGTGTTGATGTCGAAGCCTGCAGACAGCACGTGCTCGTTGCTCAGCGAGGACACGATGCTGTACAACTGACCTGGGGGGCAGGAGGGCCAAGGGGGGTCAGCAGGGAGCTCGGGGGCCACCCCACTGTCCCTGGCACAGGGGGGTTTTGGAGCCACTCACCTGAGGAAAGTAGCTTACGACAACAGTCTGAAAATCCGAAGAGAACAGCTAAGTGCAGAGGGAACATGTCGTGGATCCCACGCCTGCAAGGAGAGGAGAAGGAAGTCAGGGTGGGTCGTGGATTCTGCGTGTCCAGAGAAGGGAACAGAGATGGGGAAGGGGCTGGAGCACCAGGAAGGGCTGAGGGAGCTGGGGGGGGCTCAGCCTGGAGAAAAGGAGGCTCAGGGGGGACCTTTTTGCTCTCTGCAACTCCCTGACAGGAAGGGGGAACCCGGGAGGGGTCGGGTTCTGCTCCCAGGGAGCAAGGGATAAGATGAGAGGGAACGGCCTCAAGCTGTGCCAAGGGAGGTTTAGGTTGCATATTAAGGAAAATTTCTTCCTGAAAAGGTAGGCAGGCACTGGCACAGGCTGCCCAGGGAAGTGGTGGAGTCACCATCTCTGGGAGCATTGGAAAGGGACACAGATGTGGCACTTAGAGACACGGTTCAGTGGTGAACATGGTGCTGGGTTGATGGTTGGACTCAGTGACCTTAGAGGTCTTTTTCAACCTTAATGACTTAATGATTCTGTGATTCTGTGTCTGCATCCTCCAGCCTGGGGTAGGGAGAGGGAGGAAGGGACCCTGCTTACCTTGCAGTGTCAGCACCATTCGTCATCAAAGTACTAATTAGCAGCTCGTGGCCGTATCTAGCAGCAACGTGGAGGGGGGTATTGCCGTATTTGTCAGCACAGTCAATCTCGCTGCCTGGAAGGGAAAAGCCAAGGGCTCTGCCAGCGTTCCAGTCTGGAGCAGAGCTGTTCCAACACTGCATTCCCATCTCAGGGACACGGCTGACACCTCGAGTTCATCCAGCATCATGCAGGAGAACTGGAAAGTGTTCTCAGAGCTGAGAGCCCACCTGTATCCTGCAAGCCCTGGGCATCACATCTCCCCTTGGCCCCCGAGGGGATGCTTTCCACCCCAGAGGGCTCCACTGAGCCCCAGGGTGTCTGCCAAGCCTCAGCCCTCTTACAGGAATATTGCCTTTCAGGTTGTGGCAGTGAGAATGTTGATTGGCTGGAGCAGCTCTGACCTGGCTGGAATTTCAGTGCCCTGGTGTGCACTTTGCTGTCTTGGAGGGCACAACAGTCCCTGCCACCCCCGAGCAGCACCAGCAACAGCCCCTGGAGAAAAGGAGGCTCAGGGGGGACCTTCTTGCTCTCTGTAACTCCCTGACAGGATGGTGGCACCAGGCTTTTCTCCCAGGACAAGAGGGAACAGCCTCAAGGTGTGCCAGGGGAGGTTTAGATTGACTATTAGGAAGGGGATATTATCCGAGAGCACAGGAAGGAGTTTGAGTAATGACTGGAGAGCTCTTAAATTCCCCTGAGCAAACTCACCAGGAGGTCCTGGAGGCACAAAAAAAGGCTGGGAATAACCCAGGGCTGGAGGAGGAGCCACTCACCGTTCTGAATGAGGATCTGCGACCGCGTGAACCGTCCGTGGATCGCGGCCATGTGCAACGGGCTCTTCCCTTCCTTGCTCTGCAGGAGCAGAGCCAACATCAGTCACATCCCACCACCCTCCCCGAGCTCCCACCTCGGGCAGCGGGTCCGTCCTCACAGCCCCCAAAGATTCCCCACCTGAAAGTTGACATCGGCCCCATTGTTGACGAGGATCTCCAGGCACAGGGCCCCGTTGGTGGAGACGGCAGCGAAGTGCAGGGGGGTGAAGCCCTTCTCGTTGGGCTGGTTGACGTTGGCGCCGACGTTGACCAGCTCGTTGGCCACGGCGTCTTGGCCCATGTAACAGGCAATGTGAAGTGCAGTGTTACCGAAGGAGTTTGGTTCGTCGATCTGCGAGAGCAACAAAGTGCAGATTTGGGGCATTCGGGAAGGAAAAAGGCAGCAGAGAACCACTCAGGGCTCCTGCCACCACCCAGCTCCTGCCACCATCCAGGGCTCCTGCCACCACTCAGGGCTCCTGCCACCACCCAGCTCCGGCCCCCCGCCCGGGCCCCAGCCACCACCCACGGC
>JAWWTY010000229.1:0-16136 GCA_035222235.1 Margarornis squamiger | reverse complement strand
TGCCAGTGAAAGCCAGCCTGGGAAAACTTCAACACCACACAGCTCCTGCAGCCCCTAACCCGGCCTCAGATTGGCAGCGACGGTGGGAACACTGCCCCTCACCCTGGCCTGGAGCCCCAGATGGCCTGGGGTGGGGGGTGGCCGGAGGGACCAGAGCAGATGAAACCAAGGCCATGTGGTCACAGCCCTGCCGTCTGGACATGGGAGAGATGGTTTTCCACAAGGTGTCAGTGGTAGCTATATAGCCTTGTCTCTCCCTCTTCCTCCTGCTTGCTCCCTTTTCTTCTCTTTCTTTGCTCCTTTGTTATGTTTTGGGTAGCTTAAAGCTGGAGGGTTTGGATTTTGACTGGGTGGTGTGGATTAGTATGTGCTGCCTCGGTACTGTGGTGGGATGTTTTGTCTTGTGTGGTGCCCTTTTGAACTTTTGCCAGTCTCCCTTATTTTCTCCCTGAATTATCAGTAAAAGTGCCTCTTGGGAACAAGAGTGTGGCTTATTCTCTTGACACTGTCTTGAGATATTAAAGAATCCTATATGTGTGTGAGTGTGTATGTATATATATAAAAGACAGTTATATTCTGACAAGATCAAAAAAATTGCCAGACAAAGTAAAAAGTGTTTGTGCTGTTTCTGTTTCCTTTGGAAGGCAACAGACTGGCCAAAATCCAGTAACTTGTATTTGCCACTCTGAATTTCTTCTCTAGGTGGATGAGATGCCATCATACTGCATCTGTTGCTTTCAGAACGAGTTATCTAGAATCGATATTCTCATACTGATCTCACTCAGTGTGAAGCAGGTGGGGTGGCCAAGCCTTGGAGGGATGTCGCGATCCTTTCACAGGGAAAAAGGAGCCGGCAAACTCTTACGGGGTGAAACAAGAATGGGACTTTATTGAGGGGAGAGGCGCACTTATATAGGGTTTGGGGGGAAGGTTCTAGAAGCATGGAGGAACATGGATGGAATGTAAACATACAAGGAAGAAAGGGGAACGACAAAGACCTTATAAGGTAGTAGGTAGGAGGGGATCACCATAAAAGGTACAAGTGCAATGCACCAAACATTAGCCAATGGGCAACTGGGGTACAAAAAACCAATGGGGGATTAGAACACATTGGACATTCAAAAATTAAACCCGTACTATAACATTATAATAAACTCCTTATATCTATATGTTAACTTCATATAACTGAAATAATGGTGTCGTAGATGGGTTTGTGTCCTCAATCGTTCATTGTAAGCCTCCAAGGTGGGTGCATGGCTCCAGTCTTCTCTGCCTTCTGGTCTTGATATTTTTCCAGGTCTTTCTTCCACTGTTGGTAATTCTGTGCACCCACAGCCAATAGGCAACTGGGGTTACAAATGCCCTATAGGGAAACAGAACACCTTGAACATTTGAAAAATTAAATTCTACTATTCTAATACAATGAATTTCTAACAACTGTATTAACTTTTATAGCTTCGACACTTGGGCATGGATGGCCTTCTTGTTCTTTGTCGTTCAGTTGGCTTTCCAAGGTGGGTGCACAGCTCTACTTCTCTCAGTTCTTGGATCACGACCCTTTTCCAGATTGTTCTTTTTCCACTGGATGTAATTTTGTGCACCCACAGAGCCAGCCTGTATTCTCATGTTCATAAGTGTGAATACTGACATTGTGACAAGCATTAATCATGCCCATTGGACTGGGGTCTTTCAGGGCCCTTAATCTTTTCTGGCAATCTTCATTCACATGCTCAATGGCTAATTTAGTAAATAAAACGTCCTGGGATTGTTGATGCGGGACTTGTCTCACTATTGCCTCCTTTAATCTATCTGCAAACTCAGTGAAAGGTTCTTCAGGTCCTTGTTGTATGGTGGTGAAGGATGGTGATGTTTTAGTGGCTTCTGCCAGCACTTGGAAAACCTTAAAGGCTAAGTCTCTGGATGTATTGAGTTGCACAGCTGGAACCCTCGCTTGAGTTTCCATGGTACTAAATGAGCCCTGTCCCAGCATCATATCCATAGTTTGTAATACTGGCATTCCTGTACTAAGAAAAAGGTTCTCAGCATGTATTTTCAGTTTTGCTTTCCACTCGTTCTCAAATACGGTTATTTGAAGTGGTGATAGAACTGACCTCATTACTGTGTGTATGTCTGTTGATGTTAGGGTGTAAGCAGCAAATAAAGGTTCTATTAATCCCACTGTAAACAGGGCACTCACACCATAATCTTGGGCAGCTTTCTTAATATCTTTTAATACAAGGTAGTGGAAAGGTTCCCACACAGGTGGTCAGTTAGGTTCGTAGAATACAGGTAAAGCATTTAGCAATTCCGTATCTCCTTCCACCTCTGCTTGCATTCTAACTGCAGCCCATTGGGATCGAATGGATGGGTAAACACCAGTGGATAATGAGCAAGCAGGGTTGGTGTGTGGTGGTAGCGGGAGCACATGGGAGCTGCCATCGTGGGGTGGATATTGATAGGCCAAGGCTGGATGTTGTGGGCCCTGGGCACCACCGTCTTGAGTCCAGTCCCCCAGAACTCCCTGAGAAAGGTTTCCTCTCCTTTCCCTGTGACAGGAATGGGAGGGCCCTGGGGACTGGAAGAGAAGGACACTCCATTTTGTCCTTCAGGGTGAAGGACAGTGGAGCATGAGGCTCTGCCATTTTGTGAGGCAGCTCCTCTGTCCAGTGACAGGTGAAGAGGCTTTGGGAGACCCTCATTTTGAACTAAGTTAGCCAAAATGGGTTGTTTGATCTCATGGCCAAGGTGATACTCCAACTAACAGTGTCTGAAGCTATATTTTCCTTGTCTTTTAGAATTTTATAAATGGAAATCCAAACTAGCAGAGCTTTAGACGCATCTAGGTCCCTTTTATTTTCTGCAGCATCCCAAAGTAGGAAACCGAGATCATCCCATTGCTCCAAAGTCAGGGGAAAAGATAAGTCCCAGTGTCGCTTGGTTATCCACGTAGCTAAAATTCTGAGGGACTGTCGCATTACTTCGAAGGGAAAAAAGGGATGGACCAGTCCCATTAGGGGTGAAGCAGGAATGGACATTTATTGAGGGGTGCATGGGACTTATAAAGGGTTGGGATGAAGGGTTTTGGAACTTGGGAGGAGTCCTGGGTGGAGCTAGGGTGTAACGCGACACAAAAGGAGAGAAGGGGAGGGATAGCGACATACAAGGGAAAACTGGGGAGTGGCTAGCCTTATAACGTGGTGCAATGCACCACCGGCTAGCCAATGAGGAACTGGGTATATGATAACCAATCAAAACATTGTAACTGGGGGTACATGAACCAATCATAACATTTCAATAACATAAAAGTAATCATTCCTAATCTAACATCACGAGTACTCACCTATACTATTAAAACAATAAAACTTCTTTAACCACATCAGTCCAAGGGTTCAGTTCAAAAGGTTTAGCTGATGGACTTCTCCTGGTCCCGCACGTCAAACATACCCCAACATCTCCCCCGTTTTTGTTTTTTGTTAAAAAACAACCTCTACGCAAAATAATTCAAACATAAATCATCCAAAACCACTGAAAAGACATGACAATGAAAATAAGATTAACAACAAAATGAACATCTTCATAGGCAGGTCATTCACAGTTCTTAAAAGGGGGCGGGGGGGTGTCACATTACAGATAAGGAAAGAAGGGACAGACCACTCCCATTAGGGGTGAAGCAGGAATGGACGTTTATTGGGAGGCGCATGGGACTTATGAAGGGTAGGGATGGAGGGTTCTGGAACTTGGGAGGAGTCCCGGGCGGAGTTAGGGTGCAACATGACACAAAAGGGCATAAGGGGAGGGGATGCGACAAACAAGGGAAAACTGGGGAGTGGCTAGCCTTATAAGGTGCTGGTGGGATGCACCACCGGCTAGCCAATAAGAAACGGGGGATGCAATCAACCAATCAAACTGTTGTAACCAGGGAAACATGGAACAATTATAACATTTCAACAAAAAACAAAAATCATGAGTACTCGTAGAACTTAATAAAACAATAAAACTTCTTTAACTTCAACTGTGTCAGTCCAAAAAGGTCCAAAACGTCGAACGTATCCCAACATCTCCCCCGTTTTTTTTTTTAACTTGGGGATGGTCGGGCTGGAGTCTCCAGGCGCAAGGAACGGCATGGTGGAAGTGGCTGTCCCTCATTGTCGAGGCACGATCTGCAGTGCCTGGCCTTGTGCCTCCCTTTTCTGCATGTAGAGCACAGTGGTCGTGGACGAGAGGTGGACGTGCGGTCACTGTCCTTAAATTCGTAAGATGTTACTTCCGTATGAAGCAGAGAGAAAACTCTTGTCTCGAGCAAGATTGCCACGTCCAGCCCGGGAGGAGAGGAAACGAGTCCACACAATTTGGGAGTGAGAACAAGATGAACCACTTTATTAGGGGAGCATCGACTTTTATAGGGTGAGGGAAGAGGGTTCTGGAACGTGGGCGGAGAGGAGGGCTGGACACAACAAATAAGGGATAAGAGGGGTGGACACAATACAAATAAGGACAAATGAGGGAGTGGTCGGCCTTATATGGTGCAGCTGCACTGCACCACAAGCTGGCCAATGGGGATCAAGAAACACGGGGCCAATGGGAATACAGTAACTGGGGTCACAGCAACAAATATGATTTCTAGGACCGGGAAACATGGGCCAATGAGGGAATTCTATTATGCCTATTACAAAAGTAGAATTACAACTATCCATTTCATACAATTCAAAAAGTTTCAAACAAGCTTTTCCTTAGAGTTCAGTTTGTCTTGTTATATCCAAGGAGATGTTGATGGTGTCGAGTTTCTCAGCTCCATACATATTCTTCCATTCTTCAAAGTCCGCAACCTGTTCCCCGACATCTCCCCCTTCTTTTCTAATTAAAATTGCCGGATTGGCTGAAACGTTCTGAAAAATAAACCTTTTAAAACAACTGAAAACACACGACATAACAATCAGTACTAAAATGATAACAATAATCCCCCAAATCAATAGCACTAAAAAACATTTCAAGCCTTTTGAAATATTGAGGTTGGGGAACAAGTCGAATAGACCACCTTTACCCTGTGCCTGATTAACACGAATTTCACTAACCATATCTGTTAAATTTTGTATTTTCTTATGAATTGATTGGGGCTGGGTGGAGAAGTTGAGGCAGCAAAGCCCCTCGAACTCCTCACACCCATGCCCATGAATCAGAAGTAGATAATTGATCGCTGCTCGATTTTGTAAAGTCGCCTTTTCTATAGTTTGTGACTCTTTCAATAAATCTTCCAATATGTCAGTTGTAGCATTAACTTCTTTCGAAATCCAACACCCTAGCTGGTTCATCACCTTAGGGGCATGGGCTGTCCCAATGGGGGCTATTAAAGAGCTAACAACTCTCTGGGTATACGTCCAGTAATGGACTGCGGAATTGCAGTCTGGGGTAAATGGGAGAGTGCCAAAGTTGTTTCCCCTTCTAGCTCTGTTGACACTATATGACATATTCATCCCCTTGATAAACTCAGCTGTTGTCTTGTCGGGGGCTAGGATTGTCATTTGACCTAATGTACAGGGACCCCCTACTGCACCAGCTGGGATCCCTGTCCACATACGGTCTCCACATATTAAATAGGTCTTTGGGGGCAAAAGAATATTTTTTAGGGGAGTCACAAATTGACCGTTATAAGAGAATGTGCCACTACGCCATCTTTGTTGAATAAGTAGATCTAGGTTTGGGGGAGACGATAGTGTTTTTTGATAAATGAGTTCTACTAGGTGGTACGAAATGAAAACAATGGACGGAGGGAAGGGATCCCTTGATCTGCAGTTCTTGCGGGGGTGTTTTAACATACGTGAAAGTAAGGGGATGCCTGGGTGGATTGGGAGGACGAAAAGAAGAGGGCTTCTTCGCACGATAGCAACTTAAGAAGATACCTTGCTCAAAATCAATCGAATCACAATAAGGAGTATAATAATTCATAAACCATGACCACCGTTCTTCATTCCAAGGGACTCCCACTAAACATGATTGGAAAGGATCGCTGGGGTCATTTGCAGATAGGCAGATTGAGTCTCGACCTATGGACCTTGCCAGGGACACCCAGATGTTATCTTTGCCTGCATCAATATTCTTGTACTTATCCCAGTGGCCGATCCTTAGGTCGTCCCCTTTCACCCCTGATATTCCTAAGGTAAATTCAGCGAAGATAAGGAGGACGACGATGACTGCTTCTGCCCCAACGATGCCTGTGATCGGTATGGCTTCACGAACTTGGCCGGGACCCATTTCGGGCCACTCCCTGCAGAAACACAAGCATATCCCCTCCCCCATGTGATGAGGGGGAAGGGGCCCTCCCAAAGGCCTGATTCGAGGTTTTTGCAAATAACTGACGTCCTTAGCCTTTTCTCCAGAGTGTGCTGTAGCTGCGATGAGACCTGAAAAAGTATTGATTGAAACATGAACAAATTTAAGTTTACCAAACGCGGGGACATGTGTCACATCCATCTGCCATACTTGCCTTGGTGCCAAACCCCGAGGGTTGACACCGGCAGGGGTCAGTGGAGTGACCTGCTGGCAATCTCCACAAGCGGAGACGATTGCTCTTGCTTGCGGGTACGACAGACCAAAGCTCTTTCTCAGAGCTTTGGCTCCCTGATGGAAAAAATCGTGGGAGAGTCTAGCTTGCTCCACACGATTAGGGACAAGGGCTGTACTCACCAGCAGATCGGCGATGGAATTGCCTTCAGTGACTGGCCCAGGCAGATGAGTGTGAGACCTAATATGACAAATAAAATATTTATTTGTTCAGGAGTTAATTTCTGCAAGGAGGGTCCGGAATAAACCCGCCAAGGTGAAGTTGTTTATGTCTTTTAAATACGACTTTTTGATTAGGAGTACTTCCTCAAGTAGGAATCGGAGACAATGTTAATAGGCTCTGGGAATAATTGGAAAGCCCTGCAGACTGCCGAGAGCTCGGCGACTTGGGGAGAGCCTGACACTACATGGGCGTCACTCTCCCACCTGTCATCCGATCTCCAGCAGACTGCTTATTGGGAGGTGCATGGGACTTATAAAGGGTAGGGATGGAGGGTTCTGGAACTTGGGAGGAGTCCCGGGCGGAGTTAGGGTGTAAAGTGACACAAAAGGGCATAAGGGGAGGGGATGCGACAAACAAGGGAAAACTGGGGAGTGGCTAGCCTTGTAAGGTGCTAGTGGGATGCACCACTCGCTAGCCAATAGGAAACGGGGGATACAATCAACCATCAAACTGCTGTAACCGGGGAAAACTGAGGAAACATGGAACAATTATTTCAACAAAAAATAAAAATCACGAATGCTTGTAGAACTTAATAAAACAATAAAACTTCTTTAACTTCAACTGTGTCAGTCCGAAAAGGTCCAAAACGTCGAACGTATCCCAACGGGTGGGGGCTTGTTGGCTGGCAGGGTGCAGCCCTTCGTGCTACTCAAAAGGGACATTTATGTCACCTCCTCGAGGCCGGGCTGCCCTTGGGTTTTTCCAACAGCCCAGAGCTTTCTTGGCCTGCACTATGTAGGCAAGAAACAAGTTATGAAACAAATATTGAGAATTAATATACATAAGTCAGTTACTGAAGGTAAAAGGAAACTTAAGTTTATAAGGGTGGAGGTCACTAACAGTCTCTTAAGATGAACTTGGCAGTAGGCAGGCTGGAGTCTCCTGGTGTGACGAACAGCGTGGTGGAAGAGGTTGGCCTTTGTCATCAAAGCGTGCTTTGCAATACCTAGCTTCGTGTCTCCTGTTCCTGCATCTCGCGCATAGCAGTGGTGAACGAGAGGTGGACATGCGATTATTGTTTTTTATTTCATGAGGTGTTATCTCCGTGTGGAATAAAGGGAATACTCTCATCTGGAGCATTATTGTATGGTGGGAGGAGGCATTGGATGATGGAAAGTATTCGGCATTGCAACTGGGATTTTCCGTTGTGGGAGGACTTTGGATGTAGACCGGACGAACCCCAGGGTATCGAGGACGAGTGTTGGTAGAAAAGGGGTCTTTGATTATGATGGAGTGGTGCGGGTCTTCAGTTGCCAGCATTGGTGGATGGATTGCCGGCAAGGGGCCATGGGCACTGCCATTTTGGACAGGATGTTGTGGTAGACCCACTGGAAGTGGGGGTCCATGGGCGGCGCCATTTTGGGCCAGAAAGGGTGGATACAGCGGGGTGTAGCCCTGTGGTGGGCAGTCCTGTGGTGATGGACAGGTGTCTCCTCCCCCTGGGGCGGTGATGTATCTAGGGGGAGGATCCGGAGGGCCGGAAAAGAGGGGGCGGCTATTTCGTAGCTCCTCGGTGACAGTAAAGGAGCACGAGGTTGGCCCGCCATCTTGTGAGGGTCTGCCATTTTGTGAAGGGCTAGGGCTGTTCTGTGGGGGAGTCCCGACGCCACCAATCCGCGCTCCTCTCTCCTCGTCTTTGATCTTTTTCCTCCAAAAAAAGGGCCTGATTCCCCATCTAAAGTATTTACGATGATGGACCAGGCTGGGATAGAGTCTGCCACCCTTTGGTCCTGCCACCGCTCTGCAGCGCTCCAAAGATGTAGCCCATCTGGTCCCAGGTCTCTAATGCTACGGGGAACTCCAGGGCAAATGCTTTCACAGCCATCCACTCTGAAAGAGCTTTGAGGGACTGTTTCAGGACGGGCTGATAATTGGCTTTTAAAAAACGCTTTAGGCGGTGGTAATTTTTCTTGGTGATATTAGATTGGGATAAACCCATGACTGATGATTTCAACAATGAACTAGGGGTTGGATCTGGGGGCGGACTTGGGGAGTTTAAGGGAAAGGACTCACTTCCTCACATGCGTTCTCAGTCCGGTCGCTTGGGCAGAGGATCGGCTATCCGAGATTTCCAGTCAGCCGTTGGTCCAGGCACCACAAGGGCTTTGGACACCTCATAATCACCGTGGTGTTCTGCGGCATCCCATAGAACAAATCCCAGATTGTCCCAAGTCTCACAGGAGATGGGACTCTGTATTTGATACCGTTGCTGTGCAATCCACTTGGCGAGAATCTTTAATGATTTTTTCTCCATGAGATGTGATTGGTATTTCAAAAAGTACTTTAGGTGATGGTAGGTCTTAGTTGTGGCTTTCGAGTGAGAACAGCCCATTTTGCTGAATTTCAACTAGGAATAACTAGTGGATTTAGGGACGGGCACAGGGATATTAGGGGAACCGGTCACTTCTTGGTGGCTCACCTTCGGTCCTGCCGCAGGCGATTGAAGTGCTTCCAATCCAACTGGTCCCGGTCGGTGACTCGCAGCTGGTGTAGCCCTTTGTTGCAGTTTCCACTGAGGGGATTGCCGGAGTCACGAACTCTCCCCCAGGGCCCTGGTGTAGTTCGTGGCTTTTCCCAAGGATGGGGGTGGTCACCTAGATACTAGGTTATTCCTACTTCTACCGTCCCTGTATTCCTACTCCTACCATCTCTGGGCCATATATTCATAGGCCAGGTCCAGATGTTGGGGGACCAGGGTGCTGCCATCTTGGTCCGGGTGTTCTCTCAGCCTGAGGTTGACCCTGCCCTTCCAGAACTTCAGCCCTTTTGACTTCCTCCTGCCTCCGAGAAGGAGCCAGAAGCAGAAGGAGCCAGAGCACTGGAAAAGAAGGGGACACCATTTTGTCCTACAGTATGGGAGGAACAAGGACACAAGGTCCGGGCACCATCTTGGGTCCTTGAGGATGACTTAGCAGAGGCAGTGAGCCAACCCAATGCAGACCCTGCACCCCGACTGTCGCTCTCCACTTCTCCAGGCATGTTAGTGTCATGAACTTTCTTAAGGATGTTGTAAATGACCATCCAAGCCGTAAGGGCTTTGGAGGCTTTAATGTCCATTTTGTTTTCAGTTGCATCCCACAGCAGAAAACCTAAGTTGTCCCAGTTTTCAAGTGTTAGGGGGGTACATAAAGGATAATGGCTTTTTGCCATCCATTTAGATAAAATCTTTAGAGATTTCTTCTCTAGTGGGTGTCCGTTTACCTGGACAAAACATTTTAATTGCTTATAGGTGTTTCTGTCCTTGGAAAGTTGGGCTCCCATATTTTGATTTTCTAGTAAAATTTAACTGGAGAACATGGATCTGAGGGCGGGCTTGGGGAGATAAAGGAGAGGTAGTGTCTTCCCAGTGGCTCACCTTCAGTCCAGCTGGCAGTGGTCATCTTTCCAGTTCCACTGTGAGGGTCACCAGAGCTAAAGACACTCAACCCGGGGCTCTCTGCTGTGGCTCTGTCCCCAGTGGAGTCTTCAGCTATTCCCGCAGGACAGCCCGATCCACTGGATGCAAGTGGTCCTCAGAGTTGTCCTTGTTCAGGCGCCATTTGTTGAGAACCTGTGAGGTGAGAAAGGAGAGGCTCACTCCTGAATAGGGTGAAACAGGAATGGCACTTTATTGAGGGTGGATCGGGCTTATATAGCGTTGAAGGAGAAGGTTCTGGAAATGGGGTGGAACTTGGGAGGAGCATGCAAATCCTCACATATAATGCAGAAAAAGGAAGGATAGTAACCATGGTAGGAAAATAGGCGAGGACCTAGCCATAAAAGGCAAAACTGCACTGTTGCATATCTTAACCAATCAGGGATTGTCGCGATCCTTGAAGGGCAAAGAAGGACAACACACTCCCGATAGGGTAAAGCAGGAACGGCAATTTATTTAGGAAGCACCAGACTTTTATAGGTTTGGCTAGGAATGTGGTAGAAGGTGGGTTGAACTAGGAATGAGCATGCAAATAACTTTACTAATAAGGGATAATGCGGGAAGAACATGATCAAACAAGGGAGAACGAGGGTGGAGGTAACCTTATGTGGTTAGACTGCACTGTGGTAAGTCTAGACCAATCAGGGACAAGGATTAACAAGAGGAGTTTTACAGATCCATTTTGAATAAAACAAAATGTTACAGCCATTTAACTGCTATAATTAACTATAAAATTCTAGGAAATCGGGAATGTTTAGCATCACTTCTGAGGATGCTGCCTTCTTCTCCATCCTGGATAGCTCTCGAGTTGTCGTTTTTCATCCTTCAGATCGCAGCAATCCTTAGTTTTCTGTTTCTTCCAGTCATTGTAAATCCTTGCCCCAACAAGGGATTGAAATGAACCTGGGGGAGAACAGGGGAATCCATCTTAAAAGATACACATTGAACTTTGCGTTTATGAACATTAAAACACATTAAAGCATTGGGAACTGCCACAGAGCTGCCCGGAATGAAGGATGGACCACTCCACACATGCAGGGTTGAACAGTAAAATGGCTGTTTCTTGAACAGGGTATGGGGTCTTTATAGGGGCTAGCTGGAAAGGACCAGAACCAGGGCATGATAAGGGGAGGAGTTAGGGTGGAGTTAGGGTGGTCCGTGACAAGAAAGGAAAGAAAGGGCAGGGCTACACCAAATAAGGGGAGGCAAGGGAGTGGCTTGGCCATATATGATACCTTGGCATTGTACCATGAGCCAGCCAATAGGATAAAGGGAAGGGTTCAGCCAATAATGAAGTAGTAACCAGGGGAGAACTGACCAATCAAAACATTGGAATAATTAAAACATACTTATTCCTATTCGAATACATCAAGACTCTATCTGTTCTACTACAACTGTTTAACTGGGGATAATTTGTCATAGCATGAAGAGAGTCCAGTCTTTTGGTGGTGTGGCTTCTCCTGGTGAGCTTTATCTTGTGTCTTTGGTTCTTTTTCTGTTGTCTCCATTGTAGGTACTCACTGGGCAGTATCCCGACAGGGAACCATTGATGACTCAACAAGGTATGGCCTTTTCCTCCAGGATAGCTCTTGTTTCTATTGATCTTCTCGATCTCTGGTCTCAACAACTCCCACCATGCTGTTTTTTCCAATCCATGTAGCTCCATTCTCCCACAGGCGGTGATGATGGAAAATGTGGCAGTCGCAGTCTAGATCTTTGGGGGAGAAGGGACAATGTGGGCCCTTTCTGTGGTGCGGAGTAGGCACATTCCCGTCCTTTGTTCAAGAGAAGAAGCACTGGGCCAGGGTGGGGGGGCAGAGGGGGCAGCAGCAGCAGCAGCTTCTCTGCTGGTGTTGGTGCTGTCAGGAAGAGAAGGTCTGTAGCAAATTTTAGGCACAGGGTGCCCAGTGCTGGAGGTTGGAGGGCAAAGAAGAGGAGCCAAGCCAAAGAGGGGCTCTCTCAGAGATGCTACCACTTCCATCAGCACCTGAAAAAAACCCCTGAACTTCTCCCCACCCAGCACACTGCAAGAAGGAAAAAGAAAACCTCCTTCCTTTCCCCCTCCCTCCTTCCCTCAGCCATTAGGTCAGAATGCGGATGCTCAGCCATCCCTTTTGTTAACTACCAGTAGGAAGTTGGATGTTAGCTTCAAATTCCGTGTTGGTAGGAAGAGGGATTCCACAGCAATCCTCCAAATACTCCCACATTCCATGCCACTCAAGAGTGTCTAGGCCTGGATCAGATCTCTGAAATGCCTTCCTAAAAATCCCTTTTGTAACTCTAAACATAGTGTGGACCACAGTGAGGGGACCTCACAGCCCTAGCAACAAGAGCATGGTTTCTTTCCTTAAGAGAAATTCAAAATTCACAAAAGCTGTTGTAACAGGCCTGAAGAAGGAAAAGAGGCTGAAAAGCTGGGGAAAATCATTCTCCCCTGTTCCCCCCACAGACTGGGTATGATGATTATGGACTCCGAAAGGTAGAGCCTGAGATAAGGGTAGGAGAGCAAAATTGAACACACATCCCAAATGACTCTCATTGCCCTTGATGTTATCATGTCACAAGCCAATGCCACACAGTACATGGACAAAGCAATTCTGATCCCCCTCCCTGCTCTGAAAAAGAGCACTGGGATGGGCACAGAGTGCGTATATGGAAAGATATACAGGCTTCTGTGTCGCGTTCTGAGTAGGGAAGGAAAGGACGAGCACACTTCTTAAAGAATGGAGAAGAAATGGCACTTAATTGGGGGAAACATTGGGCTTTTATATGATCCGAGGGGAAGGTTCTGGAACTAGGGAGTAAACTAGGGCGGAGTTAGGGTGGAGTGCAACATATATGGAAAAGAAGGGTGGCAACTGTGCCAAACAAGGGGTCTTATAGGAGGAGTTAACCATCTTAGGGGATGGTGCATTGCAACAAGCTTGGACCAATAGGGAAACGGGGGAAACAACCAATAGGAATATTCAAACAGTACAAACGTACTTACTCCTATTCTAATGAACTATTCACTAACTATACTGAAAAATTCAAACACACTATATAGGGCTCCTTCCAAGCAGATCACTTCCATGAACGAAGTAATCTTTCCTTCTGAATTGTCTTCTTTCTTTCCTTCTCCTGAATCTTCTTAGAGTTGTTCTGTTTCCATTCTGTATAATTGTTAGCAGGTTTCCCCACACTTAGGTACCGTACCCACATGAACACACCAAGCAACCTTGTGACCAGTGGCCCCCTCCCGGTGAGAGCCTGAAATGTTGTCACTGTGTCAAACACTGTCAGAAAAATAGCCTTTTTGTGAAGCTGCAAAGAAGCAGCTGCCTGTCTGTGACCACAGTATCACCACCATCCCCTCCCAAATATTCTTCCTGGCTGGAATTTGGACTGTGGCAAGAACTCAAGATAAGACTATTGCTCAGTTTTCTCAGGTCTGAGGAGAAGTAAAGAAGGATTAGGGAAGAAGAATGTATCCATATTAAGAATCAGCCCCATCTGGGCTCAGCAGGTAGTGGAAGAGAAGGGTTTCAGGTGTGTGCTGGCAAAATCCCTGCCCACTATCAGGAGTAAACCATCGCTCCCTGGAAAGACCACATCCACACAGGACATTCACATGAGAGGCAGCTGAGAAGGGGTTGTAAAATTCCAAAGACACCCAAAGCACGGCCTAGACTCATTCCCAAGACTTTCTACCACCAGAGGACTGCAGGTGATCCAAGTGATGCAACATATACTTAATGTCTCTCTGTTACTAGCTTTCTTTCCACCACCCCCACTCCCCCCTGTATCTGTCTCTCTTTCTGCCTCACATTTACTATTAAATAAAATTCATACTATTAACTATGGCAAATAGTCTCATTTGCACCTTAATTAGGGCAGAGGCATTTCTACTAAATTTAAGAACCAGATAATGAAATGCACTATTATTTTTCTTTTAATTGAGAAAGGAAACCACCAGTGATTTTTCCAGCCACTTGCTATTAATTCTCAGGAATGTATTTTCATGGGGGAGAAAAAAAAAAAGTGTTTTCAAAACAAGAGGAGAGCTGAGGACGCTACCAAACTCTGGAATAGTTGTGGCTTTTCTCTTTTCCTCAGCCTGCTATCCTGAGGTCTGCCCCACCACCTGATCTATTTGGCCTCTGCCTTGTAGCTCCCGTTTCTGATGGGAATCATCCATTTTGGCCCACTGGTTTCCTCCTACCACCACCTTCCAAGTTGTCCCACACTGGGTTTTAACTTTCTCGTTTTCTTTCCTTCTGGCCATTCCAGCCAGATCTCTGTGGCTCAGCCATGTGTCCAGGGAAGCTCCCAGAGGGGAGTCACAGGCTCCAGATGCTTCTTTGAGATTCCATAGCCCTGCAGCAGCAGGGCAATGTGTGTGAGCAGGCTTGTTGCTGGAACAAGCATTCCCGTTTCCAGTCGGAAGCATTAGTGGCCAAAGGTGATGTTTCCTTTGGGTTGGTCACACCCTGGTTCCTTCTCAGTGTTCAGCTGGGGGTACAGGGCACTCGTGCTTGGTGCATTGTTTGAGTTACTGTTGGATCCTCTGAGAAACAGGTTATGGACCACGAGGGGTTTTGTGCTGCTTTGTGACAGAGGAGAACGTTCCAGGCTGTTTCTGCCTTTGCTGTAGGGAAGGTTTGGTTGCTATGCATAAATTCGTGACCCAGCCCAGAGCGGCTGCCATTGTGATGTCAAGGGAACGTGGCCACGAGCCCGTGGTGTCAATGAAACATTGTCCTGGTGCTCGGAAGGTCTCAGTGTCCAGAGCGACTCTTGCGCTTGCTCAGTGCAGGAGGTCTCTCCCACCTGAGGCGTTCTGAGTGGATGGTGAAACCCCAACAGGGGCGTCATTGTCTCCCCCTTTTCTCAGCAGACAGCTGAAACCCCAACAGGGGTGTCCCCTTTTTTTTTTTTCTTTTTTTTTTTTCCCCCTTTTCTCATCAGACAACTGAAACCCCAACAGGGGTGTCTTTTTTCCCTTGGTGGAATATGGTCTACAAACCCACAAGGGACTCCTAAACCATGGAACCAGTCTCTGCTGCAGTTTTTGGTCTTTTTTCTGCAGCCTACTCTGGATATTATTTGGCCAGTCTGGCACGTAAGTACAGGCTTTTCCTGGGTGTAGCATAGTCTGGCTTTGGTGTTGCTGTGTTCTTTATGCTCTTCCTGAGTGACCGAGCTGATTTGAAACAAAAATGCCATTAAGATGCCACTAGTTTGGGAAAGCTCCTGTCAAGAGCTCAGCTCAAAAGGGGGTGTCTTAGCCAGCGGGGTGCAGAACAGCACTTGAAACCTGCAGGGGTTTCGCTCCCTCCACCTGACAACGTGTGGCAGTGGAGTCTGTAATTTCCTCAGTTCGCTGGCTCAACCAAGACAACTTCCAAAACAGAGACTGGGGGAGCTCCTCAGCTGGAAGAGCTGCTCAGAAACATATCTGAAAACTCTGTGGATCTCTGCAGAATGGAGGGAAAGCATCTCTTTTTTCTCAGTTCCATCAGTGATGAATTGGACTGCCCAACTTGACACTTTCCTGTGTGCTAAACTAGCGACTCCCTTAGGCACGAGGTGCAAACTCCAGCACAGCTGGTGTGTGCTCCAGAACCCAGGAGCTGTTCCTGTGCTGTTTCAGGATGCAGCTGCTCCATCTAAGGGGCATTTGGGGAACGTCTTCAGCAACTTAATGGGAATTAGTGCCTGCAATTTATAAACTAACAATAAAGTACAGAGAAGACAAGAGAAAGAAAAAAGCTGCTTTAGCTGCTGGGTGGAACAGAAACACTGGCTGTTAAAGAGCAATTTGCATTTTCTCGTCCAAGTTTCTATTTATGTACTGACCAAAGAGGTCAGTCCAGAAAGAGGGCAAAATGTAGGCACAACCGAGCCTATTGTCCTGTTCTCTTGCTTGCTGTGAGAGAGAACTGTTTGTCCTGGAGGGAT
>JAWWTY010000228.1:0-10550 GCA_035222235.1 Margarornis squamiger | reverse complement strand
CTGGAGCTCAGTTAATAATTCCAGAGCTGTGGAATTGGAGGGTTAAATCTCCTCTGGAGCTCAGTTAATAATTCCAGAGCTGTGGAATTGGAGGGTTAAATCTCCTCTGGAGCTCAGTTAATAATTCCAGCTGTGATTTGTTCCCAGTGTCAGGTTTCTTCCCTCTCCTGCTGGAATTGCTCCCCTCCTGGAACTGAGCCCCAGCAGTGCCAGGGCTGAGCCCAGCCCGGGGTGCTGTGGCTGGGGCCGTTCCCGGTGTGTTCCTCGGGAGCTGTGCCGAGGCAGATGCCGGGATTTGCTCCGGAGTTGGGCAGGATGGGGAGGGAGACTTGGATGTGCTGCTGGAGGAAGTGACATCCCTGCTCCTGCTCCTGCTCCTGCTCCTGCTGGGATTGTGCATGGCAGGGGCCGAGCCTTGGAATTCAGCAGCAGGGCTGTCTTGGGAAGCGCAGCCCCGGCTAAGAGGATTTTACGGATAAAGGAGGAAAAGCAGCCGCTCCGGAGGCTGGGGCTGATCCTTAAGCACTTCAATCTTCCCTGGTTTTTTTCCCCTCTCTCCACATCCCTGCAGGAAACCGGAGAGAGAAACCACTTGAAACCTCCAAGGGATCTATTTGGGAAGTTGGAAAAGCGGAGATGTGTTAGAATTCCCAGCCCTCCCTTTCCTAAGGTAAGAAAGGAGCCGCTTCCCCTCGTTCCCGGCCTCGTCCGCGCGCGTGTCGGGAGGGCTGGAATTCCTGGCCTGCCATTCCAGCCTTTCCCTAAATGGTTAACGGTGATCCCGAGGAAGAGCTCGCAGCTGCAGCTGCACATGGCTCTGCTTCCAGGAGCCCTCGGGATAACGGGAAGCGGGAGCTCCTCCAGCTCGGGGGGGAGATCGGGGCTTTCCAGCCCAAATCCCGATTTCCAGAGGTTTTCCTTCACCCTCCTCGGACTGTGAGTAACTCCTGCGGCATTCCGGGCTTGGAGTGAGGTGGAGGAGGTGAAGGCTCACCTTGGAGAGGTGGGAGGTGCGGAATTCCCTCCGTTTGGGGAGCTGGAGCTGTGTTTCCATGGTATCCGTGAGTGACTCCGGTGGGAGGGCTCGGGAGCATCAATGGGAATTAGCCCGGCTGCTGAGAACAGGTCCGGGGTTGTTTATGTGGGAAAGATGGTCATTCCCTTCATTTGCCTGTGGGATCTCATTATCCATGATTAAGCATGGAAAAGGCTGGATTGAGCCTGTTGTACTTGCAGGGAGGCTTTGGGATACTGGAAAATCCAGGGATTAAACTGGAGCTTGGTTTTCCACAGCGGGGGTTTGCAACTGGATGATCTTTGAGCTCCTTTCCAGCCAAATTCCATGATTTTATGATTCCACGATTCTAATTTTCCAATATATGAAATTTAGGGATTATTTTTATGCTCCACCATAGTTTCTTTAGCACTTGGGGTTTATTCCACTGTGCAGAACTTAAGGAAAATCCTAATTCCAAAGGGGCAATGCCCTAAGAAAGCTGGGAAATCCAGTGGTTCAGCTGAGACAGAAAAGCTTTTAAGGAGCTGCTGAAGCAGCCAAGTAATTCCAAAGCGTTTTTCCAGGATTAAAGGCAATTCCAAACTTCTGCCCATAATTAATGCAGGCTGGTGGGCCTGGGCTGGGCTGGGAAGTTGTATTTTCCAGGCTTTTCCCACGGAATTCAGCCAGAATTCCCGAGGCTGGGCTGAGGTTTGTTGGGGTGAGCTCTCGATCCCAATCGCTCCGTGCAGGGAACGCTTTAAATCCCTTGGAATGAGCAACAAGAGCATCTGTGGCAGCAATTACAGCCTTCAGGAAGCAAAGGCTTAAGAGGACAGGGAAATCGTTTGGGAATGAAGGTGGGGTTTCCTGGGAAAGCATCCATTTTGTGTCCATCCTCTGCTCCGAGCAGCTGGAGTGGAAAACAACCCCCGGGAATCCTTGGGGATGAGGGGCTTTTCCCTCTCCCACCTCTTGCTCTAATTCCCCCACTCCCCTCTGGAATTGGTGGGGTTTTTCAGACTCCTCGTCCTTGCCAGGTTTTTCCAGGCTGAACTGCCCATGGAACATCCACAAGACTCCTGGTTTTAGGGAATAAAGTTTTCCTGCAGGCTTTTCAATCCATATGCCCTGAGACATTCCCAGCAATCTGTTCCTGGGAGTTTTTCTGGTCCAAGTGGAGGGATTTTGCTGGTTTTCCTTCAGCTGGAGGTGGGAATGGGGAGGGACAGATGGGATGAAGCTGCAGGAGACTGAGGGGAATCTGTAAAGCCTTAATGTGGGAATTTTCCAGAGTTAGGATCTGGATTAATTCCGGGGAAAAGAGCCCAGTTCTTCCCAAGCACCTGTTTTCCTGCAAGTGACGCCTGGTCTGGAACAGGGATTTGAAGGAGAAAATCAGGATTATTTTGCTGTTGGGACTCTTGGATATTCATTATCCCAAAGTTCAGGGTCGGTTTAAAAATTCCAGGGGGGCTGGGAACGAAGGGATGATGTTGGCAACAATTCCCATCTTTCTGGAAACCTTAATTTGGGGGTTCTGTGAATTGTTCACGTCTGGAATTTGTTCTTGCTGAGTTTAATTCCTTTGGAATGACACTGAAGCAGGAAAAACAGGGAAGGAGGGGGACGATGGGGGAATTCTGGAGGTGCTGGAGGGAAAAGCAGCACAGGAATTGTTGGTGTGGGCTGGACACTTTCTTTCATATATTTTTATATAATTTTAATATAATTTTTGTAGATATTTTTACATATTTCTATATATTTTTATCTATTTTATAATATATGTTTCTATCTGGTTTTATCTATTTTATATAATTCTATATTTTAGATACATTTTATATGTTTAGGCTTATTTTAATATTCATATATTACATTTACATTAAAAGGAATATATAATATATATTTTATATAGCATCTAAAATAGGAAATACTTTTATTATGTAATACCTACTTGATATGCTATATTTAATATACTAATATTAATATACTCTATTTAATGTACTATATTTGACATACTATATTTGATGCACTATATTTAATATTTAATGCACTATATTTGACATACTATATTTGATGCACTATATTTAATATATTATTTAAAATATAATTTAACTTAAAGGGCGTTTTGGCAGAGCAGGAAGAGGAGCAGCTTTTGTGTGTGTTGGGGGTTTGGAACCCCTGGAATTAAAAATCCTCAGCTAACTCATTAAGGGGTTTGGAACCCCTGGAATTAAAAATCCTCGGGTAACTCACTGAATGGCCTTTAGTGTTTGTTGGTGCCGAGCCTGTTCCTGGTGAATTCCATGTTGGATTCCAGGCTCCAAACCACTGGAACTGGGGCAGGTTCTGTGACCAACCCAAGGCCAAACAAAGCCAGACTAAACATTAAACATTAAATGTTAAACATTAAATATTAACCATTAACCCCAAGCCGGGCTGTTGGGCCCTGGCAGAGGGAGAGGGGACTCTTTTCTCCTCAGGAGGGGTTTTTCCTGGTGGGACATTTTGGGCTGTGCCATCCCTGTGCCATCCCTGTGCCATCCCTGTGCCATCCCTGTGCCACGGTCCCGTCCTGCCCCTGCATCCAAACCCGCCTTTCCCACCCTGCCCTTCCCAGAAGGTGAAAGTCCTTGCTGTTTTTCCCAGGAATGGCTGGCAGGAAGGGTTTGCGGTCAGTCACTAATTAACTAAGGCTGAGCACTAATTGGGGAGCCCTAATTGTTTGGTGCCCACCTTCTTCTGAGGTTCCTCAGGGTGGGCTTTGCTGGCCCTGGGCTGGACCTGCTGCTTTAGAGAGGAGATCCAACACTGGAGGTGTTGGCAATTCCCATGTCCCCAGGAGTTAATGATGCTCCAGCTGTCCTGCACTTCAAGCCCTCCTTTCTCTCCCTCCATTCCCACTTTGGCAGAGCCTCTCCAAGCATGGATAGGGATAAATCCCAGTGGGACAGGCCCAGGAGCCAACTCGGTGCTGGAAATGCTTCCGTGTGTACCCTGAGAACATCTCAGAGGTGTGGGAGCAGTTTCTCCAAGGGTTGTGTCTCCCGGAACAACGGGGAGCTGAGCTCCCAGGAATAACCAAAGGGGAAAATCCAATGGATTGTGGTCATGGGGAGGGTGTCCAGGGAAGGGTCTGGAGCAGCTGGGGGGGCTCAGCCTGGAGAAAAGGAGGCTCAGGGAGGACCTTCTGGCTCTGTGTAACCCCCTGAGAGGAGGGGGGAGCCAGGGGGATCGGGCTCTGCTCCAGGGAACAGGGACAGGAGCAGAGGGATGGGGCAGGTGGGACAGTGGGCACATCCCTTCCCTGAGGCTGCCGGGGCAGGGCTGGATCCCCATCCCCATCCCCTTCCCCTTCCTGCCTCCAGTGGGCACTTGGAAAAGCCTTTTCTGTGCATTTGCAGCCTCTGTGCAGCCAGAAGTGGTGGCAGTGGCTTCACCCTGCCCGAGGCCCTGGCTGCTGCTGAGTGTGTGCAGGGGAAAGGGGAGCTCAGCAGAACCAGTGCGAGGGTCTCATCCCGAGCCGCCCCTTTGCAGCGAGGCAGGAGCTTCTGGCAGGGCCACTGCTGGTTGCTCAAAGGGAAAACTCCCCCCAAAGAACCCACTTGGGAGGGAATTGTGCTCGTGGAGCCACATCTGCCAGGGCTTTGACGGTATAAATTGGGATGAAATAATCAAGATTCAGCAAAACAGCCACAAAAAAATATGTTAAATAATGTGTTGGCGGATCTTGGGATGGGTTGGGTTGGGAGCTTAAGGATGGTCTTGTTCTACCCCCTGCCCCATGCTCAGTGGAGAGGAAAATGGTGAGTTTGGGCCGTGCTGGCTCCAAACCCTCTCCTGAATCTCCTGTTTGTGGGACCAGCTGAGCATCCCAACCTTGGGGACACTCAGAAGGTGTCACAAAGGGAACCTGTTGAGTGAGTTTCCATCACAGGGGGTTCCTTTGGCTCGTTTGGTGCCAAAGGCTTTTTCTGTATTTTATGTACCAGTGTCTTCCTTCATTTTGGTGGAAGCTCTTCCTCCAGAGAGCAGAACTACTCAAACCTCCCCCCAGTTGTGATTTGTCCTCTCCCTTTGCAGAACAGTCAAGTGATGATGGGAAATCCCAGCCCTGGAAGTGTCCAAGGTTGGATGAACTGGGAGCAGCTGGGGATAGTGGAAGGTGTCCCTGCCCATGGGAAGGGATGGAGCAAGATCATCTTTAGGTTCCCTTCCAACCTAAAGCATTCCATGATTCTATGATCCTTGGAATTGGGTTCATCTTCAAAGTTACCCTGAAAGGATTTGGGGTCAACTTGAGGTGTTTTCAATTGCAAATAGAATTTGGAGATACCTCCTAACCAGGGAATTGTGAATTATACTGGACTTGCTTAGCATTTAGACTGTTCTTAAGGCTGCTGAAGTTTGCTTTGCTCCTCCCCAGAAGAGCTGCCTTATTTCAGCCTTCCTGTTTATTCCTGCTCCCTTTGAAGTCTTCTCTGCTCCCACCTGTGTGGGGGAGAGGAGGAGGCAACGCTGGAATTGGGATGTTTATCTCAGTATAAAAATCCACTCCTGCTCCTGCAGAGGAAAAACAGGGAAACCACAAACCTGAGGGGTTTTGGCAGCAGGAATTGATGTATAAATTAGTAACAATTTAACCTGGTTTGGAAAATAAGAGGATATTTTCCTGCTGGATCTGCCTGGCTCTCCCAATGCATTATCTGTGTGTTTGTGTTGAATACATCTCCATATTTATCCATTATTTATTGACATGGGAGAGCTTGGCAGTTTGTAGTCCATTAAATTCAGCTCCCAGCAGTGATCAAAGACCCCACATCCCTCACAAATCATTCCCTGTTACCTGAAACCAGGGCAGACAGAGGGAATCGTGGCCTCTTTGTGCAGGAAAACAACTGAATAAGAGAACTCTCCTCCTGCTTGTTCCCGTTAGCAGCTGATTTTTCAGAAATGGAAGTGCATGAGAATTAGGAGGTAAAACTTGGGATCCTGAGGATTCAGACTGTGCAGCTTCTGGGACAATGTCCCTGTTTTCCAAGGACACCGGGTGGGGCTTTGCTGATTGAAATGGGGCTACTCGGAGTGTTCTGAAGTGCACAGGAAAGCTCCTGGTGGTTCACTCCTGTAAAATAAGGTGCAAGAAGGGAATAGAAGAAAATAGAAGTAAAAACTTGGGGCTTTGGGAGGTGGAGCAGAGCAAAGTCAGGAAGCAAAGCTGCTTTAGCTGGAGTTGCATGAAGTTGGCCCATTCCACAACCACGTCTCCGTCGGATGAACTCGTGGCAGGTTGGGAGCCAAGGAAAAATCTGCAGTAAATGGAGCTGAAGAGTCAGGGATTAAGAAATCTCTGCTGATTTCCTGGAGGGTTTGTGCTGCTGGAAGGATTTTCCTAAAATAAACTGCTGCATGCCTGGGAAAAAGGGCAGAGCATCCCTGAGTCCTGCTCCCTGGGGACCGGTTGGGGCTGGAGAGCCAGGGGGTTTTATCTCACATCACTCAGCTTTTTGTAAAATGGGATTTAGAAGGCAGAGGAGGTTCAGCAGCAGGTTCCCAATCCTGGGAGTGCCGAGCTTTTGGGGAGAAGAATTCTGGGGAATTCACTGCCAACACATTGGACAGGGCTTGGAGCAACCAGGTCCTGCCCATGGCAGGCGGTGGACTGGGATGAGCTCGAAGGTCCTCCCAACCCAAAGCATCCCAGGATTCTGTGACAGGGAGGGACAGTTGTGTGGCGTGGGGAGTTTGGGGAAGTTTGGGATTCCAGGGATTTAGGAGCTGGTTTTGTTGTGGGGCCTTGGCTGTGCAGCAGCTCCTGCCCAGAGGGAGGGACTGCAAACCTCGGGAAGCTGCTCGGCTTCCATAAAAAACTGCGGATTTGGCATGTTGGCATCTGCACAGGAACATTATCCAAGCCTTTTCTATCCAAATGGAAGTTACACAAGCCTCCTCTTCTGACTCTGTAGTGATTCCAGGCACTTTGGAGTCATTTCATCTCCCTTTGCAGCCCAGGAGCAGCTGTGGCTCCGGAGCGCTCCGAGGGATCGGGCCCGGAGCGTGGGCTGGAGTGTGGAATCCTGCCCTGGGAACCCCCCCCTGCCAGGAAACCATGGGCAGCCCAGCATCCAAACCCAGCTCATCCCAGTGCTCCCTCTCCCAGTTCCAAGGCAGCAGAACCAGCCCCTTGTGCTCCCAAAAAAGTGTGCTCCCAGCTTTGTGGCCCCTCCAGCCTGGAAGGGAGAGTCAGAAGAGGTTTGGTGGCCAGAGATGGAGCAGTGGGAAATATTTGGCACTTTGGGAACAGCCTCCTTGCTTCTGTTTCTGACATTCCAGGATCTCCAGATGGGGTAAAAGCTCGGGATTGAATTCCCATGCCTTGAGGTGGAGCTGGAGAAGGGAAACTTCCTTTGGCAGGGGGTTGGAGAATTGTTTTATTAAATAATTGTGATTTAACCTCAGTTCCCAAAGCCACCCTGGAGAGCTGTGGCCACGGGATGGATCCAGCCTTTTTTTTTTGCCACACTAAAAGGAACTTTAAAGGTTCTGATTTCAGCTGTTGGACAAACTGAATGGAGCCATTACGGGACCTCCACCCCCCCGAGCTGCTTTGGAACGTTGTAAGGCACAAGGAAATATGTTGTTTTCTTGTTTCAGTGCAATTATTGTCTCTTGAAAAAGGGAATTCCTGCAGGGGATTCCTGGATACCCTTTCTAAGGATAAACCACTTCAACCTGCCGCAGTCCATTAGGCTGGGCTGGAATTAGATCAAGTGCTCCAGGAGAGGACACAAATATCCATTAAAGAAGAACAAAACAGTTCAAAACCCCAACTTTGCTGGATTTTACCACCTGGGTCTGATCCCCTGAGCCCTGGAGCAGTGAGTGTGTCCATAGGGATGTGGGATGGCCTGGAAGGGGATGCCTGGGAATGGTGTGGATCTGTCCCTGCTGCTGCTCTCTGGATCCTCCGAGTCCTGGAGCGGCCCCTGACCCTTAAAAAACTGGGGCAGAATCCTTGGAAAATGGGAATTTCGTCTTCAAGCAGGAATTGGTGTAAAGAAAGTGACAAAAAGGAGGAATTTGGCACTCCAGGAGGATTTCCAGAGTATTTCCTGCTGACTGCAGGGATGAAGTTTATTGGATTTAACTGGGACAACATCCAAACTCTGCTGGGACAGAGTGGCATTTGCAGCAGGAAGTGCCAGACAGGGCTTGGTTTGAAGGACTGGGAGGAGAAGGAAGCACAGGAATAGGGATCTCCTGGATCAGGGATCTGCTGGCTCTGCTCTGCCTCCACCCTCTTCCCATTCCTGCAGCTTGGACACCCTCCCCTGGTGGGAATATTGAATGTCCTCATGCTTAGAGAGGGCTGTTTCCAAAGTGGGATCACACCCAGGCTCCCAGAGGTGCCCATTTCGTGGCCTCCACCCTCTCTGTGCTCTGCAGTCCAGGGTTTATGGAAAATATGGAAAACTTTATGTTGTCCTCTTGCATTTATCAATATTGAGGTTCAGGGTCTAGTTGATTAGTAATATATACAAATACATTATTTCAGTGTGGTCTTTTCAGTGGGTTTTTCCCCTGGGAAAGCAATTAAATCTGAGCTTCCAAATTCCCTGGAAAAATCCCTTGCCCAGGACTTTCTCTTTAGAAATAATCACTTGGGAAAGCTGCAACGTTTCCCTGAAAATGTGAATTCTGTGATGGAGAAACTGGGATTGGCCATTCTTTCCTGGGAAATCAGTTCTAGGGATTTCTAAACAGGGAAAATGAGGCATTTTTAACCAGTTTTTCTAATTTCAATGGGATTTTATTTCTTTCTCTGCTCTGTTTTTCCCTTAAACTCTGCTCTTTGCCCAGGGAAGGAAGAAGGTGATGAACCCATCCCTTTGGAATAGGGCTGGGAATGGGATGTGCCAATAATAAACTAGAAACAGCAATGAGGTGAAACTGGGGAGGTTGGGGCTTCCCAGAGATTGGAGCTGCCAGGGGAGCACTTGGAAGCAAATGATGAGGGAATGGCTGCTGGATTTACTGCTGGGACACCGTGGTTTGCAGGGAATGTGTATCCAGCACTTTCTGGGGGATGAGTCGTGATTAGTGCAGGAATTAACTGCGGGAATTACATGAAACTCCCCGGGAATTGCTGTCAGGGAGGTGTTGGACCATATCAGGGAATCATTAGGTGGGATATAGGGAAGAAACTCTTCCCTGTGAGGGTGCAGAGGAGCTGTGGCTGCAGCTGTGTTGGATCACAGCTTCACAGAGTCCCACAACCAGCTGGGCTGGAAAAGACCTCTGAGCTCATCAAGTCCAGCCTTTGACCCCACACCTCCTGGTCTACTCGACCATGGCACCGAGTGCCACATCCAGTCTCCTCTCACACACCCCCAGGGGTGGTGACTCCACCACCTCCCTGGGCAGCCCCTTCCAATGCCCCATCAGGAACTTCTTCCTGATCTCCACCCAGAACCTCCCCTGGGCGCATCCTAAAACCGTGAAACCTCTGGTCTTGTTGCTTATGGAGAACCGGAGCAACCCAAATTCTCTTCCAGGTGCTGCCGTGGGATCGCGGGTGCCGTTCCCGTTGGAGATGGTCCCTTGGGTGCCCCCCACCTTACCCCTGTCCCCCCGTGTGTCGTTGCAGGTATGGTGTGAATATGCGTTGCTTGGCAGCCCGGGTCAACCACAAGACTCTGCTGGTCACCTGCGCGCTGCTGGCGCTGGCCATGGTGCTGCTGTGGAACCGCTGCTCGCCGCGCGCCGCCGGCCCCGGGGAGCGCCGCGCCGGTGCCAACGGGGAGCCACCCCAGCACGGGGACCACACGGCCCCCCAGGAGCAGCAGAAGGCACCCCCCGTGGCTGGCAGGGCCCCCGCGCCCAAGTACGAGGAGATTGACTGTGTGATCAATGAGGAGCACACCGTGAAAGGCAGGAGGGAAGGCAGCGAGGTCTTCCTGCCCTTCAGCTGGGTAGAGAAATACTTTGAGGTTTATGGGAAAATTGCTCAGTACGATGGTTATGACAGGTTTGAATTCTCTCATAGCTACTCCAAAGTATACACACAGCGGGCTCCCTACCACCCCGACGGGGTCTTCATGTCCTTCGAGGGCTACAACGTCGAGGTCCGCGACAGGGTCAAGTGCATCAGCGGCGTTGAAGGTTCGTGCCCTGCTCTGTCCTCCTGTGGGGTTGAAGGCGCTGCTGAAATTCCAGTCATCTCGGTTTGGGTCGATGGAAGGGAAATCTGGGGGGAAATTTGGTGCAGAAGTTGGTGGGGAAATGTGAGGTCTGAGAAGGGAAAAGCCAGGAGGGAAAAGTTGGTGTCCAGCAAAGAGGATGGAGGTGAATCGGAGAATCCATCGTGGGGCGACTTGGGTGGGAGGGGCTTAAAACTTGTCCCATTCCACCCCCTGCCATGGGCAGGGACACCTTCCACCAGCCCAGGTTGCTCCAAGACCTGTCCAACCTGCCCTTGGACACTTCCAGGCATGGGGCAGCCACCCTATGGAGCTGGGAAAACTTGGCATGAGTTGCCCAGAGAAGCTGTGGC
>JAWWTY010000227.1:0-16381 GCA_035222235.1 Margarornis squamiger | reverse complement strand
CCTCCCCGGCCCGTCCCCGGCACTTTCCCATCTGCTGCAGCCCCCCGCCCCCACCGCGCCCCTCCCCCCCCAGCGCGCCCCTCCCCCACCCTTTTCCCCCGGTGCCTCAATGGGATTTTTCTGGGTGTAAAAAACTTCGGCATCAAAGGGGCCGGGAGGTCCCCCTGGCGCCAGGGGATTGGGGATGGGGGGCGGCTTGCGGTGGGCAAGGGGACCCGCCCGCCCCCCCCGGGGTTGGCCCGGCCCGGCGGGGCGGCTGCGGGACCCCCCCGGCCCCGATGGGGGGGTATTGTCCCCGGCATTGTTTTAAGCCCTTCATGTGCAGCCCCGCGGAAGCCTTCGGGGAAGGGGGCGGAGGGGGCCGGGGGGCTCCTCCCGGCACAAAAGGGCCCCACGCTGGAGGAGGGTCGTTCCCCGACGGGGCCGGGGCTCGGCTCCAGGCGGGGGTCGCAGCAAAGCAGCCCCCACCCCTTCCCACCCCCCTCCCTTTTTCCTCCCCGCCTGCCTTTTCTGGAGACTTTTATTTTTAGGCTCAAGATGGGTTGAAAATAGCAGCGATCCCCCCTCTCCCTCCCTCCCTCCCTCCCTCTCCCACCAAGTCCCCGATGAGCCACCCCCTCGCCTTCCTGCCTCCCCGACGGGGCGGGCGGCCGAGCCCCGCTGCTCCGGGGGGCTCGGGGCGGGGCGGCCGCGGCTCCCCCCGCTGCCTCCTTCCCTTCCTCGCTGCAAGTAGAGGCACGGAGCGGCCCCTCCGCGCCGCAATTAACTCTTAACGAGGAAAATGCTGCCCGCCCGCCGCGCCGGGGGCTCCGCTCGGCTTCCCCCCCCCTCCAGCCCCCAATCCCGGCTCCGGCAAAAAAAAGAAAAATTTTAAAAAAAAAGAAAATTTAAAAAAAAAAAAAATCCCCGAGAGGCGATTTCGGCCCGCGGAGGGACGGGCTGGGCGCGGGGCGGGGCGGGCTCGGCTCTCCCCGCATCCACGCGGGTCTCGGGGGGATCGCGCTGCGGGACGAGGGTCGGGGCCGCAGGGTTTGGGGGTCTCCGGGTGCTGCGCGGGTGGGATGTGGTGGGTTGAAGTGGGAGTTTATTGGTTTTATTAGGAGCTGAGTGTTTGTTTGTTAGGGGGTTGGTGTGGGTTTTTGGGTTTTTTCCCCCCCCTCCCGCTGAAGAGCCACGTGGGGGAATTTGTTGGTAAATAAATTTGATGTTCCTCGGGAATCCGAAGTTTTGGAAAGCTGAAGAAGAGAGATGCACATGCCCCAGGACGTGTGTGTGTGTGTGTGTGCTCTGTGCTTCAGCCTGCTCGGAAACTCATTAAAAGGAATGATAAAAATCCTGGGAAATGGTTATTTAAAGCAAAAAGCCTGTAGCTTTGCCTCCCGTAGCCGAGGCACTCTGTGATCCCGGGATTTTTGCCTTCAAACCGTGGGGCTGCTGCTCACCAGGGAAAGTTTGGTTCCCATCCTTGCAGCTGCATTACTTGGCTCTCCTGGAAGTACCAAACCAAATCAGCCTTTGCAGGAGCTCTGCTGCTTCCATGGGCGTTTTCCTGAGGTTTCCAGGGGGTGATCCAAGCTCCACGTTCACAGGTGAAAAGAAGCGAGCGATGAAATTGGGAAAGAAACTTCCTGCAGCTCAGAAAAGTGCGTTCCAAGCCTTTTCCTGGGAGAAAACCCGAGCAGGCACCTTCCTGCTGTGCCCCCCAAAACCCGGAGCTAAAATAAATGATCCACTATCTGCTTCGGATCCATCTCCAATCCTCACCAGGCATCTTTTGTTGTTGCTTTTATTGGTTTACTCGATACCTTCCTTATGTAACACAATCCTGTGCAGGGATGAAATGAAGGAAACCAAAAAAAAAAAAAAAGGGGGGAAAAATAAGGGAAAAAAAGTCCAAACAAAGAGGGAAGTCTTCAATTTAGATCAGAAACAAGGCAGGCTATCAGTCACCCTCCTTCCCCTCGCTGGAGCATTCCAGATGCGAGGTATTTAGGGAATGCAAACAGCAGGGACTAAATCATTGATCTGCTGGGGGGCAGAGCTGGGGCAAAAGGGGCTGCCCCCAGCCCCAAAATGCCCCTGCCCGGGGCAAAGGCAGCCCCGAAACTGCCCCCCACCAAAGGAAACAGTTCCCTCCTGGCTGATTTCAATGTTTCCAGCAAGTGCCACAGAATTCCAGCGGGATTGCTGGAGCCAGGGAAAGGCTGAGCAACAAGTTTGCACCGGGGCACTGGTGCTTGGAAAAGTCTCCGTGGGTTTTTGCTCCCCCCAGGAGCTTCTTCAGGCGGGTTGGAGCTTTTAAAATCCCTCTGGAAAGTGGATTTTTTTTTGTGTGTGTGTGAGTTTAGAAGTGTTTTTTTAAATTTTTACTGCCCCATTCTCCCATCAACAGAAAGCTGCTTCTGATTTAACTCAGAAAAGCTGATTTGGGGGAGAATTGGATTTTTTTAAAAAAGATTTAAAGCTTTGAATCAGACAGAAATGGTCTTGATGAGTTTTTACAATTTATCTGCAGGTTCTGAGAGTTTTTGTTGCCACTTGGGAATTGGGGGAAATTTCTTAAGGGAAAAGGTTGAAACTGGGTGGTGAAAAATGCAGCTGAGATTTCCCCAGAATGGGGATTTGATTCAAAACTATGTAATTCTTGCACCCTGTTGAAGTGTTGTTGAGGTAGAATATACCTAAAAATATAGCTGAAATAGAAACTATTTTTTATGAGAGATTAGCTGTAAACAAGAAGAGATTCTATTCTGTTATTTTTCTCCCAGTTATCATTTAAAATTTTCCTTCATTTGATTTTTTTTGGTGTGATTATTTTTTAATTTCTGGTGATATCACCACTATTTAATTTGGACAACATTAAAGATGCCCTCAGAAACCTCAGAAACTTGGGAAAAAAAAATCTTAATTTCTGAAAGCTTAAAAATATTTATTAATTGTTTTCTAATAAATAAGGGCTGAAAGTTTTCAGCAAAAAACACAGGTCATAAAGGAGAACAAAAATGAGAATTTTGTTTGCACAGAATATGTTTCAATCAAATCTCAACAAGCAGAAATAATCTGAATATGCAGCAAACCTGTCCTTAAAACAGAGGTGAGAATTCAGCAGAGTGAAAAGAGTCAGGGTCACAGTTGGGAAATATTTCCTTTTCCTTAAGTGGAATCCCAGTTTAAACCACCTTTTGTTCGGTTTTTACGACGTGGAAAATATTCCTGACTGGAAAAAGCAGCTCATATCTCAGATCCACTTTGTTAGACCTCGTGTTGATAAATTTGCTAAGAGGCAGGATTGCTCTGCATGCCCAGTTTGCTTTAAAACAAAACGAGCCTTTGAGGTGCATGGTTGGGAATCTCCTGCTTCTCTGGGTGTTTGAAACCTCAGCTTGGCATTGGAATGCTGTTTGGTGGGAGCTCTGGAGCAGAGGAGCATCCCCAGCCCCAGGGAAGGGGCTGAGCTGTGGCAGGAGCCCTTTTGCTCCCTCAGCACTGGTGAGTTGAGCAGCACAAGTGAAGATGGAAATGGTTAAACCTGCAACTTGCTCCAGGATCTGCCTCTTCCCTAAACATTTTAGTGCTTCGCTTCAAAACAAAGCAAACACTGCCATAAACCCTGCCTTCAAAATCAACTCCCTTCTTGAAAAATCCTTCAGTTCTGCTCCTAAAAAACCTGGAATCTCTTTCAAACAACCCCAACAGAAAACCACAACCAACCAACCATTGGCTTCTCCTCTCCATCTGCTGCCTTTCCGTTTGTGGGCTCCCACCAGGGCAGGGAGCTCAGCCCCACCGAGCTCCGGGGCTGCTGCTGCTTCCCACACCTCCTGCAACACCAATTCTCCAGTGGGGCTTTGTGAACACACAGGGAAATGTCCAAGCTGCAACCAAACAAAGCTGCTTGGAAGAGATTTAATTCCCCTCCCACCCCCCAGTGAAACGGTTTGGGTTTGGGGTTTTTTTGGGGCGGGGGGTTACAGTCATTTTCTTTGTGTGAGTGGCAAAAGGCTAAATGTAAGGAAAGGAAATTCCTTATCAGAATGAGCCCTGAGAAGCTGTTGTTGAGGTAATCCCTTTAATTCAGAATTTTTCCCTCTAATGAAGATGCCACTACTTTTATAACAGACTTTTTTAACCTGTCAATTCAGGGGGTTTTCCCCCCTCAAAAATGCCCAGGAGCAGCTGGAGCAGCCATTTCTCCTACAGATGGCTGGGGGAAAAGTTTTGGTCTTGGGAGGATGCTAAACTGAGCTAGCAGAGTTGGGAAAGCATGGTGGGGGATGAATCCTGCCGTTGCTGAACTCCCCCTGACCTTATTCCGGGTAGGAGCCGCTCTTTTGAACCCCCCTCCAACCATTTGCAGCACTCACAAAGCCCAGATGAAACGTTTGCCTCTCAGTAAATGGGGGGGTTTGTATCAGGTTGCCTTCGGGTCGCAATCAAGGGGTTTCTCCCAGGTTTCTGCTCCCCGAGTATGAATTGGGGGGCCCTATAATGTGGAGCCGCCGTTCCAATGCCCTGGAGAGCAGCGGGTTCTGCAGCCCTCCCTGCTCTCATCCCGGCACTTTTCAAACTCCCCGGAGCAGGAGGCAAGGAAGGGCTCACACACTAATTCCATGGCGTTTCCCCCTAATTCTTTATACCCAAAACAAGTGTTTCCCGGGAGGTGGGGAACCTCCACGGCAACACTTGCTGTTGTGGGTCACTTTAAAAAATATAGGTCATTTCACAATCCAAACCTTGACCCAAACCCCAGCACGCTGCTGGGGCTGCCAGAAAAGGGATGTTGGAGAGCAGAAAGGGCACGAGATAGAAATAATTCCACGTTACTGAACCAGCCACTTGGGCAGGAACCCAGCCATGGACCGGGATGGGGAATTCCTTGTCCTGCTGGTACAGACTTGGGATTTAGCAGGGCTGATTATTTCCTGCAGCTCCAGTGCCCTGGTCTCTCCAGCTGCTTAGTTCTGGTTCTGGGGAGAATAAAGGATGTTTTTCACATTCAAATCGCTGCCCCAAGGTAAAGCACAGGTAGTTTTAATGCTGGAACGAGTCTGGATCACCCCTCCAGCCTCTGGAAGCAGCAACGGCAGAGCTAAAAGTTGCAGTTGGGGGATTTTTGGGTGCAGCTCCACAGTCCAAATAAATCTTCCCTGTGTGGATGCTTCAAACAAAAAACCCAGATAGGTGGAATTTAGTTCCAAAGGCAGGTGGGCACTCTGGGTGTGCTTTTTGTTCCAGCAGTGACAGTCCTGTAGGTCCCTGCTCCTGGGGGGATGACAAGGATTTAGGGGAAAAAAGAAACAAGCAGAGCATGCAAGAAGGAGAATTCTGTATTCCCAATGGTTTTCAGTTCCCATTTTCAGTTGTTGTTGTGTTTTTTTCCTCCCCAAAGGACTGGCAACCAGGAAGGCTCTGAGACATCCACCCCAGCGAGCTGAATTCCTCGAGAACAACCTCTGGAGCCTTAAAAGGCCCTCGGGAATGGGATGAGGAGCCAGGCAAGCCCTCACTGCCTTCAGCTGGAGCCCAAGCTGCTCTCTCTGTGTTGCTTTTCCCTGGCAGAGTCCTGGCACCTGGGATCATTGCCCCTCCTTTGCTGTGTGAGATCCAGAAGATTCCATACAGGAGCCGGGACGGAGCCCTGGGAAGGGAGGGGAAAGCTGGACACAGGCTCTGGGGTCAGGATTTGAGGGAAACAAGCTTATATTTAGATTGGTGCTCTGCAAAGGTGTAACAGGACAAGGGAGAATAAAACCTGACTAGTTTCCTCCTCTGCAAGATGTTCCTGGAATTTTAGGGAGAGGAATGAGCTCCCAAGAAAAGCTTTGAGCCTCTGTGCCTTCCATAGCAGCAAAGTAAAGAACAGAATCGGTGCTGGGTCAGGGATGGAGTTGGAATGATGCTCCAATCCCAATGATTCCAGGGAGAAAAGCTTAAAATTCCCCCCTTCCTCTCTCCCTGTGATTCGAGGAGCAAATGCTCGATTGTAGCTGGATACGATCGGGAATCTCAGATCAGCCCAAAGCTTGGACATGACATGATTTTCACTGGGATGTGCAACCCCTGAAATCCACCCTGGCACAGCTGAGGTGCCCTGGGCAGTGCCATGGAAAGCAGCAGCTGAAGAGCTCTGCTCCAGAGGGAAAGGGGAAATCCTGCTCCCTGGGAATAGGAGGGAGCTCTAAACTGTGCCATGGAAGGAGAGATGCGAGAGCTGATGAAGCAGCACAGCCCCAACTCTGCTGTTTGATTTGCAGGGAGACAAATTCCACAGGTGGGTGGCACCTGAGCCAGAGTGTCCCTGTCCCACTCTGGGATGCAGCTGAAGCTTGGAAGTGACAGGAGAAGGCAGCAGAACTCAGACAATGTGACAAGGGTCGTGCTGCTGGGACTGGGGTGGGCTGAGGCTGGAGGAGAGCAAGGTTTGGATCATTAATTAGGAAAAGCCCTGGTTATCCTGAAGGAGGCAGATATGGACACATGGCCCTTTCTGAGGGCAGCACTTGCCACCCCTGCACTTCCCAGACCTGAACTGGCATCAGTGGGTAGCACACACACAGTGCCCACCTCCCTTTGGAACGAAATTCCACCTATCTGAGCATTTTTTGTTCAGAATGGGAAATTTGGGAGCGGTTCTGCTGCCCCACCACGAGCAGCTGCCCTGGAGTAACCACAACTGCAAACCCCGGGTCAACCTTTAATGTTGCTGGCTATTTATTTCACTCTATTAACTTTGCACCCAACAGAGGCACTTAATGAGAGGAAAACAAATAGGTTGCACTTTGGAGAAACAAGATATCGGGGTTGGCTGGGAGGGAAGGACCCAGAACACATATAATAAAGATATCGGGATAATCCATTTCATTGATTAGCAATCGTGCCAGGACTGTAAATTGGTCACTTGCAGCTATTCCAGGGCATCATTTATTACAGGCAGGAGGTTCCTCCCTGGGTGAAAAGCTCCTGGAGCCCCCGACTTGTGTTTGGTGGCTAAAGGACTAAGCCACGGGTTAAGTAGTTGCTGTGAAAGTAGTAATTACTCCCTAATAGCTGTGGACTCTTAATCTACACTAATAATGTCCTCCTGAGCCTTTATCAGGGTGCAATATTGGTGCACAGTTTTGCTGGAGAGGCTGGGAGCTGTGTAACTACGGAACAGGGAGAGCTTGTCCCTGCCAGCACTGGGAGGGCTGGATAAGGATCATTCCGAGCTCTACTGGTGCAGGAATACAGAGGTTGAAACCAGTCTCTGCCTGGTATTCTGTTCCCAAAAGAGAAAGAAACCACTTTTTAGAAAGAAAGTGAAAAATAGATAGTCTTTCTGTGGAATCATGAACTTCATCCCGTTGGATTTCGGCACGTTCGGGACAAGATCCACTGTGGTTGTATGTTCACAGAATCCTCTCCCACACCAAAGCCACCAAGATTTGTTTTGCCATTATTACTGCAATTCCACTAAGGAATTGCTCCTTTCTCAGCCCTGTCAAGCAGAAATCCTTCTTCTTTCCCACCCAAACCCCTGATGCAGCTGAGCCAGCACAAACCTGGGAGGATCCGCACATCCCTCCTCTGGCCGGGTGTGCAGGGTTGCTGCTCCGAGCAGCAATGCTCAGCTCCCCAAAACCAAGGCTGGCAGACCTGAGGGGAAGGTTGTAACTTGGATAACCTCCTCCAAAAGTTCAGGATGCTCCAGAAACCGGGCTGTGGGCAGGGATGTGCTCTGGGAAGCAGCACAGGCAGCCACGGGCACCGCTCACCGCGGGAACAGCACGAGCAGAGCTCGGGTTGTGGGTTAGGCTGGAGCAAACATAAGGAATCCTGCTCTGCTCCTCCACCAGCCTGAAGCTGGATGAGATGGGACCCTACAGCAGCAGAAACACACCTGCTGGCAGTCCCAAAACAGGACTTGCATGTTCAAATGGGTCCTGTTCTCCCAGAGAGATTCAGGGGAAGCGCAGCAGGTCCGACGCCGGGAGAACGTCTCCCCAGGCATGGAATCCCAGCAGAGCTGCTGGAAGTGGATTTACCCCTTGCACTCTGCTGGCACAATTAACATCTGCAGAGCAGCTGCTCCCCTGGATCCAGCTGTGCAGGGGCAGGGTGAGGTGGTGGCCTCGCTGACCCGTGTCCCCATCAGCTGCAGACCCACAGGGAAACGCTCCATCACTCAGTCCAGACAGGAAAAGCCCAAAGAGGGGCTCAGGTCCAGCTGCTCCCCCTCACCCCAGCACCCCTCACCTCATTAGCCTCACTATTTCCTACTGGTTGCCTCTCTGCCGCTCTCCAGCCCAAGTTTTCTCCTCTTGGAGTGCACATTTTGGGGAACAGATGCTGGATTTGGGGCTTGCAGACCCTTGGACTCGGTGGTGACAAAAATAACAATGATTTTAGCCAAGTCATTCCTCCTGTAAGAGAAACAAGGAGCAGGTTGGATCTCTCCACGGCAAAAGAAAAGATGGAAATAAGGAAGGTTTTGCCATGGAAGGAGGTGCTACACAGAATTAAGATTTAAACCAATGCCACGTGCATTATGCTCCCAACCCGTGCTCAGTCCTGATTTCGTGATATAACAATGTTTAATTGCCATTAATGTAAACATATTTTGAAAGGTTATTTCCCTGCTCTGGAGGTCAATGGACCTAATGAAGCAGCTCTAAGTGGGCTGGAATTGCTCTGCTAAGGTGCTGGATTTCCTGTTTACCTGCTGGAAGTGGCTTTGGTCCTGCACAGCTGAGGTATATAAACACCCCAAAGGGTCTCCTCGGCTCCAGAACGACCTGAAACCCTCTGGGAGCTTCAGAGAAGGAGAAAGGTGAGAAATTCCATGTCTGTCTCTCTCTGTACGTGTTGGGCTGTAAAGGGAAACAGTCACTTCACAGGAGTTGATGGCAAAAAACAGGTTGGGATTTGTACCTGCGCAGGGAAATGAGGAGAAATTGCTTTTTAGTGGCTTTGTGGGACCCCTCAGCTGCGGATAAAACAGGGATAATGCTTTTTCCAAAGCAGATGGTTTTACACAGGGGACTGAAAGACTTTTGTGTTACAAAGATCCCCCTCTTTTTGGGAAGAAATCAAATCGTGGGCTCAAACCAGTGCGGGGATCACAGGGAATTTGTGCCAGGCAGGGCAGGCAGAGCTCAGTTGCTCCAGGTCAGTGTCACACAGGCAAAGGGGTCTTGGATTAATTCAAAATGGTTTTCCAACAGTTTATGGAAATGTGGACAGTTTTCCTCCCTTTTGGGTAAATCCTGCAGGGAGGGAGTTCTGCCCTTCCCTAAAATTAGGGCTACCACACATTCCCTCTCCTAGTCCCAGAAATAATCACCCTATTCTTGCACATCCGAGATATTTTCAGATCCATCATCATACCCACAGTTATGTCACTAAGATATGAAATGAAAAGCAAATAAGAGGCAAAACTTCAGTTATATAATCGTGACTTCCCCCCCCCCCCCCATTGTTATAAAAATACCTCTCAGCTTTTTGAGTAACAAAATTTACTTCTGCTGTCAGTAACTATTTGTCTTTTGTTGCTTTAGCTCTAAGACAGCAGGGATTTTGCCAATGTTTACAGCATTACACCTTGCTTTTGAGAGGAATTTGATGTATCAGAGATAAGGTAACCAGTTTAGTGTTTCCCCCACTTCATAGGAAGGGCTGAAAACATTTGTAAAAATGTCCCGATTTTCCAGAGATAAAAAAATGCCGAAATTACAACAACATCCAAACTTGCAAATTCTTGTTCTCCCTGAAACTATAAGTGTGCTGTCAGAGGAGAACAAATAACTCCTCAGAGGAATAAAGTTCTATCATGTGTGAATAAATTATTGAAGGATGGGAGACGTGAGTTCTGATCCAGACCTTCTCTTCTGTCGTTATTCCTGTTAACAGCAGCTCCCTATTGCAATGCCATTCCCACAAACAAATATAACAAAGGTGAGGTGAGGGACAACCAAAATATCCCCGAGCCAGGAGCAAACCCATTTCTGTGTGGAGTTTGCAGTGCTGGAATAGTAATTAAACGAGCTCGGATGTCCAAGGGCTGTAGAGCTGCGGACGTGAGGACAAGGAACAGCTTGGAACTAATAAATCTTGGAATCTGATCCTGTCACTCTCTGTGGGATATTTTTCATAACTGGTCTTCAGTCTGGCTCCAATCCCTGCATAAGGCATTATCCATGCCAACAAGATCTCCCCAAAATTAGATCAGGCTCCTAAATCCCGTGGCAGTGCAGGGTGGGATAAGCAGGATGCCATTGCTGCCGAATTCCCTGATCCAAGGGACGTTCCCATTCACAGAACGGAGGCTGAATCGACCCTGAGAGCACAATGAGGTACCCACAGGGTCAGCTTGTAAACACGGGGCAAGACAAAGCCCTTCCCTCCGGGAATGTGCAACCCACAAGGAATTTGATGGGTACAATAAAAGTTTAGGGGACCAACGTTAAAAGACGCCACGGTGGGAAGGAGCATTGCCATGGAAAGAGGGATTTAACTGGGAAGGGAGGAGAGGGTTTGGAGGATGGAGGAGGCTGCTGGAAGCACCAGGACTGAGGGGACACATTTACAAGCACAGGCACGTGCCCAGGCACCACACAGCCCTGTCACTTGTCCGTGTTACAGGGGCTGCACATCTGGATTTTCCTCTGCTTTGGAAAGGAGGAACCAGCCAGGAAAATGTCTTTCAAGTCTTTCAAAGTTCTCTCTCTGCTCGTCGCCTCCCTGGGCTTTGTTTTGATGGAAGAGAACGTGTCGGGGTGAGTGTTTTGGAAAGCTCCCGGTGTGTGTTTTGAGCCTTTTCCAGCTCCTCACTGGAGGCAAATGGACTCTTTCCATTGGCATCTTGGTAAGTAGGTGAGAACATGAGTCCTGAGGTAGATCTCGGATAAGAGACATCCAGTGTACAGAGATGAGCCAGTGATAAGAGGGAGATCAAACTAAAGCCCTGAGCCTTTGAGCCAGAGCCAGGAACTCCCATGTTTTCCCTACAAACTTCATGGCTGTGGGTTAGGAGGAACAAGCTGGAAGTCAACCAGGGAGAGAAGGTTGTCTGAGAACAAGAACAAGACGTAATCATCCCCCATGAATGGGGCCAGAGGGCACCCAGTTCTTGGAAGCTTCTGAAATTAGGACCAGTTACATAAGGCAGGTAGATAATAAAGATTTTCCCTCTCTTTCCCTGACTCCTGCTAGAAAATTTCCAACTACCACCCAAAAAGATGTAAAAAATCCTTATTAGAGCAGTAGGAATTGCTGCAATCCCAGACAGTAGATCTAAAATGGATCAGCCTTGAAATCCTTACTGATTTGGTGGCCACCAGCTCTGTCTACACTGGTCTCATGGTGAATCCTGCCATTCCCTCTGAGCCTCTCGAGGACACAGGGAAAGCTTTCCTTGGCTCTTGGTGTGCAGCTCACGGGAGGAGGGATCCTGAGCCAGATGAATCGGGAAACCCACCCTCATTCCAGAGCAGCAAAACCCACCCAGAGCTCGTGTTCTCCCGTCAAATCCGAGCTGGGAATGTGTGAGCAGCCAGAAAAAATGGATGAGGGGCATCGCAGCCCCTTCCCGGCGCTGGAATGGTCAGCTGGAGTGGGGAAAAGCTTCAAAGCGCCCCCCAAAAGCTCCCTGCTGATGGCAGGGAGTGTGTAACCCAACCCAGCCCGCCCGGAGCAGGACTCACTGTGTCCCTGTGCTCTCCTCCCAGTGCCAGTCTAAGGGCTCCCAGTGCCAGACCAGTGCAAAGACGCTACTCCGAGGCCACCCTGGCGAGCGATTACAGCCGCACCATGGACAACATGCTGAAGAAGAACTTCGTGGAGTGGCTGCTGGCCAGGAGGGAGAAGAAAAGCGAGTAAGTGCTTAGACTTCCAAAGCTCCGAGCATCCCAACTTCCAGCTGTGGCCGCCCAAGCGCTGGCTGGAGAATGCAGAGCCCGGGCTGTTTTCCTTGGAGTGCGGGAAGGATTCTCCAGGCGGTCGGGTTTCTTTCTGTCTTTTTTTTTTTTAAGTCGTAGAAAGGCTTCTGATGTGTCGGTAACAGCACGGGTATGTCCCTGTCCAAAGGCGCCTGGCAGATGGAGCGGGAGGGAGGTGGGATTTGCGGAAAAGCAACATTTTGGCACCCTCTTGTGGCGTTTGGGGCTGATTTCTTCGCGTTGGAATTCCGCAGCAACATCGTCGAGCACTACAAGAGGGAAGCTGAGCCCCAAGGGTCAGCTGCGGGTGGACAAAGACTGGACCTGGGCACCCAAGAAGGCAAAGATTTCTTCACCTGGCTCCTGAAGGCCAAGGGAAATCAGAGGTGAGGGCGGACAAGAGACAGAGACAGTCTGGATGCAGGGAGGGATGAGATTTCCAAGCGTTGGATGTCTTGGGGTGTAATGGTGTCACGTAGGAAAAGGGGAGGATTTTGATTTGAAGAGGAAAGTCCATATTTTGCAATTCTGTCTCATGAGAGAGGAAAAGAGGCAAGGAAAAAAAAAAGAAGCTTCTCCGATTTCAAAATTTCCCACAAAATACAAATGCAAAAATACTCCGTGGACGATTGGGGTTGTGTCGTTTTGCAAAGGTCAGCACAGGCTCATCAAAGCCTTTGCTAAGGTCAGAGCAGGGATTTTTGACAGGGCTGGGGCACATCGGCCCCTCAAATATCCCAGCGCTGAGGGCGTGGAGGAGCCAAAATGAAGAGCTTTGACCTGCTCAAAACAAAGCCCTCTTGGAAGAAAATTCTCAGTTCAAACGAGATGAAACTGATACGTTTCTGCCAAGTGTTTTGATTTGATCAGATCGACCACAGGGGGAAAAAAAAAAGCCAAACAAAACCGACCCCACTCGTTCACACTCTCAGAGTGTTGACCAGTTCATTTTAAAAGAGAAAGCAAATTATTTTTTCCTTTTATCGCTGCTTTTAGTGAGAAAAATCTGTCAACTAAACATGAAACCAGGCAGGAGCGATTCCTGCCTGATCCAGGAGGAATTTCCCAGCTTATTCCTGATCCGAGTGAACCATAAAGGGCACGGATTTTATTTTTTTAAGCTGTAATCATCTTAAAATACTTTTAAGATGTAATCACCTTAATGATTACACATCGTCATTATTATAATACATTATTAAAAATGGGTTTTAATCATCCAAAAATGTTTTCAAGATTTAATCACCTTGAAATTATAATGATCCCGGTAAATGATGGGGAAATGAGCTCGCTCCAAACAGGTACCTCTAGGCAAGGTAAGAGAGTCCATATGGAGCTCTCGGTGTTCCTGCAGCTCATCCCATCGTTTTCCCATCGTTTTCCCAACCATCTGGCTCAGAGCTGGAGTATCTCAGCAGCTTTGTGCTGTGTCAGCAAATCCACAGCCTGTCAATAGCCTGTTCCACCTCCCCCAAGCCCAGCTTATGTCACAAATGTTCAAAAAGCAAGTTAGACTCGAGCCTGGAAAAAAAAAACCAAGAATCTGCTCTCAGGCGCTTTCTATATTTAAAAAAAATCCCCCGATAAATGACTGAGGGGACATGGAATTTCTGTAGCAGGGAGGGATTTTGTAAAACTAACAGGTTGCTGCTGCTTAGTCCTGAAATGGTGGCAAGGAGGGAGGGGACAAAAGCACTTAAAACACACAGTTCACATTTTAAGGCAAAATCCTAGTGTTTTCTGGCCAAAAGAATGGGATTTCTAACTACAGAGGGTCATGGGACAGTCACCCAGAACAAGAATCGGGGGCTGTTTGTTGTTTTTTGCAGCTTTTGCATGAAAACAGTGTCAGAAATGAGGCTTTGGGGTGAACAGGGTGGGGGAAATGAGCAGAGCTGTGGTTCACAGAGGGGTCTGGGGCCAAGCACTTGGAAAATCTGACACCCAGGGCTGCCAGTCGTCCTGAAAATCCCAAATCAAAGGAATGAGGGCTTTGAGGGATCTCGGGAGGTCGCTCAGTCTGACCCCTGCTCCAAAGCAGGATCAAACTGCTCCTGACAGATGTTTGTCCAACCTGTTCCGGGGCAGGGGAGGGGGGGAAGGGAAAGCTTTGATGCTCCAGATTAATCAGCTTAATTAGTTTCATTTAAAAAAAATAACGTCTGGTGCGTTCCTAAATGTCCTTAATTACAAATCAAAATGGAAGCTGCGGGGGAAAGTCCCTTCGGAAACAAAGCTGTTTTGTCGGGAGTTGGGGGCGTGGGTGCTGCTTCCCCACCTCTGCCTTTGTGGGAGGATTTGGGATGCAGGGAGGGGGTCACTGCCTTGTTCCTTCCCCTCCCCTGGGCCTGACAGACTCTGCTGAGCAGCCAAAACACTCCAAGATCAAGGGAGCTCACAGTGTCAACACAAGGTTCAAGTTTTCTGGGGGGTTTATCCCAGTCGGAGAGATAAGACAATAAAATCTCCCTGTGAACTTGGAGGGATCGGGAGAAGAGGCTGTTAAACTCGAGATGTTTTTTACCTCTCATGTGTTTTTATGGGCATTTGTGCAGTTTTACTTCTCTGGAAGGTTCAGAAGGGCTGAAGGATCTTTTGAACCACGAGTTTCTGACGTGGCTGATGTCGACGGATCTCTGCAGAGCAATGTGAGTCGTTGTTTTACCCGTTCCCTCCTGATCCCTTGTCCCCAAAAACACTTTTTGCAGGGCTCAATCCATGGATTTCAGGTTTCTTTAGGTAACCACAATGCTCACATGGCACAGGTTGGCTGCCCCAGACCTGGAAGTGTCCAAGGCCAGGTTGGACAGGGCTTGGAGCAACCTGGGCTGGTGGGAGGTGTCCCTGCCCATGGCAGGGGGTGGCACCGGATGGGATTTATGGTCCCTCCCAACCCAAACCAGTCTGGGATTCTGTGATTTGAGTGGAGATTTTACAGCTCTGGCCAGAATTTTGTTCTGCAAAAGTCTCTTCAGACAACTCACACAACAGAACTGGGGGAAGGCAAATTTCAAGAGATTCCTGCCCAGGGAAATGAGGATAGAAAAGCCTTTTCCCCTCTTTTTAATGGAAAAAGGCAGGTGTTCATCAGGCAACTTATGGGAAATATTTTTCCTGTGCATTTCATGCTGCTGTGAAAGGAATTCTGAGAGAAACACAAGGAACTGGGATGCAAAAGGTGCAGGGACAAGGAGATTCAAGGGACTGGTGAGCCCAGCTTATGGAAAATGGGGTAAAATGGAGACTGGGAGAGACAAAGTCACCATCCCTCAAAGCAGGGTGAGGAAAGAGCTGCTCATGCCAATGGGCAGAAGTTGGCACAGGGACAAAAAGAGGTAAACTGGCACTGGAGAAATGCAGGTTGGGAATAAGAGGCAGCTCTGGGGTTATGGACAATCCCAGACAACGAGAGCTGAGGGGCAGCAGCTCCCAGGGAAAACAAGGCACTGCCAGGTCCTGCAGGGAACCACTTTTTTTACATCCCTCTCCTCTACCCAGTCACTGATTTTCCCCTAAATTTGCAGGTACTTACTATTAGATGTTAATTTGGATACACATCTGGCTATCAAAATGGATTTGCAGGTACCCAGAGGGGGCTGGTTGGTTCAGAAGGGAATAAATGATGCCTCATTTCCCATAGGAACCAAATGAAATTTTTCAGTGCAGTTGCACAGGAATTTATGCTTTTCTTTCCCATTTCTGCATTGTTAGAACTGCATAACTCCAAGTCTCTCCCAGGGAACTCCCTCTTCATCCCATCAGACACATGAAGAGGAGGAGGAAGATTTCTTCTGCTCACCCTGCTCAGGGCACAGGGCCTATTTTGCTCAAGCAATAAAGAGTTTAATTTGAAGCTGAAACAGGATTTGGAGAAACTTGATGAGGGGATGGGCTATAAAACATGACTGAATTGATAAATAAATGTCATTGAATCGTGGAATGGCTTGGGTTGGAAAGGACCTTAAGTATCATCCCATTCCATCACCTTCCAACACGGCATAGCCCCCAGGCCTTGAGGGGGACAACACCCTTGACAGATGGGACCCCCCAAACAGGACCTGTCCCTCAGCCCAGGAGGGGACACCCACCCCCAAACAGGGTCTCTACCCCACAGCCCATGGGTTCCCAACCCCTGCAGGGTCTCACCCCCTCACCCATGCCCACACACACAGGGACCCTTGAGACCCCCAGACCCACCCCAAGCTCCTCAGAGCCCCCCACCTTGAGGCCCCCCAGGTCCCCCCTGAGCCCTTCAGACCTGCCTGAGCCCCTCAGACCCCCACACAGCCCCTCAGATTCCCCCCAAGCCCGTCAGAGCCCCCTCCAAATCCCTCAGGACCCCTCAAAATCCTCAGACCCCCCATAGCCCCTCCAAACCCCCACAGCCCTTCTGAACCCTTCAGATTCCCTCAGACTCCCCTTAGATTCCCCCCCAGCCCCTCAGACACCCCCAAACCCCTCAGACCCTT
>JAWWTY010000226.1:0-16446 GCA_035222235.1 Margarornis squamiger | reverse complement strand
GGGGGGTCACCTGGAGAAGGGAAGGGTCTGGAGAGACCTGAGAGCCCCTTGCAGTGCCTAAAGGGGCTCCAGGAGAGGGACAGGACGATGGTGGAGTCCTGGCACAGACTGCCCAGAGAAGCTGTGGCTGCCCCTGGATCCCTGGAAGTGTCCAAGGCCAGATTGGATGGGGCTTGGAGCACCCGGGGCTGGTGGGACGTGCCCCTTCCCGTGGTGGGGAGTGGAACTGGATGAGGTTTAAGGTCTCTTCCAACCCAAACTCTGCCATGGTTCTCTTGCTCTGGTTTTATCAGACAGAAGCTGAGGAGCAGGTGTGGAGAGGAGGTGACTGTGCAGACCTGAGGCTGAAGCAGTAATGGAGAATAATTTCTCAGTGTTTGTGGCCCCAGGAGGACGATGATGCACCTACAGAAGTGATCAGGCAGCAGTTTTAAACCAAACAAATGGAAAGCAATTTGTTTTTAACACACATTATGCAAGTCATTGCCCCAGGGTGCCCTGGAGGCCAAAACCCATAAGCAGATTCAAAGAGGAATAAATGGCTCATCCGTGTGTTAGCACTTATTAAACAAAGGGTCTGGATGCAAGACCCAGCCTGGGAAGTGCTGAGCAGTCCTTTGCTAAATGTGTGTTTAAAGGGAAAGGCTTGCTTGGGGCTTGCTCTGTTTTGTGATGATTTTATCCCAGGATCCTCTCCCAGCTGCAGACAGAGGGTGCTTTGGGTGAGGAGAGATCAGTGTGTGACTGTTCTTTGTTCGGGAGCTGTTTCTCCTGCCTGAATGGCTGCGTGGAACTGATAGTTAAAAGGGATTAAAGTAAGCACAGCCCTGTCTCCCTGGCTGGTGATGGGTACTCAGTCCTGTGGCATGAATTTAACTGGCTTTGGGGATATAACTGAGCGTTCCACGTAAAAACTGCCCCGGGGGAAGGGATAGAGCTCCTGATATCAACAGGAGGGCAAAATCCCTGACTGGGGGCTGTCCTGGCTGCCCCCTAGGGAAAGATAGGGACAAGTAGAAAGGGGAGAAATGAGAGTCATGTCTCGTTTGTGTGGCTGTTACTCGAATAAAAGAACTGAGGGCTGGTTGCTGGCTCAAAGCCCAAAGGGCCTGGGACAGCCAACACTGGACTATTTAACTCTTTTTTTTCTTTTCTTTTTCTTTTCCCCTCTCTAAAACTGCCCTTGTAAATAGGGGCTTAGAGGTTCAGCTGGGGCAGTTCTTATGGTGTCTGGGAACCTTTCCAGTCCTTTAAATTTGCCAGGCCTGGGGTCTGGGTAGGGGTGCTGATGTGGCCATGCCCAAGGCATACACAGCTAAGAGGGATCTCCACAGCCTTAATGTGCTGGAATGGCTGGGAGATGTAAAGTCCAGTCCTGGTGGGAGCAGCAGCAGCACGAGGCTGAAGGCTGGTGCCTCTTCTCCTGGACTTTTGGTGCAACAACCTCTTCTTGGCTGAAGCTCCAGACTAAGTCTCAAGTTCAACGTGAGTATTGACCATATGTGAAATGGGAAACCAAGTGGGTTTTTTTCCCCCTCTTAAGCCTACTGATTTTCTCCCTCTCTTCCTTCTGAGCCCTGTGTCTGTTCTAGTTATGTCTCTCCCTACTCATTGTCTTGGCTCTCCTGCTCTGGTCTCTTCTGGAGGTTGTGATGGCCCTTCCATGGCTGAGGGAGAAAAGAGGGTGCTGACTCTCTCTGTGACAAGATGGACCCATGGATGGTGGTGCCAGGAGTGCAGACACAGCTGTCCTGGACAGGACACACACCTTCTCCTGGGCATGTGGTAGGGAGGTGCAGATCACAGCATGAGCAAGTCCTGGTGACCATCTCCCTCAAGATGTCTCAGCATGGCCTTTCTTGTCTGGTTTCTCTAAGACTCTTCTAGGTTTTCATCTTGTCCTTTCCATTCCACTTTCCTTGTTTTCTAGCTCAGCTACATCCCTTCTCCTTCCTTCTTCCTCCTGACAACCTCCTTTGGTCCTTCAGGAAGCATTGAGAGGTTAAAGGCATTGCAGGGGCAGTGGAAAGGGCTGTCCAGCCCTGGCACAGCTGCCCAGGGCAAGAGTGGAGTCTGCATCCCTGGAGGGACTTAAAAGCCATGTAGATGTGGCACTTGGAGACGGGGTTAGTGGTGGCCTTGGCAGTGCTGGGCAAGAGTTGGACTCCGTGATCTCAGAGGACTTTTCCTTTGTCCCAGTGACCTGCACCTGGTCATCTCGAGCTCCATCTACATGTTCCATCCAGCCCTGGGCAGTGCAGCCTGGAAGGGACAACTCCATCAGGGTGGGAGATCCTGAGAGCAAATCCCACAAGCCTCACAGTGCTCTGTGCTGGCTGGGAATCCTCAGTCCCTTCCAGGTCGCCAGGGATTCATATGCAAATGCTGGGAGCAAGCAGGATGCCAGCTTGTGCCCTGCATCCCGGCGGTGGGAGGGGGGCAGGAGGGATCCAGCCAGAAAACACGGAAAGGTGCTTTCACTGGCATCACAACGTGCAGGGGATGGTGTATTAATATTTCTCGTTTGTCTAGGGTAGAATAACACAAGTGGTTGCTGGGCAGGGGAGGGAAGGCCGGGCTGTGTCACCTTAGGGGGTTGAGGATCTTCAGCACCCGGGTGACTTTGGGGAGCTGCTTTGGTCCCTGCTGGGAGCACTGGAACATCCACCCAACAACCGGGATCGAGTTAGAGGGGAGGGTGCAGAAAATCTCCTGGGGCAAAGCTCCCCTTCTGTCCTCATCATCCTCGGGGCCGTAATTACCTAATTATCACCCGGTAATGAGGGGGACCGCAGCTCCTCCCCGCCCGTCCCTGCTCCGCGACTCTTTCTGCCCTTTCTTTCAGCCGCGTGTTATTTATCGGCTTTCGCGGCGTTTCCAGCAAGACGGGAATCTCTGCGAAATGAATCGTCCCACCTGGACCTCGGTTTGCTCTCCAGATGGCCCGGCCCCCTCAGCTGCCCTGGCGTGCCGTGTGTCCCCCGACGGGGCTGGCTTGTCCCGTGTCCCGGCTCCTCCCTGCCTGTCGCTGACAGCTGCGTGGCTCATGCCCTGTAGCTGCCTGGCATGTCATTCAGCAGAAACAAAAGCGGATTTCTCCCCCACCTCTCCGGCGGGGAGGATAAAGGCGAAGCTTTTGTGCCGGTGCAGAAGGGTCGGGGCTCGGAGCGGAGCCCCGCCGTGCACGGGAGCGCTCCGGGAGCGCAGCTCGCTCTGCGCTGGGTCCCGCCTGGGCACCGACACTTGTCACGCAGGTAACGCTGGGCTTTTAAACCTTGCGCTTTTCTTGGCTTGCAAAAAAACCCGAAAACCCCCTAAAGAAGCTGTACGGGAATTAGATGGAGAGGGTGACCCGGAGAGGGCAGTGGGGCGAACACGCTGCTCTTTGGAGTTGGCATCATTTGCCTCGTGCGTAGACAGGAATGCTGTGGGATGGGGACGGGCACTTGGATTAATTGTGGGAGCAGAGTGGTGTCCCTCTGTAAGGTCAGCCCGAGCTGTCTCTTCCCACCACCGAGCTGTGCGTGACCCTGATGGCTTGGAAACGTGCGTGGATCCGGGAGAAAAGTGGGGATAGAGATGCATTTGTGTTCCCGGGCTGGAGCCGCGAGTGCCCGCAGAACGGGGAGTGTGCCGTGCTCTTTGCAAAGGCATCTCCGCGGAGCTGCCTTTGTTGGAACTTCTGTACATCGCTTTGGGCTGGCTGATTGCTGTTCCCTTCTGTACAGCCCTGAGCACTCATCGGGGTGTTGGGAGCCTTCACCCACTGCCAGCGGCTTCTGAGATGTTTGGGTAGGGCTGGTGCTGCTGCTTCCCTGCTCTTTAGGTCTCTGCAGCTCCCTGGGAGCACCTGCAAAGGTGTTTTCCCACTGCCGGGGGATTCTGTGGGCACAGAGGATACAGGGACGCTTTCTCAGGACTAGGAGTGGTTGTCCCACACAACTGTTGCAGGTGCAGCCAGGAGGTGTCCTCTGGAGCACAGAGGAATCTGGGCACCTTTGGGGTCTGTGGTCACACGTGGCTGTCCAGGAGATGCAGGTGTAGGAACAGGTGAAGGACTAAGTCTAAGACAGGGGTTTTGACTCAAGAGAAATTTAAAGTGACCCCCTCCAGGGACGTGCTCCCTGCCATCCTGCAGGCACCAAGGAAGATGCAGAAACCATGATGTTGTTGACCATTGCAGGCAGATATTTGAATAGTGTGCTGACCTCTTGTCTCCTGCCACACTTCCCAAGCAGGATGCATCGAGCCATGAAAGAAGAATCCAGTTTCGGGACAAGCAGCCTGGAAAACGTGCCCCGGGAGCCAGGCAAAGACAAGCTGCACATGAAGCTGTGCAGTGGCTCCTGCCATGCCGAGCAAATCCTGCAGACCCTGAACTCCTACAGGCACAGTGGCACCTTCACGGACGTGGTGCTTCTGATTGATGGGCAGGAATTCCCCTGCCACCGTGCCACCCTGTCGGCCAACAGCACCTACTTCAGGGCCATGTTTGGTGGCAGTCTCAAGGAAGGCCACCAGGACATCATTAACATCCAGAAGATCTCTGCTTCCACCATGTCCCTCCTTCTGGATTATATGTACGGGGGGAACATCGTCATTCAGGAGGACAACGTCGAAGGCATCTTGGAGCTGTCTGACCTGCTGCAGATCTCCAAGCTCAGGGATGCCTGTGTCACCTTCCTCGAGGGCCAGCTGCACCCCTGCAACTGCTTGGGCATCATGAAGTTCGCTGACTCATTCTCCATCACCTCCCTGACTGAGAAGAGCAGGAGGTTCATGCTGGAGTGTTTTGTGGAGGTGTCGTGCCACGAGGAGTTCCTGGAGATGGGTGTGAAGGAGCTGGCTGGGTACCTGTGTGACGAGCAGCTGGTGGTGCCCAGGGAGGAGGTGGTGTTCGAGGCAGTGATGCGCTGGGTGCGGCACGACGTGCCTGCCCGCAAGGGAGCCCTGAAGGATCTCCTGGAGCACGTGCGCCTGCCCCTGCTCAGCCCCACGTACTTCCTGGAGAAGGTGGAGATGGATGGACTCATCCAGGACTCCAAGGAGTGCATCCCCCTCCTGCACGAGGCCCGCAAGTGCTACATCCTTGGGAACGAGGTCAGCTCGCTGCGCTCCAGGCCCAGGAGGTAAAACACAGCACCCCCTTCCCTGACCATCACCTGATGCTTTTTTTTCCCTGTTGTGCTCTAATCACAGCAGGCATGCAGCAATCCTGTCCAGGGAGGTGTCCAGGCTATGGCCAGGAACAGATGTTTTAGCTCTTTATTTCTATCTGCTTCCCCCAAAGGGTAGGGCACTGCGTTGAGACCTGTTTTCCATTCTCAGCTCTGCCACTGGTGTTGTCTCAGGACATTTGAGCTCTCCCTCACCTTCTCCAGACTGTTAACAGGAAACCTTGGACCGCTCTCAGTCCTGCTGGCCATCAGCACGGTGTTTACTCAAAGGCATTGCTGTAGGATCAGGAACTAATATCTGGGGTGGGGGAAAGCAGTTATTGCCCAAGTAGCCACCCAGACACCCCCAAATTATTATAATTTTGCTTTTTTCCTTCCACTGATTTCTTGATGGATAGCAAGAAGGTGAAGAGATGCTGGCCCAGGCAGTTTCAGTCTAGTGAATTGTCTCAGCCCGCACAAAGCGTGGCAGAGCTGAAGACTGGACCAAGCCTTTCAAATCCTCTTTCATCCTGCTCCTTCCTCTGCCCTCCCCTCTTGCAGAGAGGTTCTTTTCTCACCACCTCCTAGTTGGCAGGGTTTCCCTTCCTGCCGTCTGTCTCGTCTGCTCGCTGCTGTTAGGGCTGGAAAGGGAGAGAGGTTTCCTGGAAGCACTTCTCTCTCCAGGCAGAAAGCTTGCCCCAGGCAGGCTGCCAGAGTGGCTTTCCACACTCCTGAGGATTACTGGGCTCGATTGTGCTGGCAGGGGGAGGGTGAGTGGCAGGAGGCAATGTCACTGCGCACTTTTAAAGGTCATTCCCATTGCCTTTCCCTGTGCACTTTGGACCTGTTCCCACCTGAGCTGGGAGGTGCCTTTGGTGGTGCTGACAAAAGGGAAGGTGCAGGGGGGATGTGATTTGCCCAGAAAATCAGTGGCTGCTGCAGGAGAGGGCCTTGCCCTGTCTACAGGACTGTGCTGCTGCTGCCCCAAATAGGATGGGGCATGATGGAAAGGAGTAGGCTGGCCCAGGATTTACCCGTGCCCTTCATGTCCAGGTTCATGGAGCTGGCAGAGGTCATCGTTGTCATTGGGGGCTGTGATAAGAAAGGCCTCCTGAAGCTGCCTTTCACAGACCTGTACCACCCCAAGAGCAGGCAGTGGACAGCCCTCTCCAGCGTGCCTGGCTACACCAAGTCCGAGTTTGCTGCCTGCACACTGAAGAACGACGTGTACATTTCAGGTGAGACACCCTGGCCCAGATGGTCCCTTCCTGGTGACAAAGAACAGCACAAACCCTGCTTGGACAGATGCTCCTTAGGTCTGTTCACCAGGATTCCTTTATGTGCATCCCAGCTTTGGAGCAAAATCACCTCTTGGTGAGGGTTATCCCTTGGTGGTTTGGATTGTTCTGTCCTAAAGAATAGTTCTGCCTTGGAGGGGGAAGATGGCAGTGTTAAAAAACTTCTCCCTTCTGCTGGGCATCTGTCAAAAGTGTTCAGCTGGGGAATGAGCTGGTTTTGTTGGGTGCTGTCAGGAAGGGTTTCCTGAAACAGAGTCCCTGCCTGTCCCTCAGCTGAAATACAATGAGTGTCAGATGAGGTCTGTGTAGGGGATGGAGGGTGTAACAAGGGCCTTGAATCCCAGGCAGCACCACCCTTGGGCAGCTGAGTTTGCTTGGCCATAACCCCATAACCACATTCTGGCCCAGGCTGCTGCATTGCTTAGGGAGCTGTGCAGTGCTGTGCTGTGGTGGGGCTGTCCTTGGGGTCACACCAACCCTCCCCATCCCTCTCTTTTCCAGGAGGACACATCAGCAGCAGTGATGTTTGGGTGCTGAGCTCCCAGCTGAACGTCTGGATCAAGGTGGCTTGTCTGCAGAAAGGCCGATGGAGGCACAAGATGGCAACACTCCAGGGCAAGGTGAGCCATGGCGTGGACTTTGGAGCATGTCCCCCACTTCTCCTGCTGTGCTGCACAGGGGGAAACTGCCAGTGTTGGTATTCAGGGTCATCCTGAGGGTGGGCAGGCCCTGGCACAGGTTGGGCAGAGAAGCTGTGGCTGCCCCTGGATCCCTGGGAGTGTCCAAGGCCAGGTTGGACGGGGCTTGGAGCAACCTGGGCTAGTGGGAGGTGTCCCTGCCCATGGCAGGGGGTGGCACTGGATGGGCTTTGAGGTCCCTTCCAACCTAAAGCCATCAGTGATTCTGTGACTCATTTAGAGACAGTTCTGATAGGAGAACAGCCAACATAACCAAGGCGTCATTGTTTCAGCTGGGTGTGTAGGAGTAGCCAGATGAAGTTGTATCAGGAAGATCCACCATGGGATGGTGCCAGAATTCTGCAGACAGCTGTGCTAAGTCTTTGGGTGAAGGCTGTAGAGTGTGGGGTGTTTCATAGAATTGTGGAATGGTTTGGGTTGGGGGGGACCTTTAAAGGTGTTACTGTGGCTTGATGTCCTTCTGGCCGAGTCCTCCCCTGCCCTCACATGGGCTGTGAGAGCATAGCCCATTAGGGCGAGTCCAGCAGATTCTGATCACCTTGCTGTGCTCCTTTTGTGGCAGATCTATGCTGTGGGAGGCTTTGATGGCTTTGACCGCCTCTCCAGCGTGGAGTGCTACGACACCTTCTCCAACAGCTGGTCCACCCTGGCCCCGCTGCCCCAGGCTGTGAGCTCGGCTGCCGTGGTCTCCTGCCTCAACAAGCTCTACGTGCTGGGAGGGGCTGTGGACGACACCTCCAACACTGACAAGGTATTGCTGGGGCGTCAGGAATGGACAGACACCTGAAAAACAGCGTTTGACAGGGAGTGGGGAGGGAAATGGGGCTGTCCTTGAGCTACAAGGGTGCCTTTTTTCTCTGGAGACTAATGAAAGCTCTATTATAACGAGAAGTCATGCATTGAAAGAGAAGCCAGTGAGACTTAGGGGCAGAGAGGGAAGGTGTCAGGAGATGACAGTATATTAGACATGCTTTCTGTAGAGCCTGGTCAGCCCTGGGACATCACTGGAGCAAACCTTCCATACTGTGGGTGTTCAGAACAGCAGCAACGCGCTCCTCCTGCCCGGATGTGCATCTACAAGGCAGGTACCATGCTTCTGGTCTCCTGAGCTGCAGGAAGAGCTGTCAGTGCTTCTTAACTCCATCTCCCAGCGTTATCTGGGTCAGGCACAGCCACCCTGGGGCTTGTAGTTTGTCTGGGACACTTGAGTGCAAGAAGGAGTGCTGGAACCCCTCACGGCTTTGCTTACTGCTCTGGCTGTTGGAGCACCCACCTGTGTTTCTGTGCCCATGCAGTTATTTCTAGTGAGGAGCAGCTTCCCCCAAGCAGGCAGGTGTGGTGAATTCATGTTCCCATAGCTGTGTTTCTCCTCCCAGGTCCAGTGTTACGATCCAGAGGACGACAAGTGGACGCTCTTGTCTCCCACCCCTTTTTACCAGAGGTGCATCAGTGCTGTCTGCATGGACAACATCATTTATGTTGTAGGTGGACTCCTCAGCACAATCTTCAGCTACGATCCAAGGAAGGACAGCTGGCGGGAAGTGGCTGCCCTCCCTGGGCCTCTGGTAAGGAAGAGCTTTAGGAAAGAAGCTCTTAGTCTCCTCTCTCTCATCCCAGCCATCTGTGCTCTGCTGAGATTGAAGGCAAAGAAAACACACCGTGGGCTTGGCTCTGAGCGTGTGGGCATGGCCTGTGCAGAGCAAACCAGCACATGTCCTCACCATCAGTGTCCAGGAAGGATGTGCTTCCTTTGGAGGGTGTCTCTCCCACAGCAAGCCCTGGGTTTCTTGGGAAGCTGGGTTTACACCAGCTATTAATGCTGGAGGAGTGGATCTCTAGGGTGGAACCATTGGTGGTGAGGACCCGTTCTCCACATTGTGCGTTTCAGTGGGAGGGTTACACTGCTCTGCCTGTGGTGGTGGTTGGGTATCTTGGTTTAGTGCCATCACAGGTCTGCACTCCCAGCCCTGCTCCAGCGTGAGCTGTGGCACAGGGAAGAGCAGTGATGGCACACGGCTTGCTGTGGTCTGAATTAAAATGCCCATGAAAGCACCCTCGGTAGTGGCTTTCCCAGGGAGGCACAGCCTGGCCCCTGTGCCCTTGGTGTGCCTCGGGGACTGCCAGAAACAGCAGCACTCCCATCACTGGCTTGAGGCATTTCCAATGCCTAAATCTTCCTGAACCCGTGAGATTGCAGCACCTCGAGAGCCAGACATCACCTGCCCTACCTGTGCCTTCTGCTGGGCAGGGCACAGTTGTGCCCATTGCAGCAGCTCAGCCCCCTGCTCAGCTGCCTGATCCCTGAGCTCCTGGGCTTTCCTTCTGCTTTCCAGGAGAGCTGTGGCCTGACAGTGTGTGGAGGCAAGATCTACATCCTGGGTGGCCGGGACGAGAACGGGGAGGGCACGGACAAGGCGTTCACGTTCGACCCGGTGACGGGGCTGGTGGAGCAGCAGCCGCCGCTGCAGCGCTGCACCAGCTACCACGGCTGTGTGACCATCCTGCAGCGCAGGGACAGGTGACCACGGGGCTCCTGCTGCACCCAGAGCCTCCCCTGGAGCCACCCATCACCTCTGGCACTGCCAACCACTGCAGAGGAGGTGCTCCACCAGCCCCTGGGCAGCCTCGGGGTGGTTTTTCCTGCCCGATGGATTTGATGCTGGTCCAGGTGAGAGGAGGAAAGAGTCCTGGGCTGGGTGAAGCTGCATCACGGACCTTGCCATGGCAGCCCTTGGGACTGCTGAATTTGACCCTCACTTAGATTTTCCTGGCTGTAGATGAAAGTCTTCTGCTGTGTTTGCAACAGAGGTTTGCTGTCCTGAAAGGACGTGTGTTTGCTGCTTCCTGATGCCCAGAACTGTTGCTGTAGCAGTCACAGTTCAAGGATCCAATCCTTCAGCTAAAAGCTGCCAGGTACTTCTGCATTTCTCTCTGTAGAGCCCTGTGCCAAACCACAGTGGTGACCTGAATCGTCATTAATACCCATGAACAGTTAGTCTGGGATTGGGACTTCAAAGTTGATAATCTCAAGAAAGTTGCTCCTCTGAATCCCAAAAGCCTGGTTAAATCATTCCAGCTCTGACTCTGCACAGCTGTATGAGGGTCTGTGCCCCCCAAGCATAGAGTGCTGTCTCTTTTCATGCGTGTTTTGTGGTTGGACTGCTGTGTCTCTGTTGCTGAGTGGGCAGGTGAATCCTGCAGCCAGGAGTTCCTTCCTCAGAGAGCAGAAGTGGGGCAACAGTAATGTGTGGGAATTAAGCATGAAGACCTGAAGCTTGGTAGCCACAGAACCAGGTCTGTCTCATTTTGGCTCTGGAGTATGTCGCAACTATTAACATAACCTCCATCTCTAACAGATTGGAGTCCCTGGGAGGCTGCATGTGCAGCTCACATTGTGAAGGATGTTTGATTACACAGACTGTATTGCTCCTAGCTGCTCTCAGCTCTAGAAAGGACCCTGAGCATGTTTGATTTGGTAGAATAACCATAGTTTTTGGTGTTGGTGTCTTTAGTCCGTGCCTGGAATTGGTAATTTCTGGTGGCTCCATGTAAATTCTCATGCTGTTCAATTAGGGACTTAATTGTTGCCAAATGTAGAGTGGGGTCTCTTAAACCCCCCCTAGCCTGGACATTGTGGGGTGCCCCCTGCTCAGCAGGCTGCTATGCTCTCTGCACCAGCCTTTCCTCACCCCAGTGGCAACTCCTTCCTGAAGGAAATGAAGTGACTGTGCCCACAGGTCCAGCTAGTCCCCTTTTATTGTCTTGCACCTCCTGGTTTTGCCCCCTTTGCCCCTGTGTTCACCACGACACTGTGGCCTCAAGTGCCTCAGCCACGTGGGATGGGACTCCACTGCTTCCCTGGGTAGCCCTTTACAATGCTTTACAACCCTTTCCATGAAATGTTTCCCTAATATCTAGTCTAAACCTCCCCTGGTGCAACTTGAAGCCATTTCCTCAAGGAGGATTCCTGGAGGAGGATTTCCTCAAAGGAGATTCCACACTGGTACAGGTTATTCCCACGAGGAGAGAAAAGGAAAGTCTTGCTGACATTTTTATTTGCAATTAAATTGCATCCACATTTGGGTCTTTAATGGGAATGGACATTATCTTGCTTGGCTCTTGGTGGTTCTTTGTACTCTTGCTCTTGAGCACAGTAATATATTTGGGCACAGCAATACCCTTGAAAGTAAAAAGGAGGAGTTTTCCAGTTGCATTTACAACTTCTCTCTCTCCAGTCTTCCCTGGTTTTCCTAATGCCTCCTGGGAGTGTCTTGCTGTGCTTGACACCTTAGTCCTGTGGGAGTGAGCACACTCCAGAGGGTGGAAGGTATCCCTGTCTGTTTTCCATGTGCTTTTGCCACGAGTGGTGCTGCCACAGGCGTGACACGGTGGTGCCAGCTGTGGCACAGACACTGAAACGCTTGTCTTGCTCTTGGACATGTTGTTCATCGTAGCCCTGAACTCTGCTTGTATTTTTAGGGGCTGGGGACATGCAGGGGAGTGTGAAGGAGGGAATCTAACTTGCTTTTGTTTAGAAATATCCACCTTGACTCCCAGCTGCTTTTGCTGCAGGGATTTCGTTTGTGCACATGGCATTCCAAACTCCTATTGTTTATATACAATATATTGTATATAAACATCAGAGGAGCTTTGGGAACACCACCCCTGAGGTGTCCTAGCCTTCGTCTGGGGTGCCTGAGTTCTCAGTGTGAGCAAGTAGGAAGTTCAAGGTATTGCTGTTTGTCTGCAATTATTTAATTATTGCATGGAATCATGGCCAAGTCAGTGTAGAGGAGGTGCTTGGATAATTCAAACTGCTAAGGATGGAGAAAATTTGACTTTGTGTTTTGGCATGATGGGAAGAGAAGCTGAAAAACTATTTGCCTTGGCTGTTTCTTGCTCTGTCTTGGTGTGACAGAAGAACACAAAGCATGAAACTGCTCAAATCTGCTTCAGATCCTGAGAGGGCTTTTGTCAGCCCACACGTAAAGCACCTCCTGGCTGTGTTTGCTGTAATGCCCAGACTTGCTGTGGGAGCTCTCTGTGGCAAAAGCTGTAGAAGAAAGTAGTAGATCATCTGCAAAGCATGTGCAGTAGCTTCAGCTTTATGTATTTAAGCTTTGAGAAACAAAATAAATGACTTTTTCTTTGCACTCCAAACCAGAGATTGTCAATCGCTTCCAAGTGGTGTAAATCCATCCCTTTGGTTTTCCTGCTGCCTGTCTCAGCAGCTGGATTATTTTGGGCATGTTTGTATTATGGATGGGAGCCAGGGGGAAGAAAAAGCTGTTTGTGAACCAATCACATGGATGGTGTAGACAGCAAGGTCTTCAGGGCCTGATAACATTTGTCCATGACACACAAACCACAAGGATTATAAATAACTTGGAGGACAGCGCTGCTGTGGAAAGCAAGTTGAACTGCTTGTAGCAGACAAGTGAAAAATGGCCTTTTTCATCCTTTTTCATGAAAGTTTTTCACCCTTCAAAGTTCCCTGAACTCCTCAAAGGTAGGAACTGGAGCTTCCTCCACAGTCAGGGAGAAGGGACCCCTCTAAATAGTGAGTCACGGAATCCCAGAAGGGTCTGGCTTGGAAGGGACCTTCAAAACCACCGAGTGCCACCCCCTGCCACGGAAAGGGACACCTCCCACTAGCCCAGGGTGCTCCAAGCCCTGTCCAACCTGGCCTTGGACACTTCCAGGGATCCAGGAGCAGCCACAGCTTCCCTGGCCAACCTGTGCCAGGGCCTGCCCACCCTCCCAGGGAAGAATTCCATCCCAATATCCCATATAATCTGCCCTCTGGCAGTGGGAAGCCATTCCCTCTTATCCTGGCACTCTCTGCCTGTGGAAGCATCACTGTGCTCCATCCCCTGGTTCTGTGGGAGCTGCCTTTGCCTTGAGCTGTCCAGCTGGCAGGAGATGATATCATCGGGGGGCAGGAGGGCAGGGATGCAAGTCCCAGCTGAAAGGATGAGCTAGAGCTGATTAATTCAGATTAAGGGTCATAACAGCCAGCTGGGAACTGGTGGGCAGAGATAAAAGCAGTTTCACTGGCTGTCCCTTTAGGTTTAAATATTCCCAGAAGAAAGAAGGGGAGGAGGAAACTGTGTCAGATTTATTGCAAGCCTGATGTTTGCAAGATTTATTTCCTATTAAATTCAAATAATGGTAGGTACAGCAGGGTCCTTGAGACCTGGTCCCTGGCTTCAAATTCCCATTTCATGTGGAATTCTTATTCCATGTGTTTACCAGTTTGTAGTGATAAGGATTGAATCCTGCTTTTAGGACTCGTACACACTGCAGCTCTGTGCAAGTGACAGAACCTGAGGGAATGGCTGGAGTTGTGTCAGGGCAGGGTCAGGTTGGATCTCAGCAAAAGATTCTTCCCTAGAGGGTGGTGGGCACTGACCAGGCTCCCCAGGGCAGTGGGCACGGCCCCAAGGCTGCCAGAGCTCCAGGAGGGTTTGGATGATGCCCTAAGGGACAGGGGGGATTGTTGGGGTGTCTGTGCAGGGCCAGGAGTGGGACTGATGATCCTTGGGGGTCCCTTCCGGCTCAGCATAGTCTATAACCCTGTTCCCAAACCCTTCCAGGTAACTCCCCCCAGTTTATAAACTGGGCATGACATTCTGTGGTGTGGAATATCCCTTTGGCCAGGTCAGGTCAGCTGTCCTGGCCATGCTCCCTCACAGGTTTTCATTTTTCTGCCTCCTCACTGGCAGAGTATGAAACATTGGCAAAAAAAAAGAGTCCTTGACTTGGGATAAACACGACTTAGCAAAAGCAAACCATCAGTGTATTATCAGCCTTAGTGCCATTCCCAAGCCAAAACACAGCACCAGCTACAGAGAAGGAATTGCCTCCCTCCCAGCTGAAACCAGGACAGGTATGCAAGGTTCATTTTGCAGCAGACACTCAGGGTGACAGCAGACAGAGACACCAACACTCCCCCCGCCCCAGAAAGATGGAAAGCTGCAGCTGAGCAACCCTGATGTGAGCAAACCACTGCAAAGCTGGAGCTGGGGTTGTCCCCAGGGCCTGTCCTGCACACGTGGGCACAGGTTACCACCTGTGACATCCCTGAGAGAGGTGGCACTTGTGTCCCAGAGCTGCCCCAGGGTGCCCCAGTGGGAGGTTCATCTGGGCTCCCTCCAGCCTGGGCTTGGTGCAACACTGGTCCCTGCCAGGCTGAGCAGAGTCTAACTGGTCCCTGCCAGGCTGAGTGAGGTCTACCCCTGGTCCCTGCCAGGCTGAGTGGGGTCTACCCCTGGTCCCTGCCAGGCTGAGTGGGGTCTACCCCTGGTCCCTGCCAGGCTGAGCGGGGTCTACCCCTGGTCCCTGCCAGGCTGAGCGGGGTCTACCCCTGGTGCCTGCCAGGCTGAGTGGGGTCTACCCCTGGTCCCTGCCGGGCTGAGTGGGGTTTCCCTGCTCAGTTCCCATTAATCTCTGCAGAAAGGGGACTCAGAGGCAGGGCTGGGCCGTGGCCAGCAGCCTTTGTTCTCACTGAGCCTGTTTTCAGTGCTCCTCTGAGCCCCAGAGGAGACTGGCACCCCTGTGTGCCACCCCAGCAGCACGAAACAGGGGCTGCTGTGCATGGAGGGGGTTCTGCCCACAGAAGCTGCTCGGGCAGCCCTGTCCTCCACTGGAAAATGGATGATTCAAGAGCAAGAGAAAAGGCAGAGCAGAAGCAAAAAGCAAGAACTGGATGCTAAGGCTGAAGAGGAGGGGAAAATGCAGGATGTGGAGCTAAAGAGAGGTGAGTGTTTGTGGTAAAGTACAATAAAGCTACATAAGAGCTGAACGGTGGTTGCCTCAGTGTTTCATTAGGTGTACCTATCCCAGCACATGTTGGAATATGCTCTGCTCCTTTTAATGCTCCTGTGAGACAGACAGAGGAGGCATTGGAAGCGCAAGAGACACAGGAAGCCCCAGCTCTGCAAAGCTGTTGGGTGCCCTGCAGTGTTTCTTCAGTCCCTGCAGCCAGAGAGAGGCCACGGTGAGTTGTCCAAGGACTCAGGTAGGAAGCAGAGATGGGGGCAAGTCTCCCCACCTGACTTAAAATACCCTCTAGTACTAGTGGTACTGCACTAAGGAGATCTGGTGACACTTTTCTCTCCCTTCACTGAATGTAGAATTGTGAATAACCTCATCTTTGGATCTTATTTACCCATTAAAATGTACCTTTGGAGTCAAAGGTAACCAAAAAACAACAGCAAAAAATTCCATTTTCCTTTTGCCCGTATCGTTTATGACAATTTGAAAAAAAAAGTGTATATTTTTACCAAATATTTCCTAAATCTCTCCACAGAGTTTCAAATGTCATAATTATGTTTGTCCCCCTGATGGCTGAACTGGGTTTAGGTGACTTAGAGAATCATTTGGGTTGGAAAAGCCCTCTGAGACCATCGAGTCCAACTGTTCCCTGGCACTACCAAGGCCACCACTAACCCATGTCCCCAGGTGCCACATCCACATGGATTTTAAATCCCTCTATGGATGAGGACTCCACCCCTGCCCTGGGCAGCTGTGCCAGGGCTGCACAGCCCTTTCCACTGCCCCTGTAACACCTTAAACCTCTCAGTGCTCCCTTTTTAGTGGGATTTGCTCAGCTTTCATGCCACAGAGTGGTATGATCCTTCCAGAGCAGCAAATCTCTCTCTCCCACTGGCCCTGAGGGAACTGGGGGTGCCCAGAGCCCCAAGGAGCTGCTGCTCTGCTTTGTTGGCTCAGGGTTGCCCAGCAAGTCAGTGGCAGAACATGGATTTCAATGTACATCTCCCATAGTCTGTGCCAGGGCTTTTCAGCCCCAATTCTTTCAATTCCTGTAGTCTGCTCCTTGCATGCAAACATGAGCTTTCCCGGGTACAATTCCCTGCTTTGTTTGCAATGCCTTGGCCAGAGGGAATTGAAATGGGCTTTGCATGACTCCAATGCACAACCACCCAGTGGCTGGGAGAGCTGGAAAAGGCACCACTGGACAGGCAAAGACATTTTAGGCTTATACAGAGAAATAGCATAGACAACAGAAGTGGTATAAAGAGTAAATGTGGTCATTTCCATAATGCCCCAACTAGAGGTCATTTGACTCAATAACCAGGAGGGAAGTTGCAAACGTGCTGAAGTGGATATTTTCTTTCCTGTCAGTAGTGAATATCAAAAGTTTGCATGGGCTCAGGAGAGCCAAAGCTATAAACTGCTGGGGGAACATCCAGTGAGACCCCCCTGCAGAGCTGCCCCCAGCCCTGGGAACAGCAGCACAAGGACCTGGAGCTGCTGGAGAGTCCAGAG